>VDFB02281492.1:239474854-239618319 GCA_007258455.2 Sequoia sempervirens | reverse complement strand
TATAGTTACAAAAAAGCCATATAGGCTTACGAGAATGCCATATAGGCATACAATGTCAAATATATCAAATACAAAATATGTACAAAATTGCCATGTAGGCATACAACAAAGGGCTCTACATTCAAAATTCATTTCTCTCCATGCACTTGTTCAAATACAATTTTCTTTCCCTTTCCTGGGTGACCCAATGGCGATAAATCTATCACCCGTTTCTATTGAGGAGTGCTCCTACTGCTCCTCCTAGGGTTTAGCTCTTGGTCAAGTTTCAACTATTACAATAAGAAGTAAAGACATTAATATATAGAAATTACATTATAAAAATTAATATATTTAACAAAATTTAATCACTTACAACCATCTGACGATCACTCTCCTCGATGGAAATATTTGTACGCCGATGCTCAGGCATGCTCGAGCCCTATATAAACCATCTGAATAGGAATTAAACTATGAATCAATAATGGTTTTATTTTTCACTAGAACTAGTTCATCAATAACAACGAATGTAAATTGAAATTTAGTAATTTGCCTCATACCTCCCCTATCAGAGCCATCGAGGATTGTATTGCAATAGAAACACCAATATCCATTGCCCTTGTTACATTTGGCAGTGTTTCTCTCACCAACATCTAAAAATAAAACAACAAATTATTCAGTCACAAAATAGTTATCGAATTTGAAGTAATGCTTTGAGTTTGAATGATGTATAATGCAATGTAACCAATAGTATGATTATCAATTTTTTAAAAATCAATAACTTGGGACAATCACATTGAAAAACAAAAGACCCTTTAGGAAAAATTTTAAGTGAAAGAGCATCAAAACACAATGTAAAATATGACAACCAATATGAGAAGAAGAGATGATCTAGTCAAAAGGAGCTTTGATAGTAGCCAACTAAGTTAAGTTTGACAAATCCAAGTATCACTATTGCAAGGAATGGAGTAAGAGCTAAATAAAGATACAACGACAATAAAAAATGATGGAGCTAACTTGTCAAGGACCTATTCTTCAAAACCCTTATTAAATTCTTGTCATAGTTTAAGATATGCAATAAATGTTTGACAATGGAATTAACCTTTTAAGGATCACAGTGATTAAATTGAGGTCTCCTTTTACCATGAAAAGACTGAATATTCTTTCTTTGGCCTATCATTATGATTTTTAAGTTTCCCCACTTGAGTTAAATATAATAGTCAAGTGTTTATACCAAAGACGATAGAGAAAATAATCATGAAAAGGATAATATGATGGTGATCAATGACAAGGCAGTGGGACATTTGACAGTTGAAAGAGTAGAGGAATGCACAATGAACATCATGGTACAACTTATGATATAAATTAAGCCACATGGTTGATGTGCTTTGAATCCTTGCATCTAAAGGAAATTTTCTTAACATAAATACTGCTAGGGAATTTCAATGTTGCCATTGTAGTTGGCATTAAAGCTGGTACCTGCAACATTGAAAATTATCCTTATATAAGAATTCCCTCCATCTTGTTGATTGGCTTGTAACACTCTTGATGGTGGTTGTATGAAATCTAATTATGATTCCTCTTCTACATTAGAGGGTTCATATCCTTGATCTGACTCTTTTGAATTATCAGAATCAAAATCACTAGCTTCCATATTCAAAAATTCCCAACCAACATCTTCAATAAATTAATCTAGATCATCAGTAATAGTCTTACAAATTGGCTACCAATTCAAGTTCATTCTACTACAATACTTTTATATCCTGAGTTCATCCATTCCCTTGATGCCATCATATGAAGATTGAGGAATGCATGCATATATAGAGGCACATCTCGCTTGAATTATTTGAAAACAATAGCCATATCAAATCCTTTTTTCCCAAGTCCTACTCTCTCAAGGTTAACAATCTCAATCTCACTAATAGTGATTACTAAGAAAGGTAATTCCACCAACTCTACCAAAAAATTTACCATAGGAACAATAAAAGCAGAGGATTTGAAAGGATCTCCATGAAAACCAAGTTCTCTAAATGGTGTATAAGACTCTAGTTCAAAATATTTTAGATGAGGTTGCTCCCATAGTTATCTTCCTTGCTTGAAAAATCCTTGAAACTATGTATTGATTTTATTTTTCCTGTTCCTCTCTTGTTGTTCTTCCTTAATTTCATTGGTGCAGGAACACCTAGGAAGCAATAGAGAGCACACTAGGCAAAATGTGGAAGTATAGAATGAGTTTATGACTTACATGTATGCCTTCAAGAATTTTTGTGGTTGGAATGATGTTTTCTAATAAGGTCATGTTGACCATGGGTGAGAAACAAAAAGGTAGTCCAAAGTTTAGGAATGGAGGTTTTTGCAATTATTGACAATTTTTGCAAAAACATGCTCCTTTTGTGTTTGATTGGCCAAGAAGGGCCCATTGGAAAAATAAATATTGGGAAAGCATATTTAAAGGTTTCCTTGACCTTTGTGCAAGGTTGAAAGTACATTTGTATGGATTGTTTTGTTGGAAATTGAAGGAAAATAGTTTTTTGAGTGAAATTTTCTATTTTTTGGTTTGAAAGAAGGCTCTAATGGATTAAATATGGTTATGTGTTGTGTGTAGGATGTAGAATAAATCTAGTACAAGTTTTTTGTAGCCTTTAGATAGTTCTTTCAATCATTTTCTTGTCTCTTTGTAAATATTTTGGTTTCTTTGTGCTTGCTCGCCTGAAATAGGCAGTGTTGAGTAAATGGGGTGCTAGAGCACTTTTCCACCATACAAACCATACAAAATTTTGGAAACAATGCCTAGACACCATGCTTGTACATATGTTAGTTGGTAGGTTTTGTTTGAGTGCAGGAGTTGCTAGCAAAGTGATGCCCTAGGCGAGCCAGTGTAGGTCCGACTAGGAAAAACTTGTGCAAGTCACAAATCTTGTAGGAGTGCTGAGCCATTGAGAATTTTCTTCTTGGAGGAGGTAGGGTGGTGTGTTACCTTGTTACTACATGAAGGAGGAGGCTCCATCTATCCATTTGGTGTGTAAAAAAATTGGAAGTTTGCTAACTGTCAAGGGAAGGCTTAAAACCCTATTTTTTGCTCCATTTCATGTTTGAGCTTTGTACGGATAGTGGAAGGATAAGACCTCAAGAATCTTTGAGTGTTGTCCATGTGAACCAAGAACCTTGGAAAAAGAGTGGGAAGTCCTTTTGAGATTTGTGAGTTCTAACCTGTTTTGTAGGTGAAGGAGACCTAATAGGGGCTCAAGGGCTACTAGCCTTTCAAACCCTAACTAAAGGATTAGTGAGAGCGATGGGAAGTTGAAGTCTTGGAGGTTGTTCAAACACATTTGGAGGACAGTTTGAAGCCTTTTAAGACTTATCACTACCCCTGCAAGAGATGATGGAGTGTTGAGGAAGATTGGTCTTTAGTATAGTGTAAAGGCTAAGGAAGAGTTGTGGCAATGAACCAAGGTGGACTTGGTAGTTGGAGTTTGTGATAGAAGAGCGGTTGGTCAGACAAACAAGGGGAACCTAGTCATGAGTAGGAACCTATAGGTTAGATTGGTGAAGCAAAGCACCAAGGAGGTCTTACAAGGAAAGGACTAGAGCAGGAATCAGTGATTGATTCCTCCAACCCCTCTCCCTATCAGATTGGTATCAGAGCAAGAAAAAGATTTGGGATTGATCTTGTATGTTAGAGATAGATTCTACTGGTTCTAGCATCATGGTGACAAATGTTGAGTTGGCCAAGAGGGTTGAAGAAATAGAGGAAGACAATAGAGTATTGAGAGAGAAGTTAGACCAACTTGAGCAAGCACTGAATGTTATGCGGTTTGATGGAAGAATAGCAAAAGAAGAAGAGGTTGCAGAGGAGGATAGAATCCCTGAACCTGACCCTATATTGAAGGAGGATCCCTTCTTGAAAGAATTGAAGGCTTTGAGTGGAAAAGCACTTGAAGGAGTACCATTGTTTAGTGGAAAGATGGAGGCTAATTTAGTTATGGATTGGATAGAGGGAATGGAAAACCATTTTGAGTGTGATGGAGTCACTGAAGCACATAAGGTAAAGGTGGATAAATCAAGACTAAGAGGTTCTGCCTTAACTTGGTGGAAATTCATTTAGACGAGAGGGAGAAGGAAAGAAAGCAGCCTATCTCTACTTGGAAGGGAATGGTTGCCAAGGTGAAAGAAGCATACCTACTTGAAGACTATGAAATTCAGTTGCATAAGAGGAGATAGAGTTTGAGGCAAAGAGATTAGGATGTGAGTTCTTATACTAAGGAGTTTCAAGTACTTTGCATGAGGTCCAATGTCACAGAGGATGAAAGTATCAAGGTGGCAAGGTATCTCAATGGTTTGAAGTGGAACATTCAAGAGGAGATGGTTCTCTTAAGCCCCAAAATAGTGCACCAATGTTATCAATTGGCATTAAAGATTGAAGAGAAGAGTAAGAGGAAGCAAGATCATACTTCTAAGGGCAGAGGCAAAGGAAGAGATCAAAGAGATCAAAGAGGACACCATGGTGGCTACCAAGGTAGAGGCAATGACCAAAGAAACCAAAGAGAGTCAAAACTCACAGAGCATGGAGGTGAAACATCTACAAGAGGTGGATATATTAGGGGTAAAGGACCTCAAGGAGGTTCAAACATAGGAAGAGTAGGCAGGAGCAATTCTTATTTTGCAAACATGAAGTGTTACCATTGTAATCAAATAGGTCATCCTGCTTATAGGTTCCCGGAGAAAGCATCTTCATCAAGCAATGAAAAGAGAGTGGCTTATGCACAAGAGGACACCATGAGTCCTAAGGCATCTGCGGTGAGTCATATTGAATTTGAGGTAGGAGAGAATATGATGTTCAACAAGGTTCTAATCAGACAACCAGTTAAAGAGGAACCAAAATAGAGGAGGGCTCTATTTAGAGTAAGGTGCAAGATACTTGGAAAAGTGTGCAAGGTCATAGTAGATTCAGGTTCAATAGACAATATCATATCAGAGGAGGCAGTAATGAAACTAAAATTAGAGAAGTCACCTCATACTAACCCCTACAAGGTCACTTGGCTAAATAAAGGGCAGAGTGTTTTAGTAAATGAGCAGGTAACGGTGGAGTTTTCCATTGGAGGATACAAAGATAAGCTGATTTGTGATGTATTACCCATGGATGCATGCCATCTTCTACTAGGAAGACCATGGAAATATGACAGAGGTGCCATATATGATGGGAGAGAGAATACAATCTCATTCAAGAAGGATGGGAAGACTTTTGAGTTGCAGTCACTGTCAGAAGAAGAAGAGGGACAGTCAAAGGCACCAAACATCATGTTCAGTAGTGGGAAGGAGTTCCTTAACAATCTACATCAAGGAGGTGAAGGATATGTGGTTTTAATGCAGTCAAAAGATGAAGAAGAGACTAAAAAGACAGTCATACCAGAATCAATCCAAAAGCTACTAGAAAAGTATAAGGATATTGTTAGTGATGGTACACCTGCAACTTTTCCTCCAAAGATAGCTATAAGTCATCAAATTGACTTCATACCTAGAGATTCATTACCTAACAAAGTAGCATACAAGCTTACACCAAATCAAAATCTTGAGGTAGCTAGGCAAGTGAAGGAGTTGTTGGATCAAGGCTTGATTCAAAAGAGTATTAGCCCTTGTGCAGTACTAGTGGTCTTAGCAACCAAGAAAGGAGGTAAGTGGAGACTTTGCACTGACTCTAGAGCAATAAATAGGATCACAATTAGGTATAGGTTCCCTATTCCGGGAATTGAGGACTTAATGGATTGTCTTGGAGGTGGACAATACTTCACAAAGTTGGATCTCAAGAGTGGGTATCATCAGATTAGAATTAAGGATGGTGATGAGTGGAAGACAACTTTTAACACAAATGATGGGTTATATGAGTGGACAGTGATGCCATTTGGTCTCTCCAATGCCCCTAGCACATTCATGAGGCTAATGAATGAAGTGCTTAAGAACTTTATAGGGATATTTGTGGTAGTGTACCTTGATGATATCCTCATATATAGCAAGACAACAGAAGAGCATTTGAAACATGTGGAGCAAGTTCTTAGAAGGTTGCAAGAAGAGAAGTTGGCAATCAATCTAGAGAAGTGTGAATTCTTTAAGAAAGAGCTAGTCTATTTGGGTTTTGTAGTGTCCAAAGTATCATTGAAGATGGATCCAAGCAAGGTGGAAGCCATCCTAAACTGGCCTACACCAACCACAGGGACTGAGGTAAGAAGTTTCCATGGATTGGCTCAATTTTATAGGAAATTCATAAGGAATTTTTGTGGTATATGTGCACCAGTCTTAGATACAATCAAGGGTGGTTTAAAAACTAAGTTTGTGTGGACTCAAGAAGCTGAGAAAGGGTTTGAAAAACTAAAACAAGAGGTGGAAACTCAACCAATTCTCTTATTACCTAGCTTTGACAAGTTGTTCACTATGGAATGTGATGCAAGTGGAATGGCAGTAGGAGTGCTTAGTCAAGAGGGCAGGCCTATAGTCTTCTTTAGTGAGAAGCTCAATGAAGCAAAGAAGTATTCAACCTATGACTTAGAAATTTATGCTTTGGTTCAGCCACTTAGGAAATGGAAGCATTATCTTCTACCCAAGGAGTTTGTAGTCTTTACTGACAATCAGGCACTCAGTTTTATCAACACTCAAGAGAAGTTGAGTAATAGGCATTTGAAATGGATGGAATACATCCAAGCTTTTACCTTCACCATCAAGCACAAAAAGGGACAGCTAAACAAAGTGGTAGATGCATTGAGTAGGAGATTGTTGATAGTCCAAGAGATATAGATCAAGAGCATTGGCATAGAGAGTTTCAAGGATCTATATGGAGATGATGAAGACTTTTCAGAGGCCTATAAGGTATGTTCTAACTTTGATAACCATTTCCATAGCCAATACTCTGAATATACTTTGCAAAATGGGTTATTGTTTAATGGAAATTAGTTATGTGTCCCAAGAGGTTCAATGAGGGAAGGTCTGATTAGAAAACATCATTCCAACCACAAAAATGCCTGAAGGCATACATCTAAGTCATAAACTCATTCTATACTTCCACATTTTTCCTAGTGTGCTCTTTATGGGGTTGGAGGAATCAATCACTGATTCCCGCTCTAGGCCTTTCCTTGTAAGACCTCCTTGGTTCTTTGCTTCACCAATCTAACCTATAGGTCCCTACTCATGACTAGGTGCCCCTGGTTTGTCTGACCAACCCCTCTTCTGTCATTCATCAAGATCATACATTGACCTTCTTGCCCCTCCTAAATTTTGGACCACATCCATTACCTCCACATAAAACTGGACATCCTTGGTCTTCATTGTTCCCACACAGTGATATGGTTATGCAAATGAAAATGAAGAAAAGTAATCATCTCCTTATCCATTGGCTGGAAGAATGCATGCTTAATGTTTTGATACATGATATCAACTCTCTCTTTTGCTCTCATGGTTGAATATCAAAATCTAGTATGGTGGGCCTCCAGAGTTCTAGTCATCTTTCTTCCTCTTCCACCAAATGTTGTCCGATCCACATGTCTCCAGCCTAATTGGCTTTGTTTTTGAAAGCTGAAGTTTCTCCTGAGTCACAGTGTAGCTCTCTCTACCTTTCCAAACTCTTTCATTGCTACAGATTGTCTTTGGGATTTAGTCATTTGTACCACATGGTTGATGTGCTTTGAATCCTTGCATCTAAGGGGTTTAAAACCTTAGGGCCTTAGATGAGAAAAAGAAGTAATGTTTTTCTTTTCTTTTTATGTGAGGACATAGTAGTGAGATAAAAGAGGACTGTATAGAAAAATGAAAAAAGAAGACATAAAAATTCATGGACCATACTATATCACCTACATGCTAGCTAACAAGGACATGAATGTAGTAGATTTAGGTATGATAGGGGTATTGCAAGGTATATTTGAGGAATATATAAGAATGAAGAAGAATTCAATGGATCAAATTAGTGTCAAATGTTTTCCTAAAAGATCTCCCACACCCTATTAGGGAATTTAATCATTTCTAAGCATTTTCCATGTCCTATGGGAAAGTTTGAGGAGGCTCCAATAGTTGAGAGTTTAATGAGTACTTATAACTTCTTTCCATGCAATCATGATTAGTTAGAGAACATATAGGGAAACTTGATGAGCTATGCAACAAATGAAGAGAATATAGGGTATTTTGACCTAGTCTTAAGCATCTCCAAGCATCTAGAAGATATTGAAGGAGTCTTGGCTGATAGATAGGGTCGAGGATAGAAGTTTTATTTTTGGTTACATTGACATCATGTAGGACATCCATAGTCTTATTCTTGGTTATGATGACATCACAAAAAATTATATAGGATGGACTAGAATGTAGCTCTACCTTTGTTAGTTCCATGTTAAATTTTTATTATATATAGCTTGCTAGTGTAGGAATTCTAAGACAAACAATCATGGTAGGACCATTCTTAAAAGATTTCAAATAATAACCTAGTGAACCCATATACTCTTATGACTATATATACACAAATCTAGATTAAACTTAGAATTCATTAACTTTCAGTTCTCTTTATTCTATATTACCTTAGTGAAAGTTTGAGAAAATCTACTCGCACTCGGAGGTGTTTCCTTGAAACCTCCAACAACACCCTGTTCAACATCCAAAATCACATATTAAAATACCATTCGTAAAACAATGTTATTAACACATGTAATAAATTTATAATTGTTTACTAACTTTACATACCCCACTGATAGGTGTACTTCAAAAATAAGTAGATTGACTGGTGTACCTAGGGTCAACACTGTGACCTTGCAATTTTATTAAAATAATAAAACTAAATTAGTTAATCCTGCATTTCACAATAAAAATTTAATAAACTAAATTCAATGAACATGTTGAATTTTACCTAATTGTCAATACCATATGCATCATGCAGAATGTCAGCTGCCCTCTCCATCCTTGTAGATGCATACAGATCAGGTTGCATAGAAGCATATGGATCCTACGTAGCACCCTCCTAAGGGTTGGTAGGGTCATATGAACAAGTGGCTCCGCAAGATTGACACACATGGCATTGAAGGCCACCACCTGAAGAATCCCATGGATTGCGCTGTATAATGGGGCTAGTGTGGTGGATGACACTCCAAGTCAAGGATGTGATTTCCTGCAAAGTCTCTACATCAGCACTCTCCTTTGCAACTACAGGCATCACAATCTGCTCACGAGGCGGCCTAGCGAGAGGTCGTCTCCCCTGTCATGTAGGATCTGGCTGTGCACCGAGCCTATCCTATGCTGACCCCCCCAACTCTCCCTTGAAACTCCCTCATATCAAAATAATTCAGGATTTGGTTCAATACAAACTCACAGTATAATTTCCTAAGAAAATATTGGGGGACTTCACAATTATTGCATGGTGGGTAATCAAAGACCATATACCATCTGTCATAAAAATGGTTCCTAATCTCTTGGTGGTGGCACTAATGAATAGGAAACCTCTTTGCATTGAGGGTGAGATTTTGGTCTGTTTTAGGGTCAGTGAATAGAGAGCACAAATCACCTTTAGTAATCTTTAAATCTTTTACTTGTTTATATGATAATTTGTCTGCATAATATGCCCTCGATGTTTTCCTCCTATTTTGCCATCCAAATATTTGTTGGGTAATTGCATCTACATTTTTTAACAAATCTTTCAATGAATCTGCTAGATGTATTCTTTCTGTGGTTGAAGAATTTTGATCACTCAACCTACTAATAAGATCCTCAAATTCTTTTCTATTGTTTTCAATTTCACTCCTCAAATGGTGGGGGAGGTTGATTTTGTTGTTGAGGCTGATTTTGTTGAGGATGATTTTGTTAAGGCTAATTTGGTTGAGGATTTTCCTCCTCTTGTTGAGGATTTCTTACAAATTAAAAAAAAACATTCATTTCTAAACTAAAACAAACAAAATCAATTTAAAACTAACAAATACCAAACAATACTTACCTCTTGCATCTCTTCATTGTCAGGGTGCCATATTTGTAAAGAAATCCAATTGTTATTGATGAATTTTGAAGAAATCGCCTCTCCAAGAACGCAAGTGCGTAAAATAGGGTTTTTGGCCGCAGGTGGAGCTAAAACACAGAAAAAACCAAATGAGAAATGATATTTGGATTCACTTTTTTTTTCACTTTTAAAAATCTATAACGTGAACGCATTATAACGCATTCACGTTATGGCTTTTTTTTTTCTTGTTCGGCCACAAAAGTGTGACCATCTTGGTGCACTTACCCATGTCTATAACAACAAAAATTATCAAGTTTAAATAGAACCCGAGCTTGAAAGTTGCTTGCAGCTTGGAAAAGGATCTATAAGTCCTCTAAATACATTAATTCTGACATCTAATATAGAACCTCTCAAAATTGAGCAACACAATGAGGAATCAGTGTCTAAATTATTTGGTGATGATTGGGGATCCTTAGAAATCACACCTTCATTTATGTGTGAATACATAATCACACAAAATAAAGATAGGAAACAAGAACAACCAACCATCATGTCTAATCAAAATTTTGAACAATCTCCTCAAACATCTATCTCCTCTACTTTGGAAGAAAACGGAAAGTATACAACAAATTTCAATGAGATAGATTATCAACCTTTGTCTAATCCGAAAGAAATGGAACAAATTTATGGAAAAGGTTATGAACTTGTGAAAAAATTGGGATATAATGGAAAAGGATGCAGAAAGCATGAACAAGGTATTTGTGTCCCTATATAACCTAATACATAAGAGACAAAAACTATATTGGGATATTCTTTTTCTGAAATGAAAAAAGCTACACAATGACCATCTTTGAACATCAACACTATTACATGTCAACCAAAATACAAACTCACAATAAAACAACCTAAATTTCTTGAAATGAACTTATCACCATCAAGATAGTATGTTGAGAGTGATGAAACTCTAAAAAAAAATTTAGGAGTTTATGATAACACATCGTCTACTACTCCCATGAAATGGGTTATTGTGTTGTGATAATTACCAAGCAAAAAGATAGTGATATCACTAAAGAACCATATGATCCTAAAATTCCTAAGTCTAATGCACTCCCCTTAGCAAATACAATTGATGTGCCAATGGACATAGATGATAATGAAAAAATTATTAAAATTGGTAAGTGCCTTAAGGATGAAGAACAAGAGGACACTACAACTTTACTTCATGATTTTCCTAAAAATTTTGCTTGGAAATACTTTGATATGCTAGGAATTGACCTAAAAATTGACACACAACATCATTCTCACAAAAATGCTAAACCTATTCACCAAAAGATGCAAAAAATGTACCCTAACATATCCTTGCATGGTAAAGCAAAGATTGAAAAATTCCTTGATGCAAAATTCATTCAATCTATTGATTATTCTCATTGGATCTCAAACATTATCGCAATTGCTAAACCCAATAATCATATTAGGGTATGCACAGATTTTCATGATTTGAATAAAGCCTCTTTAAAAGATGACTTTCTACTTCCTAATATTAACATGGTCATGGATTCAACTTCTGGACATGCTTTATTGTCATTCATGGATGGATTTTCTGGTTATAATCAAATCCTTATCAACCCTCAAGATCAATACAAAACTTCCTTTACAACTATTTGGGGAACGTTTTGTTGGGTTGTGATGCCCTTCGGTTTAAAGAATGCTAACACAAATTATCAAGAAGCAATGACATTGATATTTGATGATTACATACATAAAATCTTGGAAGATTATGTTGATGATATCCTTGCTAAATCCTTAACATGACAAAACAATGTAAATATTCTTCAAAAAATATTTGAATGCATACATAAATATAACATGAGACTAAATCTGAAAAGTGTGTCTTTAGCATAGCTAGTTGGAAACTTTTGGGGTTCTCCATATCTCATAGAGGCATTGAGGTGGACACAAAGAAAATTGATGCCATTATTAGCATGCCACCTCCTAAGAACATTTATCAATTATGCACATTATAAGGTCGAATTCAAGCTATCCATTTTTTTGTAGCATCTTTAGCTGATCATACATTACCCTTCACACATCTGCTCAAAAAGGATGTACACCTTGATTGGAATGAAGATTGTAAATATGATTTTGAGAGTTTAAAGGAATACCTTGAAACTCCACCTGTTCTACAACCTATCATGCCAAACAAACCATTTATCTTGTACATAGCCACATCAGCCCACACTCTTGCAGCATTGTTGACTCAACAAGATGATCATGGAAAATAACATCTTGTTTATTACATTAGTAAAACTTTAATTGATTATGAATCATGATACTCACCAATTGAAAAACAATGTTTAGCTCTTATATTCACTACTAGTAAATTGTGACATTATTTTCTAAATGTTGAAATACAAGTCATAATAAAATTTGATCCCCTTAAGCATCTTTTTAATAAAATTGACTTGTCTAGATGCTAAGTTAAGTGGGTGATATTATTAACTAAGTTTGACCTTTATTTTTTTTCCCAAAATGAAATCAAAGGACAAGCCTTAACTAATCACTTAGCTGATGCTCCTTCTCCTCTTGCTTTACCTAATCATGACTCATTTCCTAATGATAGTGTCTTGACCATAGATGTTAAAACATGGGAATTATATTTCAATGGATCTAAGTGTAGAATAGGTTCCAATCATGGAGTGGTATTAATTTTTCCTGATGGAAAGCCTATTCCCTTTTCTTATTGATTAAATTTCCTATGTACAAATAACATAGTTGAGTATGTGACATTAATTGCAGGATTGTGGGCTGCTTTAACCATGGGTGCTAAAGATATCAAAATCTTTGGTGACTCGCAATTAATAATCAAACAAATCAATGTGACATATAAAGCTAAACATGACAAATTATCAAAATACAAGGATCTTACCATGAATCTGTTAGAGAAGTTTGAATCATTCGCCATTGATAACATCCCATGAAAGGGAAATCGACATGTGGATGCGATGGCGAGTGTAGCCTCTCTTATATCCCCTCATGATCATTCAACAAAATTAACCCTTTTTATTCACCCCATCACAAAACTTTTGATTAATACCCGATTAGAAGACATTTTAAAAACAAATCAAGAAGACTCGTGAGAATGGTATGATACAATATACAATTATTTAAAATATGGTACCATTCTCGAGCCCAGAATGAAAAAAACTCAAAATCATTTACACAAACTAAGAGCCAAATACGAGATCCTCGCTAATGTGTTGTACAAAAAATCCTTCAATGGTCTCTTACTAAAGTGTCTTAAGGATTCTGAAATTCCTATAGTCCTTGAGCAGGCTCATGTTGGTTCCTATGGAGGTCACTTTGGAGGATGGTCATTAGTGGAAAAACTTATCCATATGGGATATTATTGGAGGCATATGAAGAAAGACTATTTTACTTGCGTTAAATGATGTCAGAAATTTCAAGAACATAGCAATCTAATTCATGCCCTTACTTTTGAGCTCCATACCCAAATTCCCATTTGGCCATTTTCAATATGGGGATTGGATCTCATTGGAAAAATTTTACCACCCTCTTCTATCGGACATACATTTATAATAACCACAACAAACTACTTCATAAAATGGGTGGAAGTTGTTCCTCTTCAATCTACAAACACTAATGGAATTTGTCATTTCATATTGAAACACATAATTTCTTGCTTTGGCCTTCCTTCCACAATCATTTCAGACAATGGAACCCCATTTAAGAATAATCAAGTAAATCAATTTCTCAAAACATTCAACATCCAACATCGATTTTCCATACCATACTATCCACAATCCAATGGACAAGCTGAAAGTACTAACAAGATTCTTGAACAAATCCCGAAGAAAACTATTAACAAAAATCATAAGGATTGGCATAAGCAATTACATTATGCACTTTGGGCTTATTGAACAAGTGTTAGATTATCCATGGGAACTACATCCTATAACCTTGTTTATGGTATTGATGCAATCATGCCCTTGGAGTTAAAAATTCCTACACTATGAATTGCTCTTCAAGACCTTATTGATGATGCCACTTATAAAGATCAACAATTGCACCAGCTTGAGATGCCTGATGAAAAGCACAATAATGCTCATGAATATATCCAAGCTTACATTAAAAATTACAATGAAAAAACAATACTCATGTCATTCAAGGAATTTTTTGTAAGGGTGATTTCATTCTCTATGAGAATCCACACAATACTAACTCTGACCATGAGGAAAAAGATAAATTCAGCTCTAAACTATTAGGAGCTTACATAATCGCTACCTATTATGGGTCTGGTGCTTACGTCTTAATTGAGCTCGATGGAATACCCCTTAAGGAGCCTATTAATGTTGTGAATCTGTGTTAGTATTATATCTAGTCTCTTACAATAGTATGGATTAAAAATTAGTGTTTCCTAGGTCATTTGGTTACATTCTAAATAACTTTCACATTGCTTCATTCTTGACAACCGATCTTGTGTTTGTCTTGAACACTAGGGTAATTATTTAAGTTATTTTTATAATGACTTTAGATTTCATACTATTCACCCTTGTGTTCTGTTAATTTTGATCCTTATATGAATTATAGGTCTACCTAATTTAACATACTCTCTTTTTCATATTAACAATGTTGTATCTAAAGTGAAACTGAAATATGTTTTAGATTAGATCACATCACTCATGTTAAATCATGTAGACATTAATTAAATACTTTTAACTAAGTCATTTAATTAATCACATTGTCATTTAATATTCCAACACATTAAGAAAAATTGTAACAACATCAAATGATCATATTTATATCTCAAAAGTTTTATATACATCTCATCATCATATACAAAATCACCAAGTTCTATGAGAACTAGACCCCTCGAGCTCTGGCACCCATGATCTGGTCCCCAGACATCGTGAGATGGTTGTGTGTGATCATGATCATGACCTAATAACTCTAAGTGCATACTCCAGACCTTGTACTCACCCAAGGGCTACAAAATGATCCTTTTCATTTTGATCCCTCTCTACCCGTAGCTATGCTAGCTCTACATGTAGTCTCTCCAACTCTATTAGAGTCTGGGATGATTGTCATGTGCTTTAATCTCGATAGAGTAGCCACCTCACACTCTCATATGCTACTCATAGCCTCATGAATAGTCTGAGTGACTCTGGCTCCTCCTCCACGATCGTTGGGGGCACGTAATTAGGGTCCACCTCCTCCTTGTCGATATATGTAGGCACAATCTATGTGGTAGCCTAATGGTAGACCTCTCACCAGTCTCTCATCACTCCTGCAAGATAGAAACAATACACAATCAGTAAACATCATCATGATATATATATATATATATAAACCATCAAAACTAAAGTACATTTGTAAAATAAAATATCATCACCTAAATCTCTAGTTCACTGAGGGATATCAACCGCATCCTCTTTGGGGGGCATGGAGGACATGCTAGCCTCTCTTTGACCATGGGTCCCAATGTCTACTATAGCTATTGCACATGATTTGGTCACATGAGTGTGTGAAGACTCTCCTCACTCATGTTGATCCTCAGCCACTACCTCATCATCGTCACTCAGGGGTGGCTCCTCCTCATAGTCAAGATCAGCCTCTGAATTGTACTCTTCATCGATAGCATCAGTAAATATATCTATTAGCCTGTATTGAATGTTTGTGACCCTATCCTCTATCTCATTTCCCTTATCTGGTGTTGGTCCTACATTACCTATAGGGACATCCATGGGAAATACAAGAGCTATTCATGTCACTAATGACCACTCCTCATGCTCATCTGTGTTGTCGACATCATTAGTGTCAGAGACTAGTGCTTGATCATGATCTATAGTAAGCCAAACAATATCACCTAGCCTTCGAGCACTCCACACTTATCGTTTAATGAAGGGCCATTCCCTCAGTGGTGTCTAGACCTTTCCAAACTATTGTATGACTCAACCATAAAAGAATGGACATATAGCATATTCATGTCACCCATATAGAAATTTGTTCATCTACATCCTCCTTAGGTGACCTATAGGACCTGGCCACTATAATGTGAGTAGATAAGGTTTCCATAGGATCTTTTCCTCCTCCAACTAGTTAAATATCACTCTCCAAAAATGTAGATCTTTGTACTAAAACAAGCATTGTAGAGGATACCTATGGCTATAGCATATGGGAACTCAATAGGCCTAGTGCATGTAATATGCTCAAGGCACCGCACCTACAGAAGAGTGCAATACACCATACTATTGATATCTCAAAACAAAAATTGGCCGAGATCATGATAAAGGTGTGCTAGGATGCAACATACCCAAGAATAGACTATCCTATGCTCTTCCATCCCACGAATCAAGTGTACCAATCCTCCATCTAGGTGTGTCACTTTTCCATCAGGATTAAGAACACGAGCCACTGTATGCATCATAATTTGTCTCACAATGGGGGCTCACAAATATATAAGCATAGGAAGCTTGATTCGTGCTCTCATACACATCATAAAAAGGTCCATCCAAACCATACTTTATGTCCACCTTCTTCTTGTGAAATGACCGATCTCCTCTGAAATATACCTACTCTCCTTGAATAAGAACTTGAAGAATATGGTCTACATCCTCTAGAGTGATGGTCATCTCCTTGGTCAAAAGATGAAATGTACATTTTTCAATGTCCTAGTACTCACATAAGGCCATCAACATGGCATCATGGTATCTTATAGGTGGCATCAAATATACCCAATAGATACCTACTGCTTGTAGATGATCTATCCCTGCTACTAACAGTGCTAGGAATAAATTTCTAAGAAAGCTATTTTGTCTCCCTCCTAGCCAATGTTGCAATTGGGTTGGAACCTATCAAAATCACACCAATATGCTCTAAAGATTCACCCAATATCTTCCATTTTTACATTATTCATCAAGCAAGTGTGTTGAAGTTCCTTTAGTGTGCTTTCCTAAAGTCCCTAAACACTTTAGACTTTTTTGAGACACTTCACAAAGAAACGAGACACTTTGTGAAGAAACATGACACTTTGTGAACAAACAAGACATTGGGAAAAAAGTGGACACTTTTCAAAAAAAAATTCCAAGGTCTTAAAATAATCTATAAATACATTAAAAATCATTAAATCATTACAAAATCAATAAGAAAAAGTTACAAAACCAACTCATCTCATAGTACAGATCATTGCGGGCTACCTACTCTCGAAGCTCATCCAGTCGTGAAGGTGTGTAATCCTATCTACTCGACATATTCTTGTCTCATTCATCACTCTCAAGATACAAGAAGGTAAAATGCAATAGAAAGTGAAAAATTACTCTCCTTTACCTATTTTCACCTATTTTTATTACTTTTACTCTTATCCATTAAATTAGGATTATTGTCTCTAAAGAGTCAATAAGTTATCTTTCCATCAAAGAAACATAACAAGAGCTAGGAAACTTTGTTTTCAATGTCATTTGATGCATTGGAATCATGATACTACATTCAACATCATCAATTGTCTATCATTATGTGGCATGGTACTTGGAAATTCCCTATGATGTGATGCTCTTTATTCGATGTGGGCAGATTGCTAGCTTGATTCCACCTCTATAAAGAAAATGGAATCAAGGGGGGCATACATCTACCCTAGAATTGGATTTGTAGGAGTTGGATAAAAGGATTTTTGGATAATTAATGAATTTGTGTTGCAGGATGTGGTTCCTAATGATGTGGTTTTGTAGATAACTACACTAGGGGCTTCATTCCCCCGTCTTCTAAATGATTATCCTTTTATGCAATAAAGTGCACTGTTTAGAGTCCTTTAGCTTACATATGCATGTAGAGTCATATGGGTGCCAAACTGGGGGCTAAATGTGGCATAGAAAATTGGGCACTCTTGAGAAAAGAAACAATTTCATGCTTAATTTAGACCTACTTTTGAATACCCCTAAATTATTCATCCTTCCAAACAACATTTATAGGCCCCTAAGACCCATTATTTTTTATCTAAAGGCTTGTTTCACTTTAAAAATCACTTAAATCCTGAAAAGCAACACTTAATTCATTCATATCCCAGAAACCCACCTTCAAAAACCACTAGTGGGACCCATTTGCCACCTTGAGCAAATGAGTCCCCTTTGGTGGGACCCATTTGCCAAGGGTGGCGAATGAGTCCCTTTTAAGGGAAATTTCAATTTTTGAGTGGGAATTTAATCAATAAAACTTAATTTTTTGTTGGATGTCGACCTCTTAGGTCTAAATAACAAGAAAATTAGGTGTTGATGCCTATAAATACACATTTTAAGCCACTTTTCACATCTCTTAGTCATTTTTACAAAGAAAAATCAAAAGCCAACTATTAGGAGTCTTCCAAAATAAGTTTTATTAGCATTTTCTACAACAAAGTTGAATATTTAGGGCAGAAAACTAGGGTTTTCGTAGGTTTTCAAGCTCACTTCTTGATCAAGATTCAACATTGCAAATAGTTGATGATGGATTCCTATGGTGAATCATGGAGAAATCTAGGTTGAGGAGATGCAACTAGCCATCAAATCACACCTAAAGACTTGTTTTCAAAGTGATTCCATCTTCCATCTTCTCTTTACCTTCAGAATTAAGGTTTGCATTACATTTGCATGCCATTTACATTCATTTGATATGTTGTAGGGTTTCTAGGGTTGAAGTCTTGCATCATTCAAATCACATTTGCACATCTTATTCTAACACAATAGAATAGGTTTTTGTTATACTATAGATTTTCCAAGTCTTTAATACACTTAAGGCTAGGGTTTTATGTAGATTTTTATTCATTCAGGGTTTGATTACCCAATTAGGGGTTTGAAAAAGGAAAACCCTCCATTGGACAATAAATTTTAAGTTGTTTTGCAGGTATTTTCTAAGATCCCAATCCAGATTCCCATGAAGAAGTGTTGTACAGGTGACAAGGTCCAGGTATAAGATCTGAGTTTGCAAAAAATTGAAAGTGGACTGATTTTCCATGGATGGCGAATGAGAACCTCATAAGGTGGTTGTTTCACTTAACTTCAAATTCTAGTACCTAGTAAGCAAAAACTAGTTTCTAGGAAAAAAACCTTAACCTTCGACTAATTTACCCAAGGTAGCCAATGAGTCCCAGTCAACCTAAAAGTAAGATTTTCTAGATTTCCAAAGTGCTTTCCAGTCATCATAAGTCTCACAGGTGCACACATTTTGAATTATAGCTTTCTGTTTAGTTTCATTTGTTTTTTTGATCATTTTTCTAAGCTTTTTGCAAACGTCACCATTTTTTCAAACATTTCTCATTTCATTTGTTTGCATTCATAATCAGTCAATTTCATAAATTAGTTGCACTTAGATCATCTCATTTAGTCATAATAACATCATACATTCCTTTATTTGAGTGAACGACCTCAATTTTAGGGTTCTATCTCTCTCCTTTTAGGTGAAAAACCCTAAGAGTTCAAGAGAAGTCCATAGAATACTACAAAATTGATGGTTCACCAAGTTAATAGTTGAACAGTGTCTCTATTTATCCTTTCGATCTATTCCTTGAACTCTTTAGCTTCTTTACCTTCCTATCCTAGCATTTGGGGATCACAACCTTGACATGCTAGCATTTCAATAAAGTCTTGATCTTTATCATGCAATTTTCTACATTCCATAGTGACCTTTTCAAATCCTTCTATACATTGTATCAACATGTCACCTTCCCATTCAACAGTTTCTTCCATTTTTCTAGAAATAGAATTTCTTGGTCTAAAATTACATTTCTTTGTATTAATTCTTGGACATGCATTTGTATGATAATTCCAATATTTCACCTTTCAACATTAGTTTGTTCTTGACGAACCTTGCATTCACTTTCAAATCTTCTAGATTTCTCAGACTAATGATATGCTTCCTCATACTTCATTATTGAATATGTAATAAATTCCTCTCCCTGGTTCACCCAATACTTGATCCACTCTTCAAATACATTCATTTTATGGTGAACTACTGTAATTGCATCCACATATTCTTGTGACGTTAATAATGGATGTTGTGGAAATTATTTTTGTGCTTGACTAGATAGGTTTAATGATCTTATAAAATGTTACAAGGTAGCAACCCACTCATTTAGTTCTCTTGTCTTCTTTTTTATATTTTTCTACTCTGGAAACATTGGCGTCCAGATTAAACTTTATTTCCTCCAACTCTTGCCTCCAAGATGAGTGTCCAAGATTAATAAATGTTATCTTTTACTCCTTAGGCATTATCTCATGTCTATTTTTGTCATCTATTGGAGTACCTATATGGATGGTTCTATCTCCATCTGCATTTTTCTGTATGACATGTTTTACTTTAGCTTTTTACCTAGGCTTAGGAGTATCTACTTCATGTATAAAACTATTAAGATCCAAAGATAGTATTTCTAGTTCCATTGGAAAATCCAAATCCCTTATCAACCAACCAATTGCATGCTCATCACGCTCTACCTTTGCAACATTTATTTGTTCCTAGTGTCCACTTGATTCAAGAACCTCTTATGTTACTTCTTCAACTTTATTTATTACATCCTCCAAAATAGGAATTTCTTGAATAATTTATGGCATGGATTTAGGATTTCTTGGATTTGGCATTGTCTCCTTTGTTTGAAAACTTATATTTTCCTATCTATCCAGATGTTCAATATTACCTTCCTAGATGTAACTTTCCTACCATTTTGGTACACTAGGATTTTCTTCATTTTCAACTCCATCACCTAAAACCTATGTAGCTTCTTCTTTCTCAATATTAGCATCAACTCAGTCCTTCTCTAATTATTCAAAGACTTGTGACCATTCATCATAATTTGGATTATTCCCAAGCAAATACTGGGAGTCAAAAGTATCTTCAATAACTATTTCATCAATAGAATCCAACCCTACAGTCTCCCATGTTTCCATCTAAAGAATATCAAGGTTTCCCACTCCTAAGGTGAGTGTTCCTTGTATAAATTCTTCTTCTTCAGTATTCATAGGAGTGTACCATGTATCTAGAATTTCCTTTACCATTGGTTGTACCATGGGTTTATCTCTAAACTTCTTTTCTTTTAGCTTTTCCCACATGGCATATGATCTATTGATTTGTTCTTTAATTTTTTCTTCATTTACCTTAGAAATTTCATCTAAGACCATAAGAGTTCCTCCTAGTGCCTATTTTACATTAGCCATATTAACAGAGGGAGGGGAAGTAAATAATGTTGTAGCTCTCTAAGATGCAGACCTTTTCTGTGTACCAACATTTTTTGTTACGTCTACCTCTTCATCAATGGTAGGTTTAGTCCTTAGCTTTGCTATAGAGGAAAATGCACCTTTAGGTCCTACTTTGGATTTATCTTTACTTGATTATGCATATTTCTACTTATCAGCTAACTTCAATGAAACTCCCTGACTTGAAGCCTCGGGGTTCTTTTCTTTAATTCTTATACCAGTAGCCACTTTACTAGTTTTTCTTTTCTTCTTTGCAAGTTCCCTGCTCTCAAACATAGTTTCATTTGTTTGTCTTCTTCTTTTGTCTTGTGATAACATGGGTTCAATTCTTTTTCCTCCTAAAGCTTTACACAATTATTTATCCAGTGTTAAGTATGTAACAAAATTGGTACAAAGAAGTGATCAATTGATTTCATTTCTTTACCCTCAAAATTTGGGTCTAGGATAGGTTCATCATACACTCTATCTTCATTATAAGATTTTTTCAACAATTCTCCATCATCCTCTTCCAACTGATCTAGAATATCATGTAGTTTAAGAATATGAGCAGATCTTAAGGACAATCTTTCATATTTTTTTTCCTTACTCTATGCTAATCTTCATAATTAAGCCAATAATCTTCTAGGTGTTGGACATGAGCACACTAACCAGCCATATTCTTGGCAATATTCCCCTCAATATCATAATACATTCTTTGAATTGGAAAATATTGAAAATTATATGTTTTCAATTCTTCTTCACACAAGTTAGCTATCTTGATTGGACTTCATTTATAATTCCCTATCACAATAGGAAATTTGAAGGAAGCCTTCTTATGAGCCTTGCTATAAAGATGCTAAGATGATTTTAATTGTCTCACCAATTCTAATAACATAATTTTTTCTATAGGCTACCTGGGAAACATGAAAGGATGTCCATCAAACCCTTCCACCCTAATGTAGGAAAAAGTGCAGAATTGAATATACCAGCCTCCCATCAGTTTGATAACACTTTGTGCCTCTAATGACAATTTTTTAGCTTTCTCACCTTCCATTATTCTGACCAGCTTCATAGAGAACATGTAATTAACTCTTATGTAATGCTCTTTGTATCTGAGGATAGTGATTTGGGGTAAATGAGCATATATTAAACTATTTCCTACTTCTATGCCCAAAGTACCAATCTTCTTCAACCCTTGTTTACTTACCCTCATGGTACAAGAATACATCACATATGAGGGTATGTACAGGATCATGATGGGCCAAAAAGTGGTGATATGATGGGTATGTGTAGGGTATGTGGCTGATGACTTTTTTTAACCTAAAATTGATGAAATGAAAAGGGTTTTTAAAGGATATTCTCATATTTGAACCAATATAAATTATACTTTACTTTGAATTTAATTAATAATTATTATTAATTTTCTATTTGAATTACAACTAAAGTCCTAATTGATAGGCTGATTGAAAAAAATATATAGCTTTCAAACGGTATCACATTTTTTGAATCCAAAACATGCATCACATTCTATGCTTCACATACTATAGGATTAAAAAAAAATTAAATTTCATAAAGTTTTGATGAAGTTAAGGTGGTCAAACATACAAGTTTTTATATTTTTAAAAAGTTGTAATAAAAAATTTATAATTAATTATTTACTTGGAAAAGAATTACAAAAAAATATACATCACATCTATACATGAGTCCTCTACTTATATCTAAAATCCTTTAAAAAAATATTATCATTTTACTGTGGTTAGCGTGGTCAGACAGACACCTACTTATTTCTTCCCTGAAATTTAAGTACTACTACATTGAAATTTCAAATTTTCACCAAATAGATTTTTATTTCTTTTCAAAAAAAACCTAGTAGTTTAGAAACTACATTTAATTTTCTACAAATTCTATTCTTACATATTTTTGAAATAATATAGATAACTTATTTAAATTTTTATAGCAAGTTGCCTAACTCTGATTTTTCTGAATATTTTGCTACTTAAGGGCCTATTTTTTCCATGATGATCTTGCACATACTCATGAAGACATAGAAACATCTAGCTTTAGGAAATGCAATTATATGTTCATTCAATATTTCACTTATAAAATTTCCCCAATGCATTTGCACGAGATTCTCTAGTACAAACATCCATGGTTCAACTTATTTGGCATCTCGCAACCCAGCTATCCTACTCAACATGGTTGTGGCATCTTGAACATCTTGTTTGAACGTAGACCTTAGAATTATTTTGGTTTGTTGTGTAATTGGATCTTGATACCATTGGGTATTCATAATTTCTCTATTATGCCCCTCAACATTCTAATTAGTTTTGGCCTTTGCTATTATATCAATATTATACATCTGGGTGAATATAGGAAGCCCAAATGTGTATATAATTCCTTTCTTAGAGAGATATAAATAAGTTCTTCCCTCCTCAAAGATTCTTTTATCAGGGTTATAATGATTTATACATTCTATGACCAATTCAAGTTCCTCCATTGTTGGCAGGAACCCTCTTGCTAAAAGTAACATGCTTGCTATAACACTTCTTGTACACTGAGAAGCATTTTCATTCCATACTCAAGTGCAAATTTCAACATCAGAAGACCACCCCATATGAGTATTTGTAACTACCATGCTAATTTTTATGGGCCCATGAACTACAATATTTAAATTCATCTTCTACTCTTGCATCATAAGTACTCATTTTTATTAGTTTGGTCTTTATTTTCAAATGTGTGTCTTCTATGCGATTTAGGGTTAAATTTAACCAAATTTTTTATTATTTTATAAAGCTTTCAATTTTCCTTTTGGCTAAATTCGAATAAAAAATAATCAACACTTCAATTTTTAGAGAGAAATACCATCTTTTAAAGATTTTCATGTGTGAAAATAATTCACAGAATATCAGTTATCCAAAACATACTTGGTTCTAGTTAATGATGACAATCTTTTCATAATAGAGCTTCAAAACCCTTGGTAGTTGTATTCTCAGTTTCTCAAAATTTACCTTTCCATGCACGTTAGTATTATTTTGTTCATCCAATGTCTTTTGCAAATTTGCAACATGACACGAAGTGGAGTGTTATGAAATAAATTGCATGCTTAAGGTTGTTCCAAGTATAGGATTAGTTCGCCACCTTCATTAATTACCTATTATAATGCATTAATTTATTGAATCAAGGTACAATCATTATGAATTAGGGTTCAAATTATGAATTCCTAGATTTCTATAGGGTCTCACTACTAGAGGAGAAAGACGAGATGAAGATATTATGTGGCACTCTAGTGTCATTTTTATTTTTGTGAGGCATAAGCCATTAAGATACATGATCAATTTTTGATCACTGAGATTAAAGCTTCTAGTACTAAATTTTGAGAAGAAATACTGGAGATTGGGGCACTTACCTCCAAGCTTCAGAGAAAACCAAAACAAAAGAAAAAACTAGGAACTGATTTCAAGAGACATCAAAAGAATAAAATTGATTAAAACATTGCAAAACAAAATCCTTGGTTTCTGAGTTCCTAATAAAGAAAATTTAATAAAACCTATCAAACTCTGATACAAAAAGAATGGACTACCAAGATTAAAACTTTTTGTTGATGACTTACCGGACATGGCTAGGACCAACTAAAGATACAACTCACTTGATACAACACAACTTTGAGATTCCAATTGCTGGTAAAATATTAAACTTAATGAAAAGACCGAATGATTGAATCTAAGAAAGAAGAAAGATAAAACAAAGATTGAGTAAATTGAAAGTGAATCCTACATTTGACCAAACCACCGAGCAATGCCAAAGCAAATGAAAACAAAATGGAAAAAGGAAAAGGGGTCCACATTTTTCCAAGGGGAAAAATGGGGCATGTTGTGAGACCACACAACAACTATCAACCAACAAAACTAAACCAAATTATAGAAAGGAAATTCTGGATGTAACATCAGTATACCAACTTTTTTAGTCTTCTAATTATATACCATTGGATCCTCATTCTGAAATTCCAATTTCACTTCAAGTAGCATGTAAGATTAAGAATTATTGAGTTCACATGTGTGCAATTGGTTATTTTTTCCATAGTAAACTTATAAAATAGTAATTATTTGCATTGACCTACATAATTTGATAATTCCTTTAAATCCAACCAGGGATAGAGCCTTCCTTCCAGTCAGACATCCATAGCCTCGACAAGGCTATTTTTGTAATCCCCCCAAACATAGCTCTACTACTAGCCAGACATCTATAGCACTAGTAGAGATATTTGGATAGTCCAAAGACTTGATTTTTTTTTTATATTGCAATAATAGCTTTTTTTTTCTTTTGATATTTCAATGATAGCTCATTTCTCAACTTGCAAGTAATGAAGCCCACTATTAGGTTGGGAATTACAGTGGTAGCAAAGATAGTCTTTTAGTTTTTCACTGAATGGAAATAAATGCTATCCCAAATTTTAAATGTGTGTGTTTGTAGCTCAGCATCAACTAAATGATTAATGTTAGTTCTAGAGTAAAAAGAATCAAATAATCCTCAAACAATTTATAAGTAAAGGACTACTTCCAATTAGGACACAAATCAAATTCCCAAAATTGATGTTCTATTAACCTGTTCACCTTAAAAGGTTGCAAATCATTGTAAAGTACAACAACACAACACCCAAAGAAAAGAAACAAATGACTATTTACAAAACAACAACAAGAACTAACCTAAAATATATATATATATTTACAAAAAATCTATTTACAAAAAAAAACTATTTACTTACGACTGGGAATAATGTCTTAGAAACTACCCATTGATAAGAAATGGGATATCTTCACCATTCAAAGACTTCAATCTATAAGTGCTACCACCCAATATTTCAGAAACATGATGCAGACATGTCCACAACTTGTCAAACTTACCATGTTCACCTTTTCACTCATGGGATTTGTTCCAATATAGGACCAAGTCAGATATTTAAAACTATTTAATCTATCACTTTTATCAAACCATCTTTTTAACACAAATTGATGTCTAGCAAAATGATCTATAGCTCAAGTACGTTTTTCATCTAGATACATTAATTTTAATAATTGGGCTTCAGTTTGATCACCTAATCTAATGTATTCCTAGGAGAATTTCCAAGTAGGGATTTTCAAATTTATTGGTAATATAGGACCTACCCCATAAACTAGGTGATAAGGAGAATTCCCTAACACAGTTTTCATCTTAGTACGATCTACCCAAAGGGTGAATTTTAGAAAATAATTCCATTCTCTTAGATTATTTTTCAATAAATTTTTTTAATTATATCCAACATATTTTTATTTGATAATTCAACTAGTCCATTTCCCTATGGATAATAGTTAGATGATAATTTTAATGTTATACTATATTTGAATGCCCAATTGGAAAATTTTAATGAAGAAAATGAAAGGAAATTATCACATACCAATGCATATGGTACTCCAAACCTAGTGATGAGATTTTCTTCCAAAAATTTAATTACTACTTCTGTAGTGCATTGTTTGTTGGGACACACCTCTATCCATCTGGTGTAGTAGTCTGTAGTAGTTAATATAAATCGATGGCCTACAAATGATGGAGGATTGATAGCTTTGATAAAATATAGTCCCCATTGTGAAAAGATTTGCATCTCCATCACCATTTGTAATGGTTGAGCATTGAATCTTTCTTTATCTGATGTAGTTTTACATGTGTAGTAGTGTTTCACATGTTCATATGTATCTTTGAAAATCATTGGCCAATAATAACCAGCTCTCAAAATGAGGTGTGCAATGGCTAAAGGTGCTCCATGAGTTGTTCCAAATTTATTATGTAGTTCTTGCAACACTTCATTCACTTTTGTTCTATTCAAGCATCTTAAGTAGATTCCTTCATGGTTTGTTTTGAATAGATCTCCTCCTTTGATCATCTAACTTTGTGATTTTTATCTTAAGAGTTATTCTTTGATTTCTTTGCATATGATCAAGGAAAGTATGGCTAACCAAATAATTCCATATATTTGAATACTAGTCTTCTTGGTCTTTTACATCCAAAGTATATTGTTGACTCAAAATTTGTGGATCTATTTCTACAATAGATCTAACCAAAGCCTATCCCCAAACCATCTTCATGGGTATAATTTCTAGATCAAATTCTAGTAGGATTGTAACCCATTTGGCTCTTTTTTCTCCAACCTCACTTTGTGTTAACAACATCTTGACTGTAGAATCTAAAACAATAGCTTTAACTATACTCTTGAGGATGTAATGCCTAAATTTTTGTACTACTTTGACTAGATCAAAGGATTATTTTTTAACATTTGTTTATCTCATCTCCACGTATTTAAATGGATCACTCATAAAATTAATTAGCTTCTCTTCTCTATTCTCACCCTTCTATGTTAGTAATGTTGCACAAGTATGACTAGAAGTAAAAGAGTAAATATAAGAAGGTTTAACATAATCCAGACTTACCAATATCGGTGCTTCTATAATTGCAGTATGTATATTTTTGAAGGAAAATTTAGCTTCATTTTTCCACTCTATCTTGGCATCCTTCTTTAGAATATCATTGAGTGGTTTCACTATTTGAACGAATCCAGTAATAAATTTTCAAATAAAATTAATCTTATCGAAATATGATTTCAATTATTTATTGCTTCCCAGGGGTTGTATCTTGAGCATTCTTCTCACTCTATTTGGGTCCATTGAAATACCTTTTTCACAAATAATATGTCCTAGTAGCTTACCTTCAATTACCCTGAAAATACATTTTTTTAGGATTTAATGAAATTTTGTTAGTTTCACACTTCTACAATATTTATCTCAGATATCGAACACCATCTCTTCTATTTTTCAAAAATACTATGAGTTCGTCCATGTAGATAATAATGCATTTTCCTATCAGCTCATGAAAAGCATAATCCATGGCTCTCAGGAATGTAGCCCTGACATTTATCAATCCAAATGGTATCCTTCTATAAGAAAAATTTCCCCACTTTGTGGTGAATGTTGTTTTTATCTGATCTTCCATTGCTACCATTACTTGATTATGTCTAGAGAATCTATCCAAAAAGGACATCATCTGTGAACCATTGACTATTTGTAGCACTTCTTCTAGTAAGGGTAGTGGATAATTATCTTTCTCATACACCTTGTTAAGGTTTAGGAAATATACACATAACTGTATATCTCCATTCTTCTTTCTCATAGGCTCCAAATTCACCACCCAAGTAGAATGTCTAATGGGAAAAAATATTTTAGCTGAAAATTCTTTTTTGAATTCCTTTTGAATTAATGGTTCTAATAGTGCATTCACTAGACATTGTTTCTAAAGGAAAGGTCATTCACCATTCTTTAACAGTATCATATGCGTAATGATGGAAGTGTCATAAGTCTTTAGATCTTCAGACATCCATGTTATAACCTTCCAGTAATCTTAAGTGTCTGAGCAATATTTCTCTTCTATTCCTCAATGTAGACCTTTCCTATTAACACATTCTTAGGATCCTCTTTAGTATGTAAATTGTATAATTCAGATTGTCCTCCATCACTTCAAGGAAAATATTTTTGTATAACTATCTAATCAGCATCAAAAAATCGCTCTAACTCAATTATTCCTTTAGGAGTATTATTATCTTTGACTTTAGCTAATTCTTTTTCTTGAATTTTTCCATTAGGGTGATCCATATATTCAATTACTTGTGCTTAAAAAATACCAAAATTAGTGATGAATTCCAATATATGTTGATCATCTTCTAACACCTACAAATTGTTAACATTATTGGGAAACAAAGGTAGCTACACCAGTTCAACTGTGAATTTCTTCAAATCAGAGTCATCTAGGGGTTCTAGAGTACTAGTAGTAGTATCCAAAGCATCGGCTCTTCGATTAAATCTTTTTGGGATATGAGTAATTTTGAATGCATCAAAATCTTCTATTAAATCCCACACTTTGTGTTGATAATTAGATAATCGCTTGTAGTGACAAATATACTATTTTTAAACTTGTCTAACTACTAATTCAAAATCACTAAACACTTTAAAAAATTTAACCTTCTTCTTGATTGTGAGGATTAGGCCATGTATAAGGGCTTCACATTCTTCCACGTTGTTAGTACATTGAAATTGTAACTGATATGCAGCAATAAAAGATTTACCTTGTGGGCCGATGAGTTCAACTCCAATTCCAATTCCTTGTTTCAATTTGGATCCATCAAATTTAAGAATCTAGGCTTGATCATCTGTAGCTTATAATTTACCATTCTTTATTTTATCGAATTAGTCTTTCCAATCTATGTAACATGGATTATGTCTTTATGCATTTTTGGTTGAGACTTTTTAATCTTTTCATGTTCTAGATAGTACCAGTTCCCAATTTGATCAATTATTGCTAGGAACATCATGCAACTATCTTCTAAATGTGCAACATTATGTCTGTACCAATCCTACAACTACAAAAAAATTAGTGAAATTTCAATTTTATCACTCTTTCAAACTTCGGTAACAATATTCTTCCAAAATATATCATAAGGACTATTTTCTTCAGAAGAAGAATCACAATCTGATTCAATTAAAACATTTGTTCTAGGAGTTAGTTGATTAGGTTTTTTAGGATTACATGTAAATACTTCTTCTATTTTAACTCCTGAACTACGTATTTTATAAACTCCTAGTTCTACAACAATATAAAGAACTTCATTTTTTTATCGTAATTAGTGATCATGTATTTCATATGTGGTTCTCTTTCAATTCTGATTTGATTGGGAACTCCCTTCCATAGTAACCACATATGTGAGAAATTAGTAGCCATGTATCCATTAAATTTTTTAGACCAATCCCTACTCAATAACATACCATAGGTATCAGGTATCTCAACAACTTGAATTTCTATGTAATATTGAATTTTGGGATCTGACACTAGTTGTATGTGAATATTAGTCAACTCTCTAACTACATTTGGGTATGTGCAGGATCATGATGGGCCAAAAAGTGGCAATATGATGGGTATGTGGCCGACAACTATTTTTTTACCTAAAATTGATAAAACGAAAAGGGTTTTTAAAGGATATTTTTAGCTTTCCACCAATATAAATTATGCTTTACTTTTAATTTAATAAGTAATTATTATTCATTTTATATTCAAATTACGACTAAAGTCCTAATTGATAGGCTGATTGAAAAACATCTATAGCTTTCAAACGGTATCACACCTTTTGAATCCAAAACATGCGTCACATTTTATGCTTCACATACTATAGCATTAAAAAAATAAAAATCAAATTTCATGAAGTTTTGACCAAGTTAAGGTGGTTAGACATAAGAGTTTTTATATTTTTTTAAAAGTTGTAATAAAAAATTCATAGTTAATTATTTACTTAGAAAAAAATTACAAAAAAGTATGCATCACATCAAGGCATTAGTCCTCTACTTATATCTAAAATCTTATAAAAAAATATTATCATTTTATTTTGGCTAGGGTGGTAAGATAGACACCTACTTCTTATGTTTTCCCTAAAATTTAAGTACCATTGCATTGAAATTTCAAATTTTCACCAAATAGATTTTTTTTTTAAAAAGCCTAGTAGTTTAGAAACTACATTCAATTTGATCCAGATTCTATTCTTACATATTTTTGAAATAATATAGATAACTTATTCAAATTTTCACGTCAAGTTGCCTAACTCTGATTTTTCTAAAAAATTTGCCACTTAAGGGCCTATTTTTTCCATGATGATCCTACACATACCCATTTACTTTTGTTTTATTGAGTTGAGTAACTTTCTTTAAATAACTTGTCAGAGTTAACCCTAGCATTTGAAATATGGACAAAGGCATTATGTTAGTAGATGCTCCAGGTTCTACCAAACAATTATGAAGGTTTTTACCAAATATTCTCAACATGAGTAAAAATGGTGGTGATTCTAATTTTCTTTTGTAGAAGGCTACTTGTGCATCTGCTATAGGAATGATGTTCTTATCTTTCACCTTAGCCTAATTATCTTTCACCTGAAATTATTTAAATTTTCCTTCTTTTGGAACATATTCTAGAGTATTTAAGAAAGCTTTCCTGATCACAAGTGCTTTGAGCAATTTTGATAAAGAAAGGTTGATCTTTACCTTCTCTATTTCTTCCGCTAAATAACTAGTCAAATTATTTTGGTCAGTACAATTTATCTTTTCACTTATTGAAGCATTTGATGAATTATAATGAGAGGTTACCTTGGGTAACCCTGGTTTATTGCTTGATTTATCATCGAGTGGAGTATTGATTTCATTAGGCAAGATTGACTTAGTTAATGGCCCGTTGAATTTACTTCCACCATTGGTGTTACTTATTAGGTTATAATTATGTCCTTTCCAATACTATTGAAAAGTATGAATTTTTTTGACTTCTTGAGGTTCATTTTCATCTTGATAGGGAAATGTATACATTTCTAAAGTCATGGTTGAATTGTCTCCCTCATATTCATGAGTGTAACTTGTGACAACAATAAGTGGTTTGACACGTTCATAACTTTCAAGAACTAAAGCAGAATCATACCCTACTTGAACCAACTCATTTCCCTTAGGAGGATGAGAGTCACACTGTTCATTATAATGTTTAGTAGCTAGAAAAATGTCTGAAGCAATTTTGAACTGTGAACAATCTACTTCAACATGAGAATTTGTATTATGAATTGTACACAAATTTTTCATCCCGATATCAGATAAATTCTCTTTCGACATGGATCTTTCATTAGTAGAATTAGTGTTATCTAAAGGTGTTGACACTCCTCCATTATTTGGTCGTGTATTCCAAGGTATAGGTGGTCTAGGAGCATTATACATACAATTGTATGAATTTTGGTTGTTTTGAGCATAAAAGTTTTGATTTCATAATTGTGTAACCTCTATGGCTAACCTTTTGAGTTGAGCTATAATTTCCTTCATGTCTTCCTTTTTCTCTAAAATTTTGTCATTTTCATTTTTGAGAGTTTGCAAGAAAAAAGAATTTCCAATAGGATGAAACTTTGTGATAGCTAGACCAAGGTAAGGGACTAAAGCTTGACTATTTCCATGTTGAAATTAAGTATTTTGAGAAAATGTCCCATTCTAGACCACTCAAGGATAAACATTAGGATTCATGGGATGATTTAATGGGAATCCATTTAGGCCTAGGGTAGGATAATTATTCAATCCATTTCTACCATTTGCAGATGATCCATTTTATAGGTGTTTCATTTCTAATTTTACACTTACGAATTTAGCATAGGCTTCAAGTAAAGTAGTAGGAGGATTTTTCCTTTTCTCTACAAACATAGTAGTGAAAGGATCTACTGTTGTATAATAAACTATAATAGCAGACAAATTATCTACTACATAAGGTGCTTGTAGCCTAGAATAAGGATTTTGAAACATTTCATTAAAAATAGTCATAGGTTCTCCTTCAAACATATTAATTTGAGAACATTGGTGATATAACAAAGTAGGGTCAATTGGTGTTCTAAATCTCACAAAAAAATGACTTTCCATATCTTTCCATTATCTGATAGAATTGTGAGGTAGGTTGATTTACCACTGGTAAAATTCATCGCTTAAAGTGTATGAAAACAACCTACATATGACATCTTCATGTTGAATATTTTCTCTAAAACACATATCCTTAAAGATATTAATATGTTCTTCCACATATTTGTGGATAATACTTGTGAGACAACTTATCATGATTTTTTGGTATATCATTGTACATGGGAAATTGAATTGGTGGCTCTACCTTAAATAATTCCATCACTATGGGAGGTGGTGGTGATACAACAATAGTCAGATTCTACAAACTCACACTTACACTTCCATACTTTTGAGGTCTATATGGCATTTGACCACTAAGCTCGACTAAAGTCACCTGAGGATCACCAGATCGAGATCTAGTGACTTTGTGGAAATTCAATTTAAAACCTAAAAAAACCAAAAGAACAATAGTGAGGGCCCTGCTAGTGCCAATTCTAATTGATGGCGATGTTACTCACAACAAGAAGGAAAATAAATTCTTCACAAATAAACCACAGAGAGTCTATCCTTCTTGAAAGACTTAACCAAAAGAAACCTAGAGGATCTGTATGATAAAATAAAGGTTGGCTTAGTTCAATCTCAAGTCTTCGGTAGTCAGGTCTTGATTGTAGTAGGTTCACTTCAATGTATGATGTGATATTGTTGTTAATCTCAAAGGAAATAGGGTTGTTTCTAGTTTCATTAAGAATCATAAGCATTTTATAGAATATTTTCAATTCCATCAAAGAATAACATCATGAAATAAAAAGATTTCAAATAATACTTCATGAATATCAAAAAAAATTGTATCACTTAAGTAGATTTAGCTTTAATCATTCAAAAATTTCATAGAGAATGAAAGATATCCAATAAATTTCCATTTTTTCATCTATTTTTTTGAAATATTTTCTAGAATTTAAACATCTATTCTAAAATAATGCATAAAAATACTAAAAATTAAAATTTCTCCCAGTTATTCCCCACACATGCCCCAAAGAATTAACCAAATCAAAACAAACCACTTTATACTTCACCAAATTTCTTAACAACTACATATAAAATAGTGTGAGCTTTTAAAGAGAGGGGTTTTAGTTTGGACACCAAATAGGTTCTACATGCACCCTTAAATGACGTATCACATAGTCTTGTTCTGTTGAACTAAAAAAGACAACTAAAAATATTCATGAGATAGTTAGCTATCAAATTGGCTTCAATATTGATTAGTATCTATGTTCATAAAAGTTTTTAAACCAGAATGATTCAGGAAACAAGAAAAAAGAATAAAACTTATAGAAGTTTTGGCTCTTTCGACATCCACAAATTTTGAACTTAAAACAAAAATAAAGCAGTAAAAGGACTTTTATAAGAACAAGGCCCTGAGAGTTTAAAATTAAAGTGTATCTAGAGAATCAAAAATCAAAAATCAAAATGTAGCATGTGGAATTAGCCAATTGTCATCAGAATATTCTAGATGAAGTCAAAGATTTGACTTCTTTAGCAGCAACACTTTTCACTTTCAAACTTTGATACACAATACTTTGCATAAGTCAAGACTATCAACATCCTTTAGAATACCAGACAGGAAATATGCACTGGGACCGAGAACAACCTGCAAAACTCAAATGAGACACAAAAATATTTCTGCAACACCTCTGGTATTCGATATCATGTATTTCCTTCGATCACTTAGGACTCGGGCTCTAGGATCTTTTCTTCACCTTTCTTCAATTGATATTCTCAAGAAGCATTCAATATTTGATGCATATGTTCTTATTAAATCCCTTGTATTGATTTCCAAGTGAGCTTGAGCCTAGTGTATTCTTTTGATACCTAGAGTATACTAGCATTCTTTTGTACTTTGTCTATTTCATATCTATTTATCGTGTTATGAAATTGTATAATTTCATCAATGGCATCCCAAGTTAATAGCTAAATAGGGTCTCTATTTATCCTTTCAATCCATTCCTTGAAGGATTTAGCTTCTTTACCCTCCTATCCAAGCATTTAGTGATCACATCCTTGACATGCTAGCATTTCGATAAATTTTTGATCTTTATCAAGCAATTTTCTACATTCCACGGTGACCTTTTCAAATCCTTTTATACATTGTATCAACATGTCACCTTCCCATTTCAACGAATTCTTCCATTTGCCTAGAAATGGAACTTGTTCGTCTAAAATTACATTTCTTTGTATTAATTCTTGGACATCCATTTGTATGATAATTTCAACATTTCACGTCTCAGCATCTATCTATTGTTGGTGAACCTTGCATTTACTTTCAAATCTTCTAGATTTATTAGACCATTGGTATGCTTCCTTATAATTCCCTATTGCATTTGTAATACATCATTCTCCTTACCTCACCCAATACGCGATCCACTCTTCAAATAAATTCATTTTATGGAAAACTATTGCAATTGCATCCACTTGTTCTTGTGACATTAGTCCTAGATGTTGGGGGAAATTTAGTATGTGTGTGACTAGATAGGGTTAATGATCTAATAAAATGTTCCAAGGTAGCAACCTGCTCTTTCAATTCTCTTTTCTTCTTTTTATATTTTTGTACTATAGCAAGAGTGGCATCTAGATTCATCTTTATTTCTTCCAACTCTTTCCTCCAAGATGAGTGTCCAAGATTAATACTTTTTATCTTGTACTCCTTAGGCATTAGCTCATGTCTATTTTTGTCAACTATTAGAGTAACTATACAAATGACTCTGTCTCCATCTGCATTTTTCTGTATGACATGTTTTTATTTACCTTTTCACCTGGGCTTAGGAGTATCTTCTTCCTATACAAAATTGTTAAAATCCAGAGGTATTATTCCTACTTCCATCAGAGAAGCCAATTCCATGATCTACCAATCAGGTACATCCGCATCACACTCTACCTCTGCAACATTTCTTTGTTCCTGGTTTAAACTTATTTAGGAACCTCTTCTCTTACTTCTTCAACTTTATTTTTTATGTCCTTTGAAATAGGAATTTCTTCAATAATTTATGGCATGGATTCAAGATTTTTGGGATTTGGCACTATCTTCTCTATTTGAAGACTTATATTTTCTTATTTATCTAGATGTTCAACATTACCTTCCTAGAAATAACTTTCTTTGCATTCTACTACACTGGGATTTTCTTCATTTTCAACTTCATCCCCTGAAACCTTTGTAGCTTCTTCTTTCTTAATATCATCCTCAACCTAGTCCTTCTCTAATTCTTCAAAGACCTATGGTTGCTCATTACCATTTGGGTTATTCTGAAGGGAAGGTTGGGAAACAAAATTACCTTCAATAATTATTTCATCCATAAGATCCTTCCTTACAATCTCCCCTATTTCCATCTCAAGAATATGGGGGTTTCCTACTTCTGAGGTGAGTGTTCCTTCTATAAATTATTCTTCTTCTTCAGTATTCATAGGAGTGGACCCTATATTTAGAATTTCTTTTACCACTAGTTGTACCATGGGTTTATCTTTAAACTTCTTTTATTTTACCTTTTCCCATATGGCACCCCATCTATCCATTTGTTCTTTAATTCTAGCTTCATTAGCCTTAGAAATTTCATCTAAGACCATAGGATTTCCTCATATTTCTTATTTCACATTAGCCATATTAATAGAGGGAGGATAAGTAAATAATGTTGCAAATCTCTGAGATGCAGATCTTGTTTGTGTACCAACATTTTCTATTACTTCTACCTCTTCATCAATGGTAGGTTTAGTCCTTGACTTTGTTGTAGAGGAAGATGCACTTTTAGGTCTTACTTTTGATTTATCTTTACTTGATTCTAATTCTTTTTTCTTATCTGTCGGCTTCAATGAAAATCCCTAACTTGAAGCCTTAGGGGTCTTCTCTTCAATTCTTATACTAGGATCATCTTTACTAGTTTTAATTTTCTTCATAGCAGGTTCCCCACTCTCAAACACAATTACATTTGTTTGTTTTCTTCATTTTTCTTTTCAAAATGTGGGTTCAATTCTATTTTCTCTTAAATATTAATAGAAATCATTTATCCAGTGTTGAATGTGTAATTGAACTAGTGCAAAGAACTGATCAATTGATGTCATTTCTTCACCCTCATAATCCGGGTCTAGGATAAGTTCATCATAGACTCAGTCTTCATTATAAGATTTTTTCAATAGTTCTCCATCATCCTCTTCCAATTGATCTATAATATCATGAAGCATAAGAGTTCAAGTAGATCTTAAGGAAAATATTTTATATTTTCTTTTCCTTACTCTGTGCTCATCTTCACAATTAAGCCAGTAATCTTCTAGGTGTTGGAAATAAGCATGGTAACCAGTTATGTTCTTGGAAATATTCCCCTCAATATCACAATACATTATTTGAAGTGGAAAATATTCAAAATTATATGTTTTCAATTCTTCTTCACACAAGTTAGTTGTCTTGATTGTACTTCATTTATAATTCCCTATCACAATAGGAAATTTGAAGGAAGCCTTCTTACAAGCCTTGCTAGAAAGAGCCCGAGATGGTTTTAACTATCTCAACAATTCTAATAACATAATTTTGTCTATATAATACCTGGGAAACATGAAAGGATTTCCATCAAAACCTTCAACCCTAATGTAGGAGAAAGTGGGTAACTGAATATACAATCCTCCCATTAGTTTGATAACACTTTGTGCCTCTAACAAAAATATTTTAGCTATGTCACCACTGTTCTAGCCAGCTTCATAGAGAACACATCATTAACTCTTTTGTAATTCTCTTTGTATCTATGGATAGTGATTTGGGGTGAATGAGCATATATTAAACTATTTCCTACTTCTCTACCCTAAGTACCAATCTTCTTCAACCCTTGTTTACTTTCCCTCATGGCATAGGAATAGATCACATATGAAGACATATAGAAACATATGTTTTTGATAAATTCAATTATCTATTCATGCAATATGTCACTTATAAAATTTCCCCAATGCATTTGCATGAGATTCTCCATTGGTCTAGATATTATTACAAATATCCAGGGTTCAAATTTACTGGAATCTTACAACCTAGCTATCCTGCTCAGCATGGTTATGACATCTTGAACATCTTGGTTGAACATAGACCTTAGAATTATTTTTGTTTGTTGTGTAATTGGATCTTGGCACCATTGGGTATTCATAATTTATATTTTTTACCCCTCAGCACTGTAATAAGTTTTGGCATTTACCCTCATATCAATAGTATACATTTGGGTGAATATAGGAAGCCTAAATGGGTATATAATTCCTTTCTGGGAGATATATCCATAAGTTCTTCCCTCCTTCTCAATTATTCTTTTATCTAGGTTGTAATGATTTATACATTCCATGAATAGAATTGAAGGGCCTTCATTGTTGGTGGAAGCCCTCTTGCTAAAAGTAACCTGCTTGTTATAACATTTCTAGTACACTAAGAAGCATTTTCTTACCATACTTGAGTGTGAATTTCAACATCAAAAGACCACCCCATATGAGTATCTATACCTACCACGCTAATTGTTATGGCCTCTGAACTACAATATTTAAATTCATCTCATGCTCTTATGTTAGAAGTACTCACTTTTGTGGTGTGTTCTGCATTTTCAAATGTGTGTCTTATGTGTGATTAAAGGCTAAATTTAACAAAATTTCTTATAATTTTATAAAACTTTCAATTTACCTTCCAACTAAATTCAAAATAAAAATAATCAACACTTCAATTTTCAAAGAGAAATACCATTTTTTTAGGATTTTCATGCAAGAAAAGAATTAATAAAATATAAGTTATCTGAAACATACCTAGTTCTAGTTGATGATGACAATATTTTTAGAATGGAGCTTCAAAACCCTTGGTAGCTTTGTTCTCAATTTTTTGAAATTTACCTTTCCATGCGCACCAATATTATTTTGTTCATTTAATGTGCTTTGCAATTTTGTAGCATGATGCGAAGTGGAGTGTTATGAAAGCAATTGCATGCTTAAGGTTGTGCCAAGTACATGAGTAGTTTGTCACCTTCATTAATTACCTATTATAATTCATTAATTTCTTGAATCAAGGTGCAATCATTATGAATTAGTGTTCAAATTATGAACACCTATATTTTTGTGTGGGCTCACTACTAGAGGAGAAGGACTGTGTGACGATCTTATGTGGCACTCTTGTGTCACTTTAATTTTTGCAATGCATAAGCCATTAATATACGTGATCAATTTTTGATCACAGAGATTAAAACTTCTGGTACCAAATTTTAAGAAGAAATACCAGAGACTAGGGTGCTTACCTCCAAGCTTCAAATAAAATTGGAACAAAAAAAAGATTCAGGAACCAGGTTCAAGAGAGATCACAAGAATAAAAAATATCAAAACATTTCAAAATAAAATCTCTTGTTTTTGAGTTCCAAATAAAGAAAATGAAATAAACACTACCAGACTCCAATACAAGAAAAAGGGACTACTAGGTGAACCATTGATTTTTTGGCTTCTATGGCCAACTCTTGCTCTTCTAGGGTTTTTCACCTAAAAGGAGAGAGATAGGAGCAAAAATGCCAATGGTTCATTCAAATTATATTATGTGTGATTTTTTCTAACCTAAATGAAGTTAACTAAATGCCATTGACTTATCTAAATGAATGAAAATGAATGTAAAAGTGAGATTTAACCTATGTTTTAAAACACATTGTGTAATGGAACAATGAACTAAATGAAGAAAATATGTAGAAAAAAAAGAAAAGGGATGAATCTGAGTGCACCTGGGTGAAGTATGATGAATTTGGAATGTTGTGGATGTTGGATGAAATCACTGATTTTTCACAGTGGGACTCATTCACCTAGGGTAGTGAATTAGTCCTCCTCCTGGTGAAAAACTGTCAGAAGCAAGTTTTTGTCTATTGGGATCTAGAATCTAATAAAATTTAGATTTTTAGTTCTATGGTGGGACTCATTTGCCACAAGTTGTGAATCAATCCTCTCCTAAATTTCTTAAAAATCAAGAAACAATTTTGTAACACAAGATCTGGAAATCACTGCTTATTGGGTTGTCGAAGTCAATTCTATAGAAAATAGATAGAAAACCCTCTCTAAGCTTGAAATAGACTTAAGTTAACTTGAAGAACCTATTTGACCTGTAAAAAAATCTTCAACACTAAAAATCTTGTCAAATTTGCATACCTAGGTCTACAAACAAACATGCAATAGGGGAAAAATGGTTTAAGGTTAGTGAATAGGGGTTTGCCTTGGTCAAGCCCCACTTTTGGTAATCAAACCCTTAACAAAATAAGGAAATGAAAATGAATGATAAACTAACATCATGCAAATGGGGTGATCTCACCAAGTTGGTTTACAATTTGAAGGAGATTTTATTTTTTGCTGAAATCACATATTTTTAGAAAATATAATGATTTAGGCCTTAAAAAGTTCCATTTAAAGCATTCCAACTGAAGAGGGTTTGATAAAACTACCTTAGATCAAACCCCCTTAGATAGAACTTTGCTAGCTTTTAACCATACCTATAATGGAGTCTCCTTTACACCTATGAAAATGTTGATAAAATTTTACTTTTTATTTACCTTTCGAGGGATCAAATGAATTCAACTAAAATTATTTTTTGTAAGTATCTATTCCTTATTACAAGCTTCCAGAAAGGTATAATTTTAAATAAATTTAATTTTATTATTATATTTATTTTTTTATTTCTTGTGAATATAGGTTTTTCACCAAAAATAAAGCTCTTTGTTCTACACATGTAGAAAAATAGAATATTAACAATTTTTTTTTTTTAAATATGAGTGCACCAGATATTGAAGTCCTTGATCCAGCAAAAGAAAAAAAATTGAATTTCAATACATACGAAACAAAGATACACATTATATGCTCCGCCTATGTTTGAATTGTAATTAGTTTGACTTCAAAATTTGATCAAGGAAAAAATATTCAATAAAACACCATCTAAAAAAGTGGAAGCACTAAATATCAAAGTTACAAATCTAAGTTCAAAAGAATTAGAATTTTATCCTTCATGGAAAAAAAAGTTATGCGTTATATGGTGAGTGTCACTCCTTAAAAATGTTGTTTTATGAAAAAAAAATTTCAAGGGAGATGGAAAAGGAGGTGCTATTTGATTCCAAAAAAAAAAAAGAATATACAAAAAAAATGTCACAAAACTCTAGTTTGCATCATCTTCAAATTCCTCACGGTTTAGCCACTATAGGTGCCCGAAAGTGAAGATTTAGTACAAGAAAAAAAAATTTAGTGTCTAGTTCGGCAAAAATTTGTAAACCACTATTGTGGCATGAACCATTGCTATCAACTCACCAAACCCTTGATGATGCAATTTTGAAGTAATGTCAATGGCTACTTCAAAGTTCTTGAATAGTGCTTGAAAAGATGTAAAATGCTTGAATTCTCGAAATGTGAGATGGAATGTTTGAATGAGTGAGGAGATGTAAAATGAGGTGAAAATCACATATTTATACACACTTGTGCCTTAGTTACCCATTCATACCTCATCACAGGCTGAAATCAAGTGTTTTTGAATAAAATCTTGAAAAGAATTTTAAAATATTTTTATTTTGGGGCCAAGATGGACTCATTCGCCACCCATGGCGAATGGGTCCCACTTACGACCTGAAAATGTGTGTCAAGCAATATGTTGTATTTAATGTTGTTTGTTAGGATAATACTCAAAAATACACTTAATTAAGCATATGAGAGCATAAAATGGGTCAAATAAAACATAAGAAAAGTATAAATAGTGAAGATGTTCCTAGAAAAGCATGAAATCTTGTTACAAGACTTTACAACACCTCAAAATAGGACTTGTTGATGAGTAAAAAGGTGATTTTCAGGGGAATTGTAATAAATAAAGTCTAGAAGAATGTAGAAATGTCTTATAACACTTCACAACACCTTCAAAATACATCATTCTTTGAATTATAGTACCTAAATAGGCATGTTCAAGCTATGTTATGACATAAAATCATAGAAAAATAGACAAAAACCATGAAACAAGACCTAAAAGGCCATGAAAATGACAAGGGGATATTTTTATACAACACATTTAGCCCCCACTTTAGTGAGAGGATAAACCTACTTCAAACTCACACTAAAGTAGCCATGGACATCAAGGGAAGGGCTCAAATGCACTTATGCTAGCAAGATGGAATAACAATGATCAAGAGGGATGATCAAGCTCCCAAGATGAAGATCCCATGGAAAGCTAAGCATAAGAACAAAGGAACACACAAGTGTTGAAATGAATTAGATGAAGCTTTGATCATCAATGCAAATAGTTGTGGATTAGATCTACGCTGATTGTTTCAAAAAGAGAATGTGTACTCACTCTGGGGCCACAAAACTTCAAGTTGTCCATGGGGTGAGAAGGTCCAAATGTAATCACTTTGGGGCCATAGAATTAGTTGTCTGTTGGGTCAGAAAGCCCAAAAATGTAAGATACATACCCTAGTTGGTATGCACTCACAAACACAAAGGTGGCTATAGGGAAAATTCATGCCACTACGTAGGCTTCCCGTTCAACCATATTAAATTTATTCTTGTTGATAAATTAACAAGGCACCACAAAGAAAAAATTTATTAACAAAAAGATAAAGTACCATAGTCATGCAAGTTGCATTATGCAAGGTGAAAAAAACATAAGAATGTAAAATGGAAAAATGTAAAGTGTAAAGATGTAAAATGTTCAAAGGAGTCTTGTTCAACTCATGCAAGGTCAATCACTTAGGGGACATTGTGTCTAATGTCTCCAAGAGAGGACCAATCAAAGAATAGTATATTCACAACTCAGGGGATGCAGTGTGTTGCATCAAGCCACCAAGAGGAATTTAATATGCTTATAAATATCACACTTATGAAGGACATCACACCCAATGTCATCCACAAAGTGACAGACAGATCACGTAAATAAAAATGATGTACTAGGAACCAAGAAGGCACATGAATTAATGGTAATGTATGCCCTATTCTTTAAAGGAATTACTACACATTGTTCTATGAGCAATTACTTTAAAGTAGAGAAGAAAAGAAAATAAGACATGAGAGATAACCTAGAAAGCCCTATGCCAAGTCATATGTTTCAAAGTTAGGCTGCATCATATCAAGGAAAAATAAAAAGAAAAAAAAAGGTATTTTCCCCCTAGAAAAGAGAACACGCCAAACAAATAAGGGATCTATGGATTTGGGGTCAGTATTGTTGATGGTAAATTTAGCACAACAACATTTAAACAAAATATCTCTATTCTATTTCTCCTGAAAAGGAAAGACAACATATAGTAATCTAACTCCCAAGGTCCCGGTAGTTGGTTCTCAGCTGTGCTGATATTGCTCAATGGTCAATATGATTGTAATGTTCAAGGGGCCTGTTGGTTATTGAGCTTTTGATTGTTGTAGGATTGAATTCTTATTTAAACCTACTCTAACAGGGGGTATAAAGAAAACAAAAAAGATAGATCAGGGACGCAAGAGAAAGAAGAATGTTGATTCATCTAATTAACCAGACCTGCTACTTTCCAAGGAATTCCTAAACTAGAATTTCCAAACAAATCAACCTGTAATCAATACACAACTATTCATCCACAGTGCAAATATTAATGGTAGATTGCAAATCATCATTCAAACAAAAGAAAAAGATATAATTTCATTCCCTAAAAGCTTTCCAAATCAAATGATTAATAAAAAAAACATCATTCTAGAGCATAACCTCAAGCAAGTTTAAGTCTGGCTGCTTCTACTACCAATGAAACAAATAAGTAGCATTTACAAATCTAGCAAGATCACTGGTGTACAGAAAACCATATCTTTAAATTACCTCCATCTAAACTAAGAAAATCAAAAAAATACATCACCTATCCTACTGTAAGACTCTAATTAGCTAAGCTCTAAAAAATTCTAGATAACTTATTTTCCTAAGTGTCTAACCCCTTACAATGAGCTTCATTTTACAATTAATAGCTCAAAAATCCCATAATTTCCTTGAAAACTGAAACATTAAAAAGTTGTAGCCTTTTGTGCACACAATCACTCCCTAAAGATAACTTTTTGTTTGCAGCCCTGTTTGACTTCAACTGATTTCAATTTCAAAGCTCCACTCTCCAATCCCTGGCTCAAGTTCACTTCTAGTTCACAATTACAATTCTTGATTTGGGGTATGTGCAGGATCATCATGGAAAAAATAGGCCCTTAAGTGGCAAAAATATCAGAAAAATCAGTGTTAGGAAAATTGACGTAAAAATTTGAATAAGTTATCTATATTATTTCAAAAATATGTGAGAATAGAATCTGTAGAAAATTGAATGTAGTTTCTAAACTACTAGGCTTATTTAAAAATAAATAAAATCTATTTGGTGAAAATTTGAAATTTCAATGCAGTACTACTTAAATTTCAGGGAAAAAATAAGAAGTAGGTGTTTTTCTGACCACCCTAACCACAATAAAATGATAATATTTTTTATAAGATTTTATATATAAGTAGAGGAATCATGTCCAAATGTGATGCATATTTTTTTGTAATTTTGTTCCAAGTAAATAATTAATTATGATTTTTTATTACAACTTTTAAAAAATATAAAAACTCGTATGTTTGAGCACTTTAACTTGGTCAAAACTTCATGAAATTTATTTTTATTTTTTTAATCCTATAGTATGTGAAGCATAGAATGTGATGCATGTTTTAGATTCAAAAAATGTGATACCGTTTGAAAGTTATAGATGTTTTTCAATCAACCTATCGATCAAGAATTTAGTTGTAATTCTAATAGAAAATAAATAATAATTATTTATTAAATTCAAATTAAAGCATAATTTATATTGGTGGAAATCTGAGAATCTCCTCTAAAACCCTTTTCATTTCATCAATTTTGGGTAAAAAGGTCATCATCCACATACCCTACAAATACCCATAATATTGCCACTTTTTGGCCCATCATGATCTTGCACATATCCTTTGACTCAAAGTTATCCTTTTGCACAATAATCTGTAATATCCTTCCCTGAGATAACTCCACATAAGGCTCAACTTAGTTTTAGTTTATTGATCTTTACAAAATCTTCTTCATTTGCACGTGAGTTGTAAATCAACTAAAGACTTTATTCTTCTTGATCTAATATCCTTGAAAAGACACCTCTAGGCATAACGCATATTAATGTATTTATAAAATTAAGTAATTCATAACCAATTTTATTCATTTCAATTTAATGTAAATTAAATTTAAAGTTCATAATTGAAATAATAAAAGTAACGAATCTTCTTTTAATTTAATATTATTTTAAACTATTAAAATAAAATAAGATTAAGAAGAATGCTATATGGATTTAAAATCCTATTGCTTTCCACTCCTTTCATCCAGAAGATACCCTGTTCTGAAGCTTCAATTTTTGCAACTTAATGGAGAACGATGGCAAAAAATATCATAGCAAGGAAGATGTTGGTGATGGGCATAAGATCTATTTTTTATAACTCCCCTTGGCATTCATTGGAAATCTATAAAACCCTTTCAATAGATTCACTTGGTGCATACTTTGCACTCATCATATTTCATGAGATCACATCTCTTTAAGAATTCTATCACCAGTTCATATGCATTGGTTGTGCTTTCATATTTTTTTTCCATTCTTCCTTTGACGCGGGTTTGGATATTCTTGGTATCCATTTTGGCTTGCATTTATTGCATTTGATGAGACATTATCTCCTCAGGGCATCCCCATCAAATAGTGTGCAAAATGGGAGCCATTTTCGATTGCAATCGGGACCATCCACAAACTAGGAATGTTTTATTTCTAGTGCAAGTGTAGTGTGGATCTGGGTCTAGGTGAGTGTTGGACGTGGGACCATTCTGGTGCAAAGATGAAATAAATTTTTTACCTTTCATTTTCCTTTGCATGCAGAAGCAGGAGCAGAATTGTGTTTGACTAGGAACCTTAGCCTTGGCGGGATGGGAACAAAGTCAGAACGTAGACACCACCTATGTCCGGCTTAGGATCTTCCCCGGGTCCAGTTTCGATGAAGCTATGGGGGGAAGAACAAAAACAAGCACAAAGCAGGGTTGGAGACAGAGCGGAACCAAACACAAAAACAAAAATAATGTGCCAAGTCCATGATCCATTCCCGCTCCGCTCAACACACACATATATTATTTTTTATTAGATGGCAGGGTTGGAGCTATAACATGCCTTAATAATTTCTATTCCAAGTACAGGTATGGATTTGGATTTGAGTCCGCACCTACATATTAACAAATAAATTTTATAAACGCTTGCCTGTAATATTGCTTCCACAGTTCTTCATTGATTTGAAGCATTCTGCAATCATTTTTCACTGTAAATGTTGGGAGCAGGATGGGGAGTGGAGCAGGATCAAAGCAAATTCAAAATCAGAACATTTCCTTTTGTTCCTGGTTCAAGGTTCACTCTAAGTCTGGTTCTGATTAGATTGCTGGGGAGGATGAGTCCAGTGCAAGAGTAGAGACAAAATGAGGGAAGAACCAAGAACATTTTATTTCCCTCATTGAGGTGCGAGTGCGGATCTGGGTTCGGGTCCGACAACATAGAGGGAATGGATCAGGAACAAAGGACTTTCAAAACTCTTTGCCCAAAATTCTGTCTAGGTTCAGGTCTAACATAAATTTTTCCATTTTTCAAAATTTTCTAACTTTTACAATTTTTTTGTATTTTGTAATTTTTTATTTTTTTGTATTTTCCCAACTAAAACCAAAAACAATGAAGTGAAAAAAAATGAAGCAAATGACACGAAACTAGAAACAAGTGACACAAGGATGAAGAAAGAAATATGACAACAAAAAGACGAAGACCAAAAAGACGAAGATGAAAACGAACGAACAACGGAAAATGAACAAAAGACAAGAAGAATCAAAAAGAATGGGACAGAGAACAAAACTAGACAACACTTGAATGAAGTGGGGAACAGGGACCGGGAGAAAACCAGGAACAAGAACCTTGGAAATTTTTTTGTTCCAATTCCAAATCTGACACAGAAAAAGAAAAAGAAAATGGGGTCCCCGACTTTTCCAAGCAAAAGTTAGGGCGTGTATGCAAGGCATAACAATTATGTTTGTTGTTGCAATATTTTTATGAAAGAATGTTGAATTATCATCATTCCCCAAAGCACATAGAACTGGAAGAATGACACAAAGAGAGCAAAAGAAAAGAAAAAGGATTTTTTTTTTGGGTCAACAAGGAAGAGACATTGTGGTCTGGATGCTTTGAATTGTCCCCAAAAAGAATACAAAAGTGAAAGGAAAACAAAAAGGTAAAAATTTTTGGGTCAACATGAAGGAGACATGGTGGTCTCAATGCTTTGCATCATCCCCAAAAGGAAAACACAAAACAAAAAGATAAAAAGACAAAGACCTTGTGGGTCAACATGGAAGAGACATAAGGTGTATCTATGTTTTGCATCATCCCTAAAAGGAAAACACAAAAGAAAAGTAAAAATGACAATGCACGATGAATAGAAGAATACATAGATACAAATAGAAGAAGTGTATGTAGAGAGGTAACATCAAACACACGATACACACATGAAAAGAAAAATAAAAAAGAGAAAAGAAACAAAGGGTAGTTAAGCAAATGCAATTCAACCATCTAACAGGTCATCTGCATCCCAATCATGTTCAGTGTAATGTGAGGGCGGTTGACTATCCAATGGAAGAAATGAAATCACTGAACTAGGAGTCGTAAGAGGTTATTCTCTTCATGGAGAGGTTGTATCTTATAAGCTCATTGTGGATTAAAATAAATATTTTAAATTGTTATGGACTTCTTTATCTATTTTTGCTATCATCGCATCATCATCGTCATAATCAGATCATCAAGATTAATGACAATAGGAGGATTAAGGGTGGTTTCTAAGGATGGATGCATCAAAAGTTGAGGTGGTTGGATTAGTTCATTTTGTTGTGAAGGTTGCATTAGATTTTCATGTGGCAGGTCAGGAGAAGGAGGGTGGTAATTTATTACTTTTTTCAAATGTAAAGGTTTATTTTCTTTATTTTCTTCCATGTGAGATTGACGAGCAAGGAGACAACAATGAAACCTATGTTCCCTAGCACCATGGTTTCATTTAATTTGGTTTTAGAGTTGTTAAGGTTTAAGAGTGGATTGAGTCATCATAGGTTCTTATTATTTCGAAGAGGGAAGAATAGAAGAAACTAAAGAGGATGGATCAACCATTTTCTCTTTAGCTTTATACACTTGTTTAAGGTGAGGAGGCATGATAGGAGTGGTTTCATTTTCACTTGGTCATTTAAATGATGGTGAGGAAGTATCTAGGGGTGGTTGTTCAAGAAGTTGTATGGTTTTCTCAATGTTGGACTCAACTTGAAGCATGGTTGCATCTATGATAGGAGGTGTGGAAGCGGACGAGGATGAGTTATGAAGAGGAAATTCAGCTATCTTTTTGGCTTTAAACTTTTGATAAGCTATGAAAAATAAGTCCTTTGAAGGGGTGATGGGTTCCATAGGTGTAGACCAAAAGGATTCCACTGAAAAATTACCTTTGGAAGATAAATGATTAAAGCCACTATGGTGTATGGCGACTATCTCATTGTCATGTGGAAACTTCAAACACTTATGAACAACTGTTGAGACTACTTTCATTGAGCAAAGCTAATGGTTGCCTAGCCACAAATGAAATTGGTTAGATTATGGAATAATTGAAAATGTTACCTCCAATGTTTTAGGTCCTATCTAGGGGTAGCATGATTGATCTGATCATAGGGAATGAAAAACTATTATGTGTCTTAATCCATGCAGTTGGTTTATGATATTCATCTTGATATAGCTCATCTAATACTAGAAACTCCTCTGTAATCACATTCTCACCACAAGTGGGATCTATTAATATCCCATTAGTGGGCTTATTGTAGTGTCCCTCCATTTCATTTGTTCTTAACATTCAAGTAAGTAGCTCTTTTTGGGCGGTTATGTCGTTTTTTGTTGTTAAAAGTTTTTTTTAAATGTGGTTGGTCGAATTGGTAAGGCCTTGATGATTTTGTAATTGTATTATTTAATTTGGTTTGAGGTGATGCAATAACACCAGTATTATGATTAATCAAAATTAATTTAATTATAAGGTCATTTGATTTATTTAGAATTAAATAAAGAACTAAACATATAAGAAATGTTAATTATATTAACATTGGAAGTAAATGATTTACATTAGGAAAGATAATTGTTGTTTAATGATTGAATTTAATTTTAAAGTGAGAAAATATTAAAGTGGATAAAATATTAAAATTTGAACTTAAGTTTGAATGATTATAAAAGCAAGAAAAGAAATTGAAATAAAAATGGAAGGTAGATAACTTGTTACTACATAAAGATAAATTATATTTTAATTGAAAATGGAAATAAAAATAAATAAAATATTAAAATCAAAAAGGAAAAACGATGAAGTAAAAGAAAAGAAAATAAGGAATAGAAAATTTCTGATGCAAGATCATTCCGAACTGGGAAGAGATCACTAAAAAAGAAACTCGAAGATTATTGGAGATTTTCACTTGATTTTGTGAGTCTTGCTTTAAAAGGATCTTTTTGGAGAAGTTAGAAAAAAGGCATGTTCGAAGCGGATCAGGGATGGGAATGATGGAACCAGAAACTGTTGGAGGGGGGAGACATGGTGAGAAGAGGAGGCAGTGGTGAACTGGTGAGATTCCAGGAGGAACGATTTATTGGGTTATCTGTGCCTCAATGCAATGAAGACTGTGAGACTTTCATGTAGCAAGTCTTGAGGTAAGTCCCCTATAGTGTTTCCAGTGTAAATCAAGCAATTTAGTGAAATTTAAATCAAATGAGTGATAGAGATCTCTTGGAAGCCTTAAAGCCTTGATCCCCATGTCATTTCACACACACTTGTGCGAACTCTCTGCCATCACTTTTACTCTTTGTTCTCTTAAATCTGTGACTGTGTATTGATCTTAGTAGGCTAGTTGAATAGGGAATTTCATTTATTCAACCTTTGATGGGCTATGATTATCAATTTTTATATGACTTTATCGCAGCAATACTTGGTATTACATTTCCATTATTGAGATCCATGAGATGGCGATTCTTAAATCAATCTGACAATAGCTCATGTACATTGGTTATGTTTCCCTCCTTTTTGTAGCTTGAGAATTTCCTTAGCCACTTATAGGCTTCCTAGCATAGACTTCTTTTCACCTCAATGGCGCCATGAAGGCCAATAATCCTCACCTGTGATCAATTATATTTGTAATGATTAGGGGTTTATTGTGTGTAATGAGTTCGTAGTCTCCTCCGCTACAACTTGTGTAGCAGCTTGCACATAGAAAGCAAGCAAAGCTTATAATGCTAGGTTGTGTTTAGAAGTGCAACTTTAAATAAAAGATAATGAAACCCTTCCTGTGTATTCCACTTTGTTCTTATCCTACAATGATAGAATTTTATGATATGACAATACTATTTGAGGAAGTTTAAAGGTTTAAATAATCTCTCTGATTTCATTATCAACCCGTCTCAGCTGTGGCGTCTGACCATAATAGGAAGTTTAAGGGTTTAAATAATCTCTCTAATTTCATTATCAACCTATTTCAGCTGGGGTGCTTGAACATACTAGGAAATTCTTAAAGGTTTATTTGTCCTGCTCAATTTATTGACAATTTACCGTAGTTGCATCACTTGAAAATAAAATATTGCCAATCACTAACATAATACTTCCCCTACTCTAAGTCACGTATTTGCACCTCACCTTTCTCCTACCCTTCAGTCTTGGGGATAGCATTTGGAATTTGACAATAATGCAAGAAGATGGTGATAATTCCAAATTCCAATATTCACTTTCTAATATACTTGACAACCTGTCACTCTACAGCGTTTAGAGTTGAGGATTGTACAGAATTAAGTAGCCTCCCTGAAACCATTGGCAACCCGTCACAGCTACAACTTTTTAGACTTGCAAAGGTACAATAAATTAAATAATTTCCCTGATTTCATTGTCAACCTGTCACAGCGGCACACTTGAACATGGTTAGGTATATAGGCCTAAATAGCCTCCTTGATTCACTTGGAATCTCTTACAGTTGCAACACTCGAGCATAGAAGACAGTAGAGCTTTAGAATACCTCTCTGATTTCTTTGGCAACTTGTCACATCTGTTGCACTCAAAAATAGAATGTTGTAGAGATTTAAATAATCTCCAAGATTCCTTGTCAACCTATCATAGCAGAAGCAAATGAGTCCTTATAATCATTTATGTTTAATAGTATAAATTGAATAAGACATTATTGAACTTTAGCTTCTGTGTCTTGTTTCTTATTCTCCACCTTAGAAATGTCCTTAGTCCTTGTTGATGGGAATGGTTCACATCCCTCAGAACACTTTCTCTTGCAATAGACTTATTACGGAAACATTTGTATGACTTGGAGAATTAAGAGAGTAGGATCTTTTTTTGGTATTAATTTAAAACAACCACTACCTCCACTCTAAATTTTATCTTCAAAGGATTTATAAGTCTTCGATCAGTGTTAATGCTGAAGGATATCGGTGAGGTGGTTATTAATTAGGAAATATGATATTACTATTAATTTTCTTTGCATAAGAATGCTTATAAAAGGAATTAGCGAATATTTTTGGAAGTTAGAATTATATGATAGTTTTTGCATTTTGAAATCAAATACTCTCTCTTAGCGTCTAGTTGACCAATATTTGGAAATGTAGATTATAAATGTCAGTAATTTATAACTGATCCAATTAGATGAATTAGGTAACATGAGTTAATAAATTGCCCTTGTTCTTAGCAATTTCAAATATAACCTGTTTTCTATATTATCTAGTTATAGAAACCAATTTTGTGTATGCTCTTGGTTCCGTTAGTGGATTGATTGCTATGTGAAATATGTGTTGTTTATATGAAATTGAGTAATCTTGGATTGTTTCTTATGTATATACATAGGTGTAAGGTAATTTCCTTGAAGGGAAGAAGAATGGTTGATTTATATACTTTCATATAAATAAATTGGGCAAGGAAAACATTAAATATAGAATAATGATATAATTATAGAAGTTGTCCTATATAGACAAAGATTATCTTGGATTCAAATGATTTAGAAATAGGGAAATATTCTTCAGATATATTGAATCTCTAATGTGAATTAATTAGATTTGGAAAAGATGAAATAAAAATAAATAAAATTAAAATTAAAATTATTATTAGAGTTGTTTAAAATATAATTGTAGTAGTAAATAGGGTTTTATTATAAAAGATTGGTTTGCATGGTTATTAAGTTACATTGCTTGCTCCTATGGTGTTGTTTATTGAGTTTGGAAGAATTTGATTTGTATCCTCTTTCATTGAAGGAGGTGAGACAATTAGAGTTTATTTAATTAAGCAATTAGTGATTATTTTTATAGTATCTTATTGTTGGCTAGTGAGATTGACTTATGAATTGAATATTGGAATATCGTTATTGTGAGGGTTTCTATTTCCTTGATAAAGATGATTGTATTCCCTAATAGTTGAATTGTTGATTAGAATAGCTGTTATCATAGTGAATTGTGTGTGATTGTGAATATGGGTAAAGTGGCTAGTTATGTTGTAGTATTGATGTTTGTCTAAGGAAGTCATTCTCGTTTGGTTGGTTATTGTGAGTTGATTTAAAAAAAAAAGTGTTTGCTTTGGTTACATGTTGGATGGGATTATTTTTTTGGGATTGCTTGGTTTTGGAGGTGTTTTTACTCATCGGGTTGTGTTGGATTAACTAATTATTTTCCCTTATTGTTTTCTCTCCCATTTGAATTATTATAGCTGAGGAGATTTTCAAATAATAAGGTTTTTTGCGTTGGAACTGCATTGCTTCTTTTACCTTCCGTTTTGGGAAATTGTTCTCTTTAATTTTCCAGAGGCTTGAGATGATTGTCAGTTAATGTTCTCTCTTTATGTGCCCTTGAAGTGGCAATTGTTTTGGTATCAGGATTTTGAAAGGGTTGTACGAGAATTGTTGAAACTTTGATTATGGTTTTATAGCGAGATGGGTAATGCCTCGCATGTTTCTCTGTTGTGATCTAATTTTCTTGTTATGTTGTACAACCCTTGGATTTTGGTTTGATGTGTGTTGGGTCTCTAGGGAGAGTGGCTCTTCGTGGGGGTTGGTGCCTTAGGTAAGAGGAAGTGCATAGGAGAACCCGCGTAAGAGTAGTTAAACAAGTAATAACCTAAAAATAGAATTTAGGGGGATGGGTAGTAAAACACACAAGATAATAAAAATTGGATTCCTCGTCTAGGCATTAGGGCTATCATAGACTAATGATAGACTGAGAAGGCTGTGGTCAGCAAAGTCATAACCTCGTCCCCATGAGACGTTATCGACTCCGCATGAGCTACCCTATGGTGTCGGCTCCTCAAGTAGGAGGAAGAACTAGGATATCCATAGATGGGTGTTGGCACCTCAAGTTGGAGGAAGGGCCAGGAGACCCCATGAGAGCTATGTGATGACACTCTCCACTTGACACCCATTTTTCTTGTTTCCTTATTGTATTATGTTTATTATTTCAGTTTGATTTGGAAATGTTTCATGATCATCCTTTGGTTATTTGTTTATTGGTTATTACTTTGATTTATGTGATCAGATTTATGACTTTAAGTTCTATGTTGACTCATGAATGTTGTTGATTATGTCATTGTAATCCTTGAGTTTTATGATACTTTTGTATGACATTGAGTCTTGTGGTTCCCTGTTTGGATGTTCCTAGTTGAGGTCTCTTTCTTGTCAGCTCCTTAGCATGGGGGGGTGGGTCTTCAGACCCACATGGTCAGGTGGAATGTGCTAAGCACCCCATTGGGTCCCCAGTTGAGGATCGAGAGGTGCAGATTGGTGCTATTGTGACAAGCCCAGAGTTGTATCCATCTTCGAGCTAGTTATGATACTGTGTATTCCTCTATTCATTTGTATCATGTTATCTTGTATGGTTTTTGTTCATATTTGGAAACACTTTTGTATCATTGTACCTCTTGAACATTGTACTATAATGTAACGTTAAACCTTGTGTGGATATTGGACATGGTAGTTGTTATTCAATGTGTTGAGTTAATCATATATATGTTGTATTTATGTACACAGATGGTTTCTTATCAATGATTTATCATGTATGTGTTACATTTGTTAGTGTTTACTTTGTTATGGATTATATCTTTGGCTTTTATTCTTTATTGTTGTTGTGTCAAATTAAGTTCGTAATGTCTCCTTGTGTTCCCCAAGGGACATAAGTATAAGTGAATTTGTTTAATTAAGTTTTATGACTTTTGATTTCATTGCATCACATGTATGTTTAGAATACTTTAAAAAAAAATAAAAAATTATTGTGTTGATGTCCTTTGGGGTTCACATGACGGGGCGTTACACTTATCATAGATTTTGTCAGCTATGTAGAAAGGACCATCAAGAAGCCTTTGTAGTATGTATTTAGTAGAGAAAGTGATATCAAGAGACTTAGTGGTTCGGCCCTTATGAGGGATAATGTTTATCGTAGCCACAAGTTCATCCATAAGACTTTCTATAGTAATAGGTGGAGGTGTATCATGTTTTTCATTATTTGTATCAACATTCATTACATTAGTGGTTAAGCATTCACTAGCCTTGACAAATGAGGTAGTATGTTTAGGCATGGGATTAGTGGAAATTTGAAAATTCTAGTTAGGGGGTGCAATGGACTTATTTCCTTGATCATTAACAACCATAATAGATAGATGCCCTAAATCAATGAGGTCTTGAACTAAATTTTTTAGATGCTTGCAATGTTTAGTGTCATGTCCATTTTAATGATGAAAATGACAATAAGCATTAAGTTTGAAGGTGGGTGGTAATGGCTAGTTTGGATAAAGTGGTCTAATAGGTGGAAAAGTGAGTAGGCGTTGAATTAATAGGTTCATTATGTTATGAAGGGTATCAGGTATGGGAGTAATCTATCTCTTCGGGTCCCCATAGGTATAAGGTACCACTACTTTAACAACTACCACTTGATTTGGAATGGGTTGGGTTGGTTATGGTTGAGGTTGAGGAGGTGGATTGAAGTGTAAAAATTTTCTATTTGGTTTGCGAAAGTTTTGTGTGTTATTTTATTTTTGATTGTTGTGTTCTAGTTTTTCAGCTCGGTTAGAAGTGGATTTGGAATCACAACTTGAAACCGAGTTATCATATTCACACAAGGTTGTGCATCAATGCATAAATTAAGGGAATTTCATCATTGTTAATTTATCCTGAAGGTGTGTGTGCAAGTTTTTGATAAACTTATTTTGTAGATGTGCATCAAGAATCTTGACATCAATTTGAGCATACACGGATCGGTATCATGAGATAAAATCCGTTATTTTTTCATCTATGTTTTGTCTACATTGCATGAGGTCAGTCATTATCTTTTTAGGTGTCATGTGAACATGAAAGTGACTTATGAAAGCATCCACCAATTTAGTGAATGAATGGATGGAATGATTAGGAAAGTTGGAAAACCATTCTAAGGTAGTGTCTTTCAAGGTCCTTGGATATAGCTTGGCTAATAGTTTATCATCAAGGACAAACTCACTACACAAAGTTTTATAAGCATTAACATGGTTGACAAGGTCTCCTTTTCCTCCATATTTCTCAAACTATGGCATTTCTATCCCTTGTCACATTGGGGTAAATAATATTTCTAATGATGAATGGCTACTACATACATGATATGTAGGTGGAGTGGATTGACCTTGGCTAATGGTGGAAATTTGATGTTGTATGGATGAAATGGTGGTAAGGAGTTATGTAAGAAGGGGATCAGGGTATGTGGGTTGAAGTGGAAGGGAAAATTGTGATGGAGTATAGGTGATGTGAGGGGAAGTGAAAGTAATACTATGGGGTGTGAAGGTGGTGGAAGGGACTTGTGATGCCACAAGAGAGGTATAAATAATAGTGGAAATTGGGAAAGAGGTAGCTGCATAATTAACCTAATGCATAGTTGTATGGACTTTCAGATTGGTATAAGTTGGTATGGAAGCTATGGTTGAAGGGGGAGGAACTTGAGGTCCTCCTTGGCTTACAAAAATATTTGTGGATTGAGTATTAGAAGAAACATGTTTATTGTAAATCTTGGAAATCTTCTTCATCACTTCCAAGCTATCATCACTTTCAATCAAACGATGAAGATTGTCAATGGAAGGTATGGCAATGGTGGAAATGTTTTCAAATGACAATTCTTGTTGTAAATGTGCAAAATCCTCATGAATATTAATATTTTTTCTTGCGGGAGGGAGTTGTTTTGGGTGTCAACATTCATTGGATGGAAATGGGAAGGCATATAAGTGGTATTGTCAAGGCCTAATGCACCATTTTCCATACTTGGAGTAGGATCTCATGAGATCCCAACGTCCACAATGAAAGTGTTATCACAGGAAGCCATGAGTCTAGAACTTCTTCTCACTAAAGTATTATCAATGGGGCACCAAACACTCTACAAGTACCACAAAGGAGAGGGGAATGCAAATGAAAAGTAATCTAAGAGTTTGAAATTAAAATAATAGAAATTTTGCTAACTGTAACTGATATGTAACTATAGAAAATAGAAATGTAGAAAAATTCCAGAAAAATGCTAAAAATGTTGTTTAACAAGTGCAGAGGGACTAATTCACCCTAGATGGCGAATGAGTCCCAATATGATGTTTTGGTGTGTGTTTCAAAAAATTTAAGATGATTTTAATGCTCTATAGAATGCAATCAAAGATGTAGAATGCAGATTTTTAGTTTTTTCAATGAGATACCCTGCAAAAATGAAGTCAAAATGAAGTTTTCACTAATGCAAGATAAAATGTCCTAGAATGTAAAAACAAACAAATGTACTAATTGAATGTTAATGCAAATGTAAACTAGGATGAAATAGGTGGATGAAATCAAAAATGAAAAGTGCTCAAAATTTGGGTTCACCAAAACAAGACATTGATTTTTTGGCTCCTATGGACAACTCTTGCTCTTCTGGGGTTTTTCACCTAAAAGGAGAGAGATAGGAAAAAATGCTAATGGTTAATTCAAATTATGTTATGTGTGATATTTTATACCTTAAATGAAGTTAAATAAATGCAATTGACTAATCTAAATGAATGAAAATGAATGCAAAAGTGAGATTTAAGCTATATTTGAAAACACACTGTGTAAAGCAACAATGAACTAAATAAAGAAAATATGTAGAACAGAAAGAAAAGTGATGAATATAAGTGTACCTGGGTGAATTATTATGAATCTAGAATGTTGTGGATGTTGGATGAAATCATTTATTTTCATAGTGGGACTCATTCGCCCAAGGTGGCGAATTACTCCTCCTCCTGGTGAAAAACTATCGAAAGCAAGTTTTTGTCTGTCGAGATTGGGAATCTGACAAAATTTAGTTTTTTAGTCCTAAGGTGGGACTCATTCACCACAAGTGGTGAATCAGTCCTCTCCCAAATTTTTGAAATATGAGGAGACAATTCTGCAACACCAGATTTGGAAATCACTGCTTGTTGGGTTGCTGAAGTTAATTCTATAAAAAATGGAAAAAAAACCTTCTCCAAGCTTGAAATGGACTTAAGTTAACTTGAAGAACCTATTTGACTTGTAAAAAATATTCAACACCAAAAAGCTTGTCAAATTTGCATACTTAGGTCTGCAAACAAACATGCAATAGGGGAAAAATGGTTTAAGGTTAGTGAATAGGGGTTTACCTTGGTCAAACCCCACTTTTGGTAATGAAACCCTTAATAAACTAATGAAATGCAAAGGGATGATAAACTAACAACATGAAATTGCAATCAACTTACCAAACCCTTGATGATGCAAGTCTGAAGTAATGTCAATGGCTACTTCAAAGTGCTTGAATAGTGCTTGAAAAGATGTAAAATGCTTGAATTCTTGAAATGTGAGATGGAATTTTTGAATGAGTGAGAAGATGTAAAATCAAGTGAAAATCACATATTTATACACACTTGTGCCTTAGTTACCCATTCATACCTCATCACAGGGTGACATCAAGTGTTTTTGAATAAAATCTTGAAAGGAAATTTAAAATATTTTAAATTTGGGGCCAAGGGGGACTCATTCGCCACCCATGGTGAATGGGTCCCACCTAGGACTTCAAAATGTGTGTTAGGAAATATGTTGTATTTAATGTTGTTTGTTGGGATAATATTCAAAAATACACTTAACTAATCATCTGATTGCATAAAAGCGGTCAAATAAAGCATAAGAAAAGGATAAATAGTGAAGATGTACCTATAAAAGTGTGAATGCTTGTTATAAGAATTTACAACACTTCAAAATAGGACTTTTTGATGAGTAAAAAGGTTATTTTTAGGTGAACTGTAATAAATAGAGTCCAAAATAATTTAGAAATGTCTTACAACACTTGGCAACACCTTCACAAGGCATCATTATTTGAATTTCAGTACCTAAATAAGCATGTTCAAGCCATGTTACAACATAAAATTAGAGAAAAATAGACAAACACCATGAAACAAGACCTAAAAGGACATGAAAATGACAAGGGGCCATTTTTCTATAGTACACCAAGATTAACACTTTCAGTTGATGACTTACCAGATGGGGCTAGGACTAACTTAAGATATAAGTTGCTTGATACACCCACACAACAATGAGATTTCAGTTTCTGGTAAAATATTAATTAAACTTCATGGAAAGATCAAAAGAATAAATGTAGGAAAGAATAAAGATAAAACAAAGACTGAGCAAATTGAAAGTGAAGCTCCCATTTGACCAAACCACAGAGCAATGACAAAGCAAATAGAAACAAAAGGGTAAAAGAAATAGGGGTCCACATTTTTCCAATGAGAAAAATGGGGTACGTTGTGAGACCACACAACACTTATATCGTACGAGATTCAAAAGGGTCATCTTCAATCAGATGTTGGCTTGAAACTATCGAAGAAACTAGTTTACATGTTGATCAAATAAGAAAATAGAGTTTTCTGATAAGGAACTGTAACACTAAAGCTACAAATGGCTAAACTTTGACAAAAATTAGCATAGAAGTCAAATTAAACACATCAAATCCATCATTCCTATGAGATATTTAATCATGCTACATATGAAAACAAGAGAAGAAGAAACCAAAGTAGCTAAAAGAAAGCATATGAAATTATATCAAACCCTATCCCATAGTGGGATTGGTGCTCCATTGATGTGGAAATGATTCCCTTTCCCACCCCGATGATAATCTTCCACTATGATGAAGATACAAGATGCAAGTGATGAATATGCCTATAATGAGAGTGCTTAAGAATGTGGATCCCTATTGTGTAGAGGAAACCTCTATTTATAGGAATCAAGGGTTGAAGAATGAGAGAAAGTGGTGAATGTGGGATAAAATGGGAGCCAATGATAATGTGACACTTCTCACAATTCTATTAGATGAGAGTGGAGCACTTTTTGGGAAATGTGTTTAGTAAAGGAGGATGGAAGAGAAATAAATGCATATGGTTGAGAATTTGAAAGGATGTAAGAAGAAGTAAATGAATATGGTTGAAGATTTGAAAGGATGTAAGAGGAGTTAATGAAGATGTAAGATGAGTTAATGAATGTGTAATAGTATTTTTGAAACCTTTGGAGGGAAATTGAATGAAGAGGTGGTTGGGAAGAATATTCCTTGGAATATGCCATTGTGAGGATAAATAGAGGAATTAGATAATTAAAAGAAATTATTTTTCATGTAAAACCTAGTTAGTTGACCATGGGTCGATTTAACTCTTGAGGAGTTAAAAGATATAGGATTTGTTAATGATGATTAAAAAATGATTTATGATTAATTAGTTCATAATTAAGTAATTTGAATGGGTTATGGGATCATGAAATTTGATTTAATTTATTTAGTCAAAAGTTAGGACTTAAGGGGATTTAATTAAATGATTTGATTTAATCAAATATGATGAAAATTATTTAGAAGAAGGGTAAATTAATCTAATAAATTTAATTATTTGATTAATAGTATAAATTGTTGAATTTAACTAAATAATGTTGATTATTTAATTAATTGGTTAGTTCAAGGTGATTTATGGGAAATGGTGTTAATTAATCAGAATCAGATACATAATATCAATCAGGTTTTTTTAGTTGTCTACATTTATCCCCTCTTTGAAGTGAGGTACTTGCTACATTGGTTCAAAGAATAACACTGTTGATATCAAAATTCAAAAAATTCTTGATTTTTAAATGCCCCACTACTGCCCTAACAGAAGAAATTGCATTGCTATAGGAGCAATACCACTCAAGATCAGAATCAGATACATAATATCAATCAGGTTTTTTTAAGTGTCTACATTTTTCCCCTCTTTCAAGCGAGGTACCTACTACATTGGTTCAAAGAATAACACTATTGAGATCAAAATTCAAAAACTTCATGATTTTTCAAATGCCCCACTACTACCCTAGAGGAAGAAATTACGCTGCTATAGGAACAATACCACTCAAGCATTGTATCCTTAAGAGAACAAGGGAATAATTTTTCCATCAACACATCGTGATGGAAGAATTATGTACACTTGGAATTAAAGGTGGACATATGCATTGATGGGTCACCTTTTCCACCATACTTTTCAAGTTTGGGAATCTCCATTCCTTGTGGGAAGGGAGTACTTAGCATTGTTAGAAATAATGGGATATGTTGGAAAAAGGGTTGAAAAATAGGCTAGGTCAAGGCCTACAAAAGACTTTCCAGCTAGTTTTTCATAAAACCCATATTCTAAAGCAAGGCATTCAAAACATGGTCAATAGATTGCAATGGACTAGTGTAACCTCCAAAACCACTGCTACCAAAACCACCTCTGGAGCCACCTCTAGAGCCGCCACAACCACTAGTAGGGCCTCCACCAAAGCCTCCTCCATGGCCTCCACCAAAGCCACCTCTGCCAGTGCCACCTCTGCTACCAAAACCACTTCCACTCATTCCACTAGAGCCTTCGCCACTAGGGGTAATAAAAAGGGTGAAACTTAACCCAAGAGGTGTCTTAATTGCCTTGATAGTGGGAGGATTTTTTGAATCAGAAGAGATGTTGATCAAGGGTCCCATTTCATCCATGCATATAAATTTAGTAGGCATTAAAACGCCTATTTTTCTTTCATAAGTATTAAGCACTTCTCCTTGGGTGGTACCACAATCTAAGCTTATATGAAGGGACATAGGCTTCAGTTAGATCAACAAGGCCATGTAAGAATTCTATTCCTATTTGATCCTTTCCCAACAAATATCTCAATTTGATAGTAATCTTAGTGGCTCTCGCCATGTTTGGTTCTTTCTCCAAACGATGCACAAGGTCTAGTAACCTGTTATCTAATGCCAAAAGGTTTTTCATAGGGACATGCAAAACCTCATCCTTGTCCATGGAAAAATCCATGGGGGGTGTTGTAGGAGTAGGAATGCGAGTGGTCTCATATATGAAATACATCTCGTTAGTGAAGCTCATAGGAAAATGAGTGGTAAATTCATTAGCTAAACCAATGGAGAAATTGGAGGAAAAATTATAAGTGACCTTTGTCTTCTCCATCAGTAAGTGTTGCATGCTTTGTCTAACAACATAATCCAAAATTTTTGGGTTGGGTTGTGATACACATAAACCTTCACAACACTCATGGTTACAACAATCTCAAGGAATGAGGGACAAGCCTGAATATAGACAAATGGGTAGACATTTATCACATATGGTTCACCAAATATGTAAGAGAGTGGAATCGACCACATCAAAGCTCTAGGTCATGGAGAGCCGAGAGTGGAGGGCTGCCCTAACTTACCTCACTATGAGGGATGGAGATCGACAATGAAGAGCCCTATATAGTACTTCTAGCACTCTCCATATTCAAACTTTAGGTTTAGGCTAGGCAAGATGGTTTTTGGTGTCGGTACTGCACCACAGACAACTCTCTTTCTGAGGACATCAATGTGGTTTTTGGATGCCAGCATGATGCATTGGCATCTCTCTAGCATGCTAGCATCTATAGGGCTATAAAACACCAAGTACAGTAAAAAATACCTAAAAATCTACTGATAGCCTAGCTAGTTGATTGTGACAAGAAAAATAGAATGAGAAAGTACATAAAATAGAGACGTCGATGATAAAGCAAATAAATGAAAGCTAGGGTGACAAAGATGATCTAAAAAAAGTGCTAGTTCACCAACTATCTCCATGCGTACGTCCACCTACACACAAGAAAGAGAGGAAATTGTTTTGTTTGATTATGGACCTACCTCAGTTAGACCCTTGCTTTTGTCTTTCCACCTCTAGGATAGCTAGAAAACAACAAAGTAGAATATGTGATAAATAAAGTAGAATGAAAGAAAGATTGCAATAAACACTACAAAACAATACTATGCTACTTTATCAAATCACAAAGGAGAGCAGTGAAGAGTTACCACCTCCACCCAAAAGCTCACTATCCAATGGAGGAGAATGCAAGGTATGGACTTGGAAAAGTCACTAGAGTCACAATGGTGATGAAGGGAGGTCTCACAAGTCTCTAAGCCCACAACTTCGATGGCTTACTTCACACTTGCAATGTGGAGTTGATGGAACTTCAAAGCTACTACAATGCTCACAAAATGAAGTGCTAGAATGTTGGAGTGAATGAGAATGCGTAGAAGATTGCTAGAGGATGTGAAGAAGGATCTAAAAAAGGGATGAAATGAAATGAGAATGAATGTGTTTGAAGGTGGGATGAGAAGGAATAAGACATTTTTAGGTTGATTGGTTGAAGAGGGATGTTACAATTCAGCCCCAATCAGGTGTGTAATACCCCTGTCAACTTTAGATGCAAGTTTCCATCAATGTGGCCAATAGACATCCATGCATTATACATTCATCAATAAAAAATATTCTTTCATTGACAGAAAGGACAAGTTCCTGGTGGATGGAAGACAGGTGGATGATGTGGAAATTTTCCTTCGGATTTGATTTTCTAAGGTGAGGATATGTGAAAGGGGAATTTGTACAAGGGGTGCAAATTTCCTCCTATATAGACATTTTCATTACATTTTATGTTATGTTATTGAGATCAAGAAAGTCAACACAAATGTGAATGCAACCATTGTGTTTAGTGACAAATATAATAATAGAAATCTAATTTAAATAATTAATGGGGTAGATAAATACATATTTTAGAATCATTTTAATATTATCCTTGATTAAAATAGGAAAAAATCTTAAAAATCACTTTCAAGAAATTATCCTATCACAAATGAGAGATCAAATAAAGATGGATGTGCTCAAAGTCAGAGAATTGTATTGGTGCAAATAACCTAAATGAATGATTACAATGAAAGGTGAATGCTTATAAGAGAAAAAATAAATAAACCCTAGATGATTGTTTTATTAGATTGAGACAAGTTCCTTTGTTAGCATGAATATTATTCACCTTGTTAAGTTTACTTAGGCTTAATCATTGGTTATTCGGGTGGTTTTTTCTCACGCTGGGAAGTTTTCTCACCCATCTCCCAATTTCATGCCTTTATAAGGCACTTTGTACATTATGTATCATCACACCTCAAAGCATTCTTTTCACTCTTGGTGGAATAGCTTCTCTTGCTACTTCTCTCTTTCATGAAGGTTTATTTTGGTGTGCAGTTTCTCTTGGCTACTTCCACATGGTATCAGAACCTGTCTACTGCAACCACCTTCTAGGTAGAGATTTTTTGCTAGGTGGGAATTGAGGCTTTGCTGATTAGTGGAGGATATTTTTTCCATTGAAGGTGTACACTTTTGGTGCTTTGGAGGAAAAAAATTCCTATTGTTGGTGGTGTCGGGCATTAATTTGTTATTAGACGAAGCAACTCTCATAATCCAAGCATATGAGACATGAGTTTTTGTAGTGATTGGTGGCTGCGAATCTCATTTTGGAGGGGGCAATTCATCTTTTCCAAGAATTTTTCATATTGCTGGTCAATGTGTTTGAATATTTCATTTACTTTTGGTGGTGTGGTGTAATTTTTCTTAGTAAAAATAAGAACCAAAATTCCTTTTGTTGAATAGGATAACTGAGAGGGGGGGTGAATCGGCTATCACATATTTTAACCTTTAATTCAATCTTTGGAACTAATACTTAAAACTACTTAAATTATTAATCATCAAATGCCATTGTAGAAAATCAAATCCAACACATAAACAAAATAACACCTGATTTATGTGGAAAACACAATAAGGAAAAACCATGGTGAGGACTAACTCACACTATAGTGAATACCAAAACCGATTACAGAAGGCTCACTGCTTGTGATAAAAACTCACTATCTAGAAATAAGAACTCACTATCTAGAACAAGGACTCACTGTCGAATAGTGCTACAACCTAGAGATACAAAAGATGGCTAACCGCCAAGATACAATAATAGTGGTGCACTGCCAAAGGATTGAATTGATGGGATATACCTTCGCTATGTAGGGAGAAGTTCCAATGAAGCTTAGAATATGAAGAGCTACCTCACATAGTAGTCACTTAACAAAACTACACTGATGCACAACTAATAAAGTATTCAGGCTCATATCTTCACACACATCTTTTTCTCTTCACATTTTACACTTCCTTCTTTCACACTTTTTCCTCTTCGCATTTCATATTCACTCCTTATGAAATTCTCATTCCTCAAAAAATCTTGTATATATACAAGCATATCTTAATCATTAATTAGGTCATCCTAATTAGATGAACACAAAATAATCAAAAATACATTTGTCGACACCATATATGATTTAAACATTTTATCCATGTAGTGTATTATACCAAGTCAACTAAGCTGCATACAAAACATTCACAAGGTAAATTTAATCTTCTTAAATCATAACATGTGCTACGTCAACCAAGACACAAGAAACTTTGGCATTGATAATTTATTTCTCCAAACAAAAAAATTATCAATATTAAGAATATAGATGTTTGAGTGAATCATAATGACATACTTAAGATATCAAAGTCATAGCTTGTCTTTCGATAGAATTTGGACCCAAAAATCAACACACTAGATCAAAGATAAAGAATATCTTTGATAGAGAATAGCTTCTAGTAAACATCTTATACATTTTATATTGTGTTGACATCAATCACAACTTGTTGACATTAATGACAACCATTCAATGAAATCCAATTTCCAACAATCTCCCCCATTGTCATTGATGGCAACTGGAGTAACTGAAAAAGTAACCCTTCTAATTTTTTTTACTTATTTGGGTCGTCCTTGTGCTTGCCTTGATTTACTGTTGTAATGTGGATAACACATTCACATTAGGTCTTGGGCCCTTGTGAACTAATGGAATTTAATGGTTCCTTGTAAAAGTGTTTTGAACTGTTCTGACACACTTTCACACCTTTCTAAAATTTTATCAATTAACTAAGCATAATGGGTATGTGTAGGATCATCATGGAAAAAACAAGCCCTTAAGTGGCAAAAAAATCTGAAAAATTAGAGTTAGGAAAATTGACGTAAAAATTTGAATAAGTTATCTATATTATTTCAAAAATATGTAAGAATAGAATCTATAGAAAATTGAATGTAGTTTCTAAACTACTAGGTTTGTTTAAAAAAAAAGGAAATCTATTTGGTGAAAATTTGAAATTTCAATGCAATAGTACTTAAATTTCAAGGAAAAAATAAGAAGTAGTGTCTGTCTAACCACCCTAACCACAAGAAAATGATAATATTTTTTATAATATTTTAGATGTAAGTAGAGGACTCATGTCCCAATGTGATGCATATTTTTTTGTAATTTTTTTCCAAGTAAATAATTAATTATGAATTTTTTATTACAACTTTTAAAAAATATAAAAAACTTGTATGTCTGACCACCTTAACTTGGTCAAAACTCCATGAAATTCAATTTTTCTTTTTTAAATCGTATATTATGCGAAGCATAGATTGTGATGCATATTTTGGACTCAAAAAATTTGATACCGTTTGAAATATAGAGATGTTTTTCAATCAGTCTATCAATCAAGACTTTATTCGTAATTTGAATAGAAAATGAATAATAATTACTTATTAACTTCAAAGTAAAGCATAATTTATATTGGTGGAAAGCTAAGAATCTCCTTTAAAAACCCTTTTCGTTTCATCAATTTTGGGTAAAAAAAAGGTTGTCAACCACATACCCATCATATTGCCACTTTTTGGCCCATCATGATCCTGCACATACCCTAGTAAACATTATTTTAATCAAAATCAGCATTAATCTTTCCTTATTTGGAGTGTTGTAAAGTGCTATAACACACTTTCACATTCCTCTAGGTTTGTCCTTAATAATTAGGCTTTCTTAATGCTTTAATTGGCCCTATTTTAAATCAACAAGCCTCATTTATTGCATCTTTTTGAGAATAATCCTAACACCAATCATTAATTAGTCATAATTCACGTGTTCCTAGCTTGTGTGGCCCAAATTTAGTGTCTGGGACTCATTCGTGACCTTGGGAAAATGGGTCCCATCTAGATCTTTTTGCCCCGAACCAGTTTTTACCCATTTCTAAGTGATTACTTGAAAAATGGATGCTCCTATGGTTTAATACATAGAACACAACTTATATCCAACTAAAATTCAATGATTCCCTAGAGATCCCTCTTGAAGAGTGGAATAGAGGCAAGAGATCTGACAATAGGGTATCCTAGTGTGTGAATTCAAATTACAAGAGGGGTTCACTACCAAGTCTAAACTTGGAAAAGAAAATGAAATGCAAGATACAATGTAAAACCCTTATTGAATACAATGATCTACAAGATGACCTTTAAATAAAAATAAAATAGAACAAAAAAGTAATGAGATAAACAGTGTGCACCTAGAAACTTGATGATGACTGGAAACAACTCTAAAATTCTTAAAAACCTAAATTTTTGACCTATTAGGAGTCATTCACCATTCTGGAAAAATAAGTCCCATATTTTGATTTCTACACAGAAGTGAGTTTTAAACAAATGGGTATCTAAATCTACAAAAATATTTGAAAAACACCCATAGTGGGACTCATTCAACACTTATGGTGAATGTGTCTAGTTTGGGTTTTCTAGAAATTCAAAGTCTAGATCTACTCTTCTCATTTGGCTCAATTTTTTCCTCCATGTTCTCAGATGCAAAACTTTGATTTCAGGGTTGTAGATGATCTTTTAGTGAATATTATGACCTTGCAAATGGGGAGACAACTCTACTAGGCTTCTAACCTAATCTTCAATGATTTTCAAGTCTTTGAAGAATCTAGATCTACAATCACTCAAAGAAAGAGAGAAAAAGTTTTTATTGTTAGGGAATAGGGGTTTTCCTTGGTCAAACCCCTTGTAGGTAATTAAACCAAATAATGAAATAAGATAATGAAGCATGAACATTAAATAATGCAATTAGAACCTTTCCATGATGGATCTTGAATTGTTGCAACAATTGATGAAATTTTTTTCCCTTGAATGCTCTTGTAAAATAACCTTGTAATTAAGAATTTTCTCACAAAAGTCTTAGGTGAAAATGAGTGAAATAACCTTGTATTTATACTCAATTACAACACTAAATTAAGATCTAATGTGAATGTGTTATCCACATTACAACACTAAATCAAGGCAACACTAAGCCAAAATCCACAAGGAGATCCCAAAAAAGTTTGAAAATGTCAAAGGACCCATTTTTTTGACATTACATTTAGCCCCCACTTTAGTGAAAGGATGAAGTTTCTTCAAACTCACACTAAAGTAAACATTCAAAAGGGGTCCAAATTGGCAATGTAGATGGTCTAGGATAACAAAGATCAAAGAGGCAGTCAACCCCCTAGGATCCAAAATCCTACATCAAACCAACATAAGCACAAAAGGACACACACAAGGTGTGTGATTTGCAACAGAACAAGATACACGATCATGCAATGTCAATAACTAGAAGAAGAGCAAAAATAAGAAAGGTGGATCAAGAATAGACCATTTTTCCAACACAATGTGGATCAGATCTAGGATAGTTTTCCAAAAAATGCATACTCACTCTAAGGCAATGAAACTTGAGGCTATCCACTGGTGAAAAGTCCAAAGTGAGAAACATACACTCATGGTTGGTATGCACTCACACACACATGCAAGTGGCTATGGGGAAATTCATGCCTCAGATTGGGATTCTCACTCAAACCATACAAAATTTATACCTCTTGATAACTTTAATAAGGCACCACACAATAATGAACTTTGAGCTCCATGAGGCAAGCAAAACTTTGTATGCTTGAAACTCATAGACATTGTAACTACAAAATAGTACACGAAATGTTCAAACGGATTTTCCTTAGTTTGTGCAAGGTCTCTTCTTAGGGAAAATTGTTCCTAATGCTTCCTTTGGAGGATAAGTCTAAGAAATATCACGCTCTTGGAGGGAAAAAATCCCAATGAAACCACCAAGAAAAGGACTCATCACATGAAGGAAGAAAATCACACAATGAAACATGAGTGTCAATGTATGCCCCAACTTTAAAGCATATGCTAACACCATTACTTTGAGAAATTTATTTAAAGTAGAAGAAAACATGAGACCTTATTTGGAAATCCCTATTCCAAGTCATATGTCTACATCATGGATAAGTATGTCACATACGACCCAAGTTAAGGCATGTCATCCACATCCCAAGCTTGCTTTTATATGTTCATGAGAGGTGATCAACTAGCTGAAAGAGGCAACAAGAAGTGACATAAAAGGAAACGGATAACCAACCCCTTTCCCCCACTTAGTGCAGGAAAAGGATGAGTTGAATAGAATGAAAGTAAGTATTAGTTAGAGGAATTGGGTGCTTCAACACAAGGAAGAGAACCACACTCCTGAAGATGTTGAATTTTGTTACTTAAATCCCTACATTTGTTAATGGCATGACCATGAACTCTATGATATGCACAAAAGAAATTCTTGTAGTAAAATTTCTTTCTTGTTCTTGGAGGGATGGTTATCAAATGATCTTTGAGGATTCTTTATAAGATACTCTCTTGATCAATGGTAGAATATGTTACTTTATTTTGTGATGAGGATATCTCTTGCTTAGATGTACAAGATGTCATACCTACACAAGACACTTTGGATTGTGATATTTTGTTCTCTCCTTGAAAGGAGGATATAAAATCTAATGAATTCAAATCATTGGTGTTTTGTGAGATGACATTGACATCAAGTGAAGATTTCTTTATCTTTTTCATTTGTTGCAAAGAACCTTTTGTAATAGTGTTGCTACTAAGTGAAAGTTTGTTTGATGGGTTGATTTCTATGAAAGGAAAATAACCAACACCATGATTCATTTCTTGCATGTTAGGATCTATAGGGACATGAATACGTTGTTCTCTAGGACCACATCCATTTCCACTATATAAAATTTGTTTCATAATTTCATAACCTTTTCCATAAAGATTCTTGATCTCTTTTGGATTCAGCAGATGTTGATAGTCAACTTCATTAAAGTTTGTTGTGTAATTTTCTATGTTTTTTCTAAAGCAATTGAGATGGATTCTTTTGAAGGGTCTTCCAAATTTATTTTTGAAATTTTTGCTTTTTCATTTACTATTTTACAGTCTTTGTTTATGATATTGTATTCTCCCATGAATGGTTAGTCAAAATCCAATTATCCCAAAGCATCTAGTGATGTCATTGTGAAGGGTTTAGAACACTTGTCTTTTTGTTGTTCTGGCATGGGTTCTACTTGTGTAGTTGGTGTTTTTTTTAAGGATTTTTTTTTTTAAAGTTGTAAGAAATTATAAGACTCATGATCAACATCGAGTGTGTACGTTGTGTTGTTGTAGACATACTTCATTTTATGATGAAGAGCAGAAGGGACTGCATGCATCTCATGAATCCAAGGTCTTCCTAAAAGAATATTGTATGAAATATCATGGGTAATAACATGGATTGGTGTTTCTAATGTAGCTTTTCCAATTGTAATAGGAAAATTAATCACACCGATCGGTTCCTTTCCAACATTATCAAATCCACTAATAGATAAAGAGACCTATTGATTTTTTTATTTTTCTATGCCAAGCCTATCCAAGAGGGATACACTACACACATTAAGGGCAGAGCCATTTTCATTCAGGGTTCACTTTATCCCTTTTCTATTGTATTGAGCTATGATCATGAAAGGATCATTTTGTTTTTGCACTTCCAAAGGAGGGAGTTCACTTTGGTGGAAAGCAATGCCAACATTTATTCCTTGAATCAATGTTTCTGTGTCATTTAGTTGTGCATTAGAAATGATAGGAACTTGTTACAAGGGACTTTGAATCATGTTATGGTAGTGAGGGGATGCTTAAATAAGTTCCCATAAGGATATCTTAGCAGGAGTGTTCTTTAGTTGTTCAACAAGATTGTACTCCTTTACACTTTGTAGAGATAAACAAGGAGAACCTCGTAAGATGGGGATAGGAAATGGGAGGGATGTTGTAGTTGTTTGTGTTGGTTGCAAATTGTTTCTAGTGTTATATATATGAGCAATTATATTAATATTCAGCTCCTTCCATACATTATTCTTAGGTGGGTAAACGATAAGTTCATGTTTGTTTTGAGTTCATTGTTTGTATGAAGGTGGGTAAATAATTATAGGGTTCAATGGTTGTCCCATGAGGTATGTAGGAGGTCCAATAATCAAGGGGGATCTAATGGAAACTAGCACATTTATAACCTCAGCAATCTTGGTTTGATGTATTTCTAATAAAGGGAAATCTGGAATCACCTTTTTACCATCACCTAAGGAAGCCACATTACTATTGTTGTTATTTTCTTACATCATGATATTATCCCTAGGACAGGAGTTGTTAGGATAACTACAAGCCAAATATTCTTGACATTCAAGGATTGGTTCTTCCAAAATTACTTCATCGTAAGTATGTGATTGATCAATGGTTTAATTTTCTTGCTCAATAAGGATTTCCCTAGGTGAAGAGGGACAACAAATATTCTCATGAATTTCATCGATCAAAGTATCTTCTTGACAACAAGGAGAGATACTAGGAGAAGGACAAGTATGATTTTCATTATCATTTATGATTTTATTCCTTTGTTCCCTAATATCTTCCAAAATAGGAAAAGTAGGGGAAGGATGATAAAGAGGGTTGTTATAGGCCTTAAATATTTGATCATCTCACACCAATATGTCATCCTCATCATTTACAATCTCATTCTTTTCACTAAATTATTCTCACAAGTAAAGGGGGAATGGATATTAGGTAAAGTAATGTTGAGAAATGTGTCTATTATCTCATTCTCTTGTGCTATAATATCTTCCCAAAGGGGATGGGAAGCCAAATCAAGATCTTCATGATTCTCAATGATTGTATCTTCCTTCACCAAGATACCTTCATCACTAAAAGGAGAGGTATCGAGAGAAGAAAAATTATGATCATCATGATTATCTATATTTGTATTCTCTTCTATCACATCATCCTCACAAATTGGGGAGATAGGAGGGGGTGATGTTTAAGGAAAGCATTAAAATTTTCACTCTCTTGAGCTAAGAAATTCTCAAAACTAGGGAATGCATTGAATGGATGACTAGCATGCTTATTGATCAACTTTTTCTTTGCAAACTTGGATAGACCGAAACTAACATTTTTCAAAAATAATCTATGCAATCTTGAAATGCAATGTAAAGTCCTAGAATGAAATACAATTTTTCATATTTCAATCAAGGAAATTTACTAATTACTCTATGCAATGATCTGAAAATGAAATGTTGTGAATGTAAAAATGGAATTAAGTAATGCATGAAAAGGACCAATTTAATCTAGATTTTGTAAAATGTATGAAACAAAAATTAAACCCAGTGAGATAGATAACCAATGGCAGCAAACAAACGTGTAGAAATAAGGTTTTTGATGTTGTAAAAGGAAATTTATAGGGTCCAGTGGGACTGATTTTCCCAAGGTGGTGAATGAGTCCTAGTAGGGATTTTTTTCAAAATTTCCATAGATTTTTAAGTGATTTTTAATACTTTTTGGTTTGTATGAGCTGAACACTAAATGCAAATATAGATTTTATATGATTTGAGATGATTTGAGATGAAAAAATGCAACCTATATACACTTTCACTAATGCAAAATTGAGAAACCCTAGAATGCCAATTAACTAATGCAAACCCTAATGCAATGTTAATACAAGCTAGATCTAGGATGATCATGATATCCAAATCAGAAAAGATGGTATTCTAAATGTAGGTTCACCAAAATGATTAGTTGAAAAGTGGATGCTCTTATGGTTTAAGAGATATAAAATCAATTTTCTCCAACTAACATTCAACGATGACCTAGAGATGCCACCCCAAGACTAGAATAGAGGTAAGAGATCTGACAATAGGGTACCCTAGGATATGAATTCAAATTACAAGAGGGGTTCACCACCAAGTCTAAACTTGGAAAAGACAATGAAATGCAAGATACAATGTAAAACCCTGATTGAATGCAATGAACTACAAGATGAACTTTAAATGCAAATAAAATAGGAAATAAAAGCAATGACATAAACAATGACCACATGGAAACTTGAAGACGACTTGAAACAGCTTTGAAATTCTAAAAACCTAAATTTTTGACCCCATTCACACTTCTCTACGATTCTCATTAATAATTGGGCTTGTCATTAATAATTTGTAACACACTTTCACACTTCTCTATGCTTGTCTATAATAATTGGTCGTATATTGCATCCAAAAGGCTCATTTATTGTATCTTTTCGAGGATAATCCTAACACCAATCATTAACCAATCATAATTTAGGTGTTTCTAGCTTGTGTGACCCATATTTAGTGATCTGGAACTTATTCGCCACCTTGGAAAAATGAGTCCCACCTATATTTTTTGGTCCCAAACCTATTTTTACACCTTTATAAGCATTTTTCATTTTTTGTCCCATACATTATGTATGATGGGACTCATTCCACACCTTGGTTGAATGAGTCTTGTGTGACCAAAATTGAAATTTAATTTAAATTTCTTGTGAGATTTTACTCTCCTAGATCTAATGTCACCTTGTAGTGTTTTAATTATAGGAATTATTGCATAATTGAGTATAAATACAAGGTTCTTTCACTCATTTTCACTTAATACTTTTGTAAGAACATTCTTAATAGCAAGTTGAGTTCACAAGAGAATTCAAGTGTCTTCAAGAACATTCAAGAGCATTCAAGGGTAGAATTATTCAACAATTTTTGTAGCAATTCAAGATCCATCATCATGGCAAGGTTCTAATTGCATTATTTCATGTTTATGATTCATTATCTTATTTCATCATTTGTTTTAATTACCTACAAGGGGTTTGACAAAGGAAAACCCCTATTCCCTAACAATCAAAACTTTTTTTTTCTCTCTTTGTGTGATTGTAGATCTAGATGCTTTGAAGACTTGAAAATAAATCTCATTCAAGGATGACCCTAGAGATCTCACCCCAAGAGTGGAATAGATGCAAGAGATCTGACAATAGGGTATCCTAAGATATGATTTTATATTACAAGATGGGTTCACCATCAATTCTAAACTTGGAAAAGACAATGAAATGAAAGATGTAACACAAAATCCTAATTCAATACAATGACCTATAAAATGACTTAAAAATGAAAAAATAGAATATAAAGGTGGAGAGATGAAGAGTGTGCACCTAGAAATTTGGAAGTGACTAGAAGGATTTTTGAAATTCTAGAAATTATAACTTTTTGACCTAGTGGGACTCATTTGCCATTTTGGGTGAATCAGTCTCAATTTGGGATTTTTGCACTAAAACAAGTTTTAGGCAAATGGGTATCCAAATTTGCAAAGATCTTTGAAAAAAACCTACAATGGGTTTTATTCATCACTTGCGGTGAATGAGTATAGTTTGTATTTTTTGGAAATTTAATGTTTGAATCTACTCTTTCAATTTGCTCAATCTGTTCATCCAGTTTCTTAGATTGAAAACTCTGATTTTGGGGATGTAGATGAACTTTTTAGTGAATATTATGAGCATGAAAACAGGGAGAAAACTCCAACAAGATTGTAAGATAATCTTTGATGATTCTTCAAGCTCCAAGATCTACAATCACACAAAGAGAGAGAAAAAATTGTTGATTGTTAGGGAATACAGGTTTTCCTTAGTAAGGAAAATCAAAATGAAATTATGAAAAACCTAAAATTTCAACCTATTAGGACTCATTTTCCATTTTGGTTGAATCAATCGTAGACCTAGATATCTAGACAAAAGTGTGTTTCAGACAAATGGGTATCCAAATCTACAAAAATCTCTAAAAAACACCCACAATGGGACTCATTTGCCACTTTTGGTAGATGAGTCCAGTTTGGATTTTCTAGAATTTCAAAGTCTAGATCTACTCTTCTTAGTTAGCTTAATTTGTTCCTCCAAGTTCCCAAATCTGAAAATCCTAAAATGAAAAGAAAAAAATTGTGTTCTCGTTTACTTCTAGGGTTCTGGACCTAAAAGGAGAGAGGATATTTTCGTACTCTTCAATTAGCCTCCAATCTGGATTAATTTTCCTTTTTTCATCTTGGGGGCTTGATCACCCCTCTATATCATTGTTGTCCCATTTTGGTAGGATTGGTACAATTGGACTCCTCTTGAATGTCTACTTTAGTGTGAGTTTGAAGCAAGTTCATCCTCTCACTAAAGTGGGGGCTAAATGTATTGTCAAAAAATGGGTCCCTTGACAATTTCACACTCGTTTGGGTCCTCCTATTGGGGATGATGCAAGGTGTCAAGACATGTCAGATTCACCAAAACAAAAAGAAGAAAATTGGTGTTTTCTCTTTCATTTCCTTGGTTTTGGAACTAAAAGGAGACTAGAAATTTCATTACTCTTCACTCAAGAAAAAACTATTGATATTTCAATGCAAAGGAGATTGAAATATTGCAAAGGGATATCCTAAGGGCTGAATGAGATCTAATGAGAGGTTCACCACCATGTGTAAACTTGGAAAATAAAATTAAATGAAAAAAACAATGTAAAACCCTAATTGAATTCAAACTAACTCTAAATGACCTAGAAAAGTGAACAAAATCTAATAGAAAGATATGAAACTAAAAGTGTGCACCTAGAAGACTAAAGAAGGTGGAATGAAGGTCTGGATCACTGAAATATCTACTGCTAATGCCGAATGGGACTCATTCACTAAGCTAGGTGAATCAATCTAGTTTCTACGAAATGTGTGGGAGAATGTTTTAGCCAAAAGGGTATCTATATCTATAAAAATCTCTAGTAGACTTGTATATTGGGACTCATTCACCAATAGTGGTGAATCAATCCACTTCTATTTTTCTAGAAATTTTGAACTAGGTTTTGTTCCTCTCGATCTACTCTGCTCTTTTTGAATAGTTTTTTAATCTAAAACTGTAAATTGCCACTTGTGGACCTTCTCCAAGCTTCTCCAAGGCTTGATGAAAAATTTAATTATTTGAAAAAAATTCTCTATCTTTGCTTCTTGTAAAATCTACAACTTAGCCCTACAAATCACACACAAGAAGAGGGAAAAATGTTGTGGGGGTTAGTGAATATGGGTTTTCCTTGGTCAAATCCCTTTCCTAGTAATTAAACCTAGAAAGGAAAGCAAATATGAATGGAGATTGATGAATGAACAAAAAAAAATGTTGAAACTCACGAAACCTTTACAATAAAGTGATTCAAATATGCATGAAATGGTTGCAGTGGATGTGGTTCTTGACTCTAGCTTGAAGGATATAGATCTTGAATGTAATGCTTGCTTGGATTATGAACTCTACATCACAAATGGTAGCACAATAACAAACATGAAGAATGCAATCCCTAACATGATGATTGGCACTTGAAGAATGCTCTTGAATGCTTGATAATATACTCTTGAAATTCTTTGAATGCTCAAACACTCTTGTGAACTCTTGAATGCTTGTAAAATTTGCTAGGTGAGAATATGTGTTAAAGAACCTTGTATTTATACTCATTTATGCAAGAATTCAAAAAATTACAACACTACAAGCCAACATCAGATCTAGGAGAATAAAATCCTACCAAAAATTTGAATTAAATTTGAATTTTGGTCACATGAGACTCATTTTCTCAAGGTGGTGAATGAGTCCCATGAGACATAATGTATGGGACCAAAAATGAAAAGTGTTTAGAAATGTGTGAACCCTACATTGGGACCAAAAAGACCTAGGTGGGACTCATTCTCCCAAAGTGGAAGATGAGTTGTAGACACTAAATCTAAGCCACACAATCTAGGAACACCTAAATTATGATTGGCTACTAATTGGTGTTGGGATTATCCTCGAAAAGATGCAATAAATGAGGCTTGTGGATACAAAATAGGTCTAATTAAAGCACAAGAAAGCAAAATTATTAATGAAAAGCCTACAAGAATGTGAAAGTGTGTTACAACACTTTACAACACCCCAAATAAGGCAAGATTAAGGTTGATTATGATTATAATTATGTTTATTATGCTTAGTTAATTGGTAAAACCCTAGAAAAGTGTGAAAGTGTGTTACAACACTTCACAACACTTTAGCAAGGCCATAAAATTCCATTAATTCACAAGGGTCCAAGACGTAATGTGAATGTGTTATCCACATTACAACACCAAATCAAGGAAACATTAAGCCAAAATCCTCAAGGAGGACCCAAATGAGTGTGAGAATGTCAAGGGACCCATTTTTCGACACTACATTTACCCCCCACTTTAGTGAGAGGATGAACTTGCTTCAAACTCACACTAAAGTAAAAAAACACACACCAAGAGGGGTTCCAATGAACCAATGCTATCAAGATGGGATGAAAATGATCAAGAGGGGTAATCAATCACCTAAGATCAAGATCCCATGGAAAATTGGCATAAGCACAAAGGAACACACATGAAAATGATATAAAGAACAACTACAAGCCCAAGAATACACTGGCAAAGATGAAAAAGAGAAAAGAAGTGTAAGAATCAAATCAAGCTTCGATAGTTTGTTCATCATGATGTGGAACAAATATAGGCTATTTGTCCAAAAAATGCATACTCACTCTGAGGAAATGAAACCCTCGGTTGTCTATTGGGTGAGAAGTTCTAAAAGGTGAGAAACATACACTCATGGATGGTATGCACTCACACACATGCAAGTGGCTATGGAGAAAGTCATGCCTCATATTGGGCTTCCCATTAAACCATACCAAAGTTATACTTCCTGATAACTTTAATAAGGCGCTACCCAAAAATGATTTTTGAGCTTCATGAGGCAAGAAAAACTTCATATGCTTAAAGCTCATGAACAAATAGGATGGAACTACAAGCATGTAGGTTGTGTTATGAAAGGTGGTGATATAACAACAAATGCAACATGCAACATGCAAATTAAGTTCAAAAGAGTATTGCTTAGTTCATGTGAGGTCTTTAACTTAGGGAACATTGTGCCTAATGTCTCCAAGAGAGGAACAATCAAATAATAGAGAATTCGCAACTTAGGGGATGCATTGTATCACTTCAATCCACTAAGAGAAATGAAATATGCTAAGAGATATCATACTCATGAAGGAAATTACACCCAATTTCATCCATAAATTGAAAAACACATTGTATGAAGTAACAAGGTTGCACTAAGAACTGAGAAAAAGGAAAATGCAAAAGAGTAATGCCAATGTATGCCACCACTTTAAAGAAATTGCTAAACACAATATTGTGAGCAATTAATTTAAAGTAGCAAATAAAAAATACTAAGAAGAAAGAAGACACAGGAACTAACTTGGAAAACCCTATGCCAAGTCATATGTTTTCGAATAAAGCTACATCATGCCAGAGAAAAATAAAAGAGAGGAGCAAGCCCCCAAAATGATAACACCAAAAACATAAGGGATTTATGGATTTGGGGTCAGTATGTTCTTTGCTAAAATGTTTCTAGAGAGCTTGGAACTATCATCATCCCCAAAATACACATAGAATTGGAAGAATGACATAAATAGAGAGTAGAGAAATAAAAGCCTTTTGGGTCAACATGGAAGAGATATGAATGTTTTAACGCCTTGTGTCATCCCCAAAAGGAAAACACAAGACAAATGAAAAAGAGAAAAGGAAAAGGAAAAATAAAAATAAAGCCTTTTGGGTAACCATGGAAGAGACATAGGGTGTCTTGATGCCTTGTGTCATCCCTAAAAGGAAAACACAAGACAAAAAATGAGAAAGATAAATGAAAAGGTGAAAGAAAAGAAAAATCCTTGGAGAAGCTTGGAGAATGTCTATAGGTTTGAAATTGGTAGTTTTAGATCTAGAAATCAAGAGGAATAGGAAGAGAAAACATTAGAGACTAGATTCATACCTTCAAGTTTCAAAAAACCCTAAGTGGACTCATTTTCCAAGATTGGTGAATGAGACCCATTTTGGGTCAATTTTGAGATTTTTTCAATTTTAGATACCCTTTTCTGAGAAACCTATTCCTGTATAAAAAATTTGTGTCTCGACACCTTGCATCTTCCTCAATAGGAGGACCAAAATGAGTATGAAAATGTCATGGGACCCATTTTTCGACACTACATTTAGCCCCCACTTTAGTGATAGGATGAAATTGCTTCAAACTTACACTATAGTATACATTCAAGAGGGGTCCAATCATACAAATGCTAACAAGATTGGATAACAATGATCAAGAGGTGTGATCAAGCCACTAGGATGAAAAGAAGAAAATTGATCCAAATATTAGGCCAATTCAAGAGTAAGTAAATTTCCTCTCCTTTTAGGTCCAAAACCCTAGAAGTGAAAGAGAGAACACGATTTTCTTTTTTTAATTTTGGGAGTTTCAGATCCAGGAACCTAGAGGACCAAATTGAGCCAACTAAGAAGAGCAAGTCCAAACTTTGAATTTATAGAAAATCCAAACTGGACTCATTCATCAAAAATGTCGAATGAGTCCAACTATGTGTGTTTATTTAGATATTTTTGCTAATTTGGATACCCATTTTTCTTAAATTCACTTCTATGTAGAAATCCAAATCTAGGACAGATTTTCCCAAAATGGCGAATGAGTCCTAGTAGGTCAAAAATTTAGGTTTTTCAAATTCCATTTTCACTTTCCTTACCAAGGAAAACCAATATTCCCTAACAATTAACAATTTTCTCTCTTTCTTTGTGTGATTGAAGATATTGGAGCTTGAAGAATCATCAAAGATTAGGTTACAAGCTCGTTGGGGTTGTCTCTCCATTTGAAGGGTCATAATCTTACATAAAACATCATCTACAACCTTGAAACTAGAGTTTCAAATTCGAGAACCTAGAGGAATAAATTGAGAAAATTGAGAAGAGTAGATTCATGAAGCATAGATTTTTGGGACCCTATGGACTACTCCTGCACTTCTAGGGTTTTTCACCTAAAAGGAGAGAGATAGGGGCAAAAATGCTAATTATTCACTCAAATTAAGATGTATACAACATTACCTAGGCTAGATGAACTAAACTAAATGCAATTGACTAATCTAAATGACTAAAAATGAATGCAAAACTAAGATTTATGCTTTGTTTGAAAACATAGTGTTGTTTGCATAATGGTTAAAATAATGAACAAAAATGCAACTTTTAACGAAACAAAAATTTGTTTCTCAAAATATGTGCACCTAGAAAGTTGTAGATGACTTAAGAAAAATCTAGAAAGCTGATGAAATCTAAACTTGGGCTGACTGGGACTCATTCACCACCTTGGGTGAACCATTCCCATAATAGGACTTTTTTGCACATAACCTATTTTTTGACAACTAGGGATCTGAAACTGCATCTGACTCAAATTTGCATCTTAGGGTGGACTCATTCACCATGCATGGAAAATCAATCCTCTTTTTGATTTCTGCAATCTCAAAACTCAGATCTATACCTTCACACCTACACAGTAAATTTTGATGGAAACCTGATTCTGGATCTCAGAAAATTCCTCCAAAATATCTTAAAAGAGTTGATCTAATGGAGGATTTTTCTTAGTCAAACCCCTAGATAGGTAATTAGACCTTGGATAGAGAAAATCTGCATAAACCCTAGCCTTAAGTGTGTTAACGACCAAGAAAGATGAAATGTAAGAAGGGCCCTATTCTATTGCTCTAGAACAAGACATGCAAGAGTGATTGAAATGATGCAAGATCTCAGTTGACCCTAGAAATCCTACAACACATAAAATGACAACTAAATGTTAAACAAACACAATGTAAACCTTAATCTGAAAATAGAGTGAAAATGGAAGATGAAATCAATAGGAAACCAAGTACTTATGCATGATTTGGTGACTAGTTGTACCTCCTCACCATAGGAATCCATCATCAACCCTTTGCAATGTTGGATCTTGACAAGAAAAGTGAGCTTCAAGACCTGCAAAAACCCTAGTTTGTTGCCCTAAAACTTAAACTTTCGCTAATGAAACTTGTTGAAGACTTGACTTTAGAATTTTCTCTTTAAAAATGACCAAAAGATATGAAGAATGACTTAAAATGTGTATTTATAAGTAACAACGCCTTATTTTACCACTAATTAGACCTAAGAGGCCAACATTCACCGGAAATAAAAGTTAAATTGATTAAATTGAATAAAAGTTAAATTGATTAAATTCCTACTTAATTTTGAATTTTCCCTCAAAGGGGCCTCATTCACCACCCTTGGCTAATGGGTCCCACCAGAGGGGACTAATTCATCCAAGGTGGTGAATGGGTCCCACTACTATTGTTTGAAGGTGGGTTGTCAAGGTATGATGTCATTAAATTTTGTTTGTAAGGTTTTATGTGATTTCTCAAGTGAAATGGTCCTCTAGATCAAAATTGATAGGTCTAAGGGGCCTATAAATGTTGTTTTGAAGGAAAAATGATGTGAAGGGACTAAAAAAGTGGGTTCAATTATGCATGAAATTTATCTCTTTTCTCAAGAGGGTATACTTTTCTATGACACATTTAGCCTCCACTTTCGCGCCCATATGAATCTATGTGCATATGTAAGCTAAAGGACTCTAAATGATGCACCTTACTACATAAAAGGATACATATTGAAAAGGATGGGAGAACGAAGCCCCCAGTGTAGTTATCTGCACAACTACAACATTAGGAACTAAATCCTGCATCGCACATTCATTAATTGCTTAAAAAACTTTTTATGTAACTCTTAAAGGAATCCAATTAAAGGGTAGTTGTATGCCCCCCTTGATTCTGCTTGCTTTACGTAGGTGGAATCAAGGTAGCAATTTAGCCACATTGAACAAGAGACACCATATCCTAGGGAATTCCCAAGTACCATGCCACATAACAATAGAAAAATGATGATGTCGGGTGTATGATTCCAACACATCAAACAACATAAAAAATTATTTACCCTAGCACTTGTTATGATAATTATGAGGAGATATACATTATAAAGGTCTTAAGAGATAATAACCCTATGATAATGCATAAAAGTAAGAAGAGGTGAAAAGTGATTAAAGAAGGAGAAGAAAGCAATTTGTCACTTACTATTCATTTTACCTTCGTGTAGCTTGAAAGTGACAAGTGAGAGAAGAACATGACGAGCAAATGGGATTACAGACCTTCATGGCTGAATGATCTTTGTGAGCACGTGACGTGCAATGATCTATATCATGAGTTGAGCCGATTTTGTAACTTTCACATTATGATTCGATGGTATTTTAATGATTTTTATGCATGGGTAGGATAATTTAGGGTTCTTGGAAAAAAGTTTAGCAAAGTTTCATGTTTCTTTGTGAAGTGTCCTTGTTTCTTTGTGAAATTTCCTAAAAGGGTTCTAAAGTGTCTAGGTCCATTAGGGAAGCACACTAGATCAGATTTAGCACACTTGCACGATGAAAATTGAAACTATTAGATGAAATTTAGAGCATTTTGTGATGATTTTGATAGATTCTCGCCTAATCCCAACATTGGCTATGGGGAAGATAGTTGACATTTTTGAGAGATCATTCCCTAGCACTATTAGTGGCAAAGGTAGAGCATTTATAGTTAGTAGGTATCTATTAGCCATATCTTATGCCACCAATGAGATACCATGATGCCATGTTGATGGCTTTGTGTGAGCATTGGGATGCAGATACCTATACCTTTCATCTTCCCGTAATTGAAATGACCATCACACTCGACGACATACGCTACATTCTTTGAGTTCCTATTCGGGTAGTGTGAGTTTATTTCAAGGGGATTAGTCATTTTGGGAGAAGAAGAGAGACATGTAGTATTGATTTGATGGACCTGTACATGATGAGAGGGTTGGAGCGTGGATCAAGCTTCCCATGTTGCTATACTCATGAGCTTTTATGGTTAGATAGATTATGATGCACATAGTGGCACTAGTTCTCAATTCAAATGGATGAGTGACATAGTTTGATGGGGGACTGGTACACCTGATATGAGGGATGTATAAGTAGAGGAAAGTCTATGTCTAGGGCCACTGCATTCTAGCACACTTGTATTATGATCTTGGTTAGTTTGTATTTAAAGAGATTGACAGTATGATCCATTGTATGCTTCTATAGGTGTGGTGCCTTGAGCATATCACATGTACCAGTCTTGTCGAATACCATTGTACTATAGCAGCAAGATACCCATGAGCATTCAGTTATCCTTTGTGATGGCTATGGTAGTATGGAGATTTAAACATTTTGAGGGTGAGATTCAACCAACTGGAGGAGGACAAGATCCTATGGAGGCCCTATCTACTCGCTCAACAGTGGCCAAACCCCACCAGACAGTTACAGAGGATGCAGATGGATAGATATCTAGCACAAAGGAATGACTATGTCATATGATCATTCTATTATGGGCGAGTCATGTGATAGTTTTGACAAGTGAAAACACCACCAAGGGTGTGCCCCTTCATTAGATGATTAGTGTGGAGTGCCCGAAGGCCACATGACACTATTCGGCTGACGATAGATCATGTACAGGAGAGTGATCCTGATGATTTAGATCATGACTATCCACCAGTCTCTGATGTTGATGATGTTAGTAGCACAGATGAGCACAAGGAGTGGTGGTAATATGCATGACTAGCTCATGTGTTCCAAATGGATTTTCCTCTAGGTGATGCAAAGCTAGTAGCAGATGAGGGTGATGAGCCAGAGGAGAGAGTAGAGGAGGTACGATATAGGGCAACAGATATTTTTATAGATATTATCAATGAGGAGTACTAGTCTAAGGCTAATATTGATTATGAGGATTATGAGGAGGAGTCACCCCTGAGTGATGGTGATGAGGTAGCTATTAAGGATCGGTATGAGCATGGAGAGTCATCACATACTTACAGGGATAGATCATGGGCAATAGCTATAACATACATTAGCATGCATAGTCAAAGAGAGGCTAGCGCACCCTCCATGCCCCCCAAAGATGAGGAGGTTGACAATCCTCATGCATCTAGAGAGATAGGTGATGACATTTTATTTGATGTGTATCCTTTAATGATTTATGCTTTATTTGTGTATATATATATCATGATGATGTGTTATTGATTGTGCACATGATCTATCTTGCAAGAGAAATGAGAGACTAGTGAGAGTTCTATCATTAGTCAACCATAGAGATAGTGCTAGCATCCCTCGAGGAGGATGAGATAGATCCTAACTACTAGCACCCACTGATTGTGGAGGAGCTAGAGTCACTCAAACCATTTGTGATGCTGCAAGTAGTGTATGAGAGTGTGAAGAGGTGACTCTAACAGGTTGAGAGTGCACTTTAGTTAGCATAGATCTTAGCAGAGGTAGAGAGACTATAGGTAGAGTTGGAATAGACATGAGCAGAGAGGGATCAGATGTTAGATGAGAAACTTATAGCCGTTGGGCAAGTATAGGGTTTGGAGTATACACTGAGACTCAGAAATTTGCAATCATAGTGACACACAACCATCTCACGATGTCCAAGGACTAGATAGCGAGTGCCAGATCCTAAGAGGTCTAACTCTCATAGACCATTATGATATTGTATATGATTTTTAGATGCATGTAAAAATTTGATATATATATAGACATGCACCTTTTATATTATGATGATGTTTATTTTTGTATGTTAATGTTGCTATGTGATTAATTAATTGACTTATGGTAAAAGGTATTTAATTAATGACTTCATGATTTAATAGGAATGGTGTGATCTAACTTAAAACATATTTTAGTTTTAGCATAGATACAATATTGATAAACGAAAAAGAACGTATTGAATTAAATACACCAATAAGGATTTAATTTAACACAATATGAGGGTGAATAGCATGAAGCATAAAGTCATTATAAAATGAACTTAAATAATTACCTTAGTGTTCAAGACAAACAAAAAAATTCAATTGTCAAGAACAAAGCAATGTGAAATTTATGACATCAAATAACTTTAAACAACACTGCTATACCACTCATACTATTCAAAGGAGATTAGAGATAATATCGACGCAGATGTGCTACATTAATAGGTTCCTTAAGGGGAGCTCCATCAAGCTGCATTAAGAGATAAGAACCAAACCCATAATTGGTATCAACTAAGTAAGGTCCCAACCAATTAGGGCTGAACTTATCTTTGTCTTCATTGTCAGCACTAGTAGTTCCTTGATTTTCAATAAGAACAAAATCGCCCTTAGAAAATGATCGATGAATAAAATGAATGTTATGTTTTCATTTTAATTGTTTAATGTGAGCGTGGAGATGTTCAAAAGTGTTAATTCATTTTTCATCAAGCATCTCAAGTTGATCATGTAATCATTGTTATTTATAGGTGTCAGTGTCAAAAAGATCTCGAAGAGCAACTCGCAAAGTAGGAATTTCTAACTTCAAGGGAATAATCACATCAATACCATAAACAAGGCTATAAGGGGTATTTCCAATGGATGATTGAACATTAGTTCTATAATCCATTGTCTAAAATTAAATGTTGAATATTAAATGTTTCAAGAAATTTTGGAACTTGGATATTCTTAAATGGAATTCCATCGTCTAAAAAATTTTTGGAAGGAAGTACAAAGCAAGAAATTATGTATTCCAATATGAAATGACAAATTACTTCAGTAGTTGTTGAATGAAGGGGGATAGCTTCTACCCATTTTGTGAAATAATCAATTGTGGTTATGATAAATGTATGTCCAACTGAAGGAGGTGAATTTTTCCAATAAAATCTAACCTCCATACTGAAAATGACCAAATGGGAATAGTGGAACAAAGCTCAGCAATAGGAGCATGAATCAAATTGCTATGTTCTTGGCATTTGTGACATTGTTTAACATAGGTGAAACAATCCTTTTCCATATGTCTCCAATAATAACCCATACAAATAAGTTTTTGCACTAAAAAATGACCTCCACATGCACTAGGATGAGCCTGATCAAGTGCTAAAGGGATTTTAGAATCTTTAAGACAACGTAATGGGATACCATTGAAAGATCTTCTATACAATGTGTCTATATTAAGTATCAGATATTTAGTTGTGAGTATACGTAAGCGCTTTAGATTATTTGTTGTGGTACATTTGGGAATGGTACCATATTTTAAGTAGTTGTATATTGTATCATACCATTCAGACAAAGTTGCTTGATTTATTGCAAAAATGTCTTCTAACAGAGTATTGATTGAAGGTTTCATGATGGGGCGGATAACGAATGTTAAATTTGTAGAAGTATCATGTGGGGATATGAGAGAAGCTACACTCACCATTGCATCTGCATGTTGGTTATCTTTTAGTGGGATGTTATTAATGGCAAATGAATCAAATTTTTATAATAATTATATCATAAGATCCTTGTATTTTAATAATTTTTCATGTTTAGTTTGATATGTACCATTGATTTTTTTGATGACTAATTGTGAATCGCCAAAGATCTTAATATGTTTAACGCACGAAGAGTTAAAGAATCTTGCAGGCCTACAATCAATGCCTCATACTCAACTATATTATTTTTGTATAGGAAGTTTAAACAGTGGGAAAAAGGAATAGTTTTCCCGTTGGGTAGAATTAGTACCACTCCAACACTGGAACCTATTTGACACTTAGATCCATCAAAAAATAATTCCCATGGTTTAATATCAATGATTAAGACATGATCATTAGGAAAGGAATCATTAATAGCTAAAGCAAAAGGAGAAGGAGCATTAGCTAAGCAATTGGTTAAGGCTTGACCTTTGATTGCTTTTTGTGAAACAAGTTAAAGATCAAACTCAATTAACAGCATCACCCACTTAACTAAATGTCCTAAAAGATCAATTTTGTTGAAAAGATATCTAAGAGGATCAAACTTTGTGACAACTTGTACTTCAAAATTTAGTAAATAATGTCACAACTTACTAGTAGCGAATACAAGTTCCAAACATTGTTTTTCAACTAGTGAATATCATGTTTTATAATAAATTAAGGTGTAGCTAATGTAAATTCTACCATGATCATTGTGTTGAGCCAACAATGTTGCAAGAGTATGGGAAGATGTGGCGATGTAAAAGATAAACAGTCAATGTGGCATGACAAGTTGTAAAATAGGTGGAGTGGCTAAATATTCCTTTAGACACTCAAAAGCCTATTTACAATCCTCATCCCAATAAAAAGGTACACCCTTTCTAAGGAGATGTGTGAAAGTTAATGTGTGATTGGCTAAAGATGCAATGAAATGACAAATATCTTGAATTCAATCTTGTAACATACACAACTAAGAAATATTCTAAGGTGGCATGTTAATAATTAAATCAATTTTTCGTTGTGTCCACCTCAATGCCTCTATGAGATATGAAAAACCCCAGATGTTTACCACTATCTATGCCAAAGAAATTTATGCATTCAAAGATTTTACAAAGGAATTCACATTGTCTTGTCATGTTAATGATTTAGTGAAGATATCATCAACATAGTCTTCTAAAATTTTGTGAATATAATCATTGAATATTAATTTAATTGCACATTAATAAGTTACACTAGCATTCTTTAATCTGAAGGGAATCACAACCCAACAAAATGTACCCCAAATAGTTGTAAATGTAGTTTTGTATTGATCTTAAGGATTAATAAGGATTTGATTATAACAAGAAAATTTGTCCATGAATGACAACAAAGAATGTTCAGTAGTTGAATCCATGATCATGTCTATATTAGGAAGTGAAAAATCATCTTTTAAAGAGGCTTTATTCAAGTCTCAAAAATCTGTGCATATCCTAATACGATTATCAGGTTTTGCAACTATGACAATGTTTGAGATCCAAGGGGAATAATCAATAGGTTTAATAAAGCCTACATCAAGAAGTTTCTCTCATTCCTATTTAACACACAACGCTATGTTAGGGTGAATTTTTTATATCTTTTGATGATCAGGTTTAGCATTTACAACAAGGACAATGTTATGCATCACAATTTTCAGGTCAATTCCTGGCATATTAGAATATTTCCAAGCAAAATTTTTAGGAAAATCATGAAGTAAAGTGGTTGTATCTTCATGTTCTTCATCATCAAGGAACTTCCCAATTTTAATAACTTTATCTTTATTATGAATGTCCATAAGCACATCAATTGTATCTCCTAAATGGAGTACATTGGATTTAGGACTTTCAGATTTAGAGAAGTCTTCAGTGAGATCACTTGCTTCTTGCTTAGTAACATTCAAATCACGAGAAATGTGTTTCATGTAAGTAAGTGAGGATGGGGTATCATAAATGCCAAACATTTGTTTCAAAGCCTCGTCACTATCAACATACATCCATGAAGACAGTAAGGTTATATCAAGAAAATCAAGATGTTTGATTATGAGTTTGTGTTGTAGGTGACATGTTATAACGTTTATATTTAAAGATGGTCATTGAGTAGCATTGGCCATTTTAGAAAAAGAATATCCCAATCTAGTTTTTGTTTCTTGCATGTTATGCTCAATAGGGACACGAATACCTTGTTCATGTTTTAATTTCCACACCCTTTTCCAGTATAGCCTAATTGTTTTACAAATTTATAACCTTTCTCATAAAGTCTTTCCATTTTGTGTGGGGTAGGTGGGGATTGATAATCTATCCCATAAATTTTTTTTGTGTATGTTGCATTTTCATCCATATTGTAAGAGATAGATTTTTGAGATGATTGTTCAAAATTTTGAGTGGCCATAATTGTTGGTTGTTCATGTTTCTCATCTTTCTTTTTGTGTAAGTATGTATTTTCCCATAAATGAGGGTGTGAATTCTAAGATCCCCAATCATCACCAAATAATTTGTAGATCGATTATGTATTGTTGTGTTCAATTTCAAGAGGGTCAATGTTTGAAGTTGGAATCAAAGTTTTCAAAGGACTTGTAGCCCCTTTTTCAAGGTGCAAGCAACTTTCATGCTCATGGTCTATTTCAATTTGATATATATGATTGTTATAAATATACTTCATGACATGGTGAAGGGTAGAAGGCATTGCATTCATCTCATGAATCCATGGTTGGCCTAAAATGAGATTATATGAAAGATCATAAGGCATGACATGGATAGGAGTTTGCAAAGTAACCACCCCAACCGTAATAGGTAAAGTAATTATCCCAAGTGGTTTCTTTGTTGTATTATCAAATCCTCGAATAGAAACCGAATTAGGTATTATTTGTGATCTATCAACTTTTAATTAGTCAAGGAGACTCACACTACACACATTAAGGGAAGAACCATTATCTATGGGAGTGTGTTTGATACCTGTGATGGAATTTAGCAATTATCATAAAGGAATCATGTTGTTTTTCACAACTCCAAAGGAGGGAGCTCATGCTAAAGAAAAGTAATATTGAGACTATGGTTTTGAAAAAGAGCTGCCACATCATTTGGAGTGGTTCCAAGAGAAATTGTGAGTTTTTTTAAAGTGGTTTGAAGAATGGTGTTGTAAGTTAGTGAAGTTTGAAGTAAATCCCAGAGAGAAATTTTGGTAGGAGTATTCTTTAATTGTTCAACAAAATCATACTCCTTTATAGGTAGGTTATAATGAGGAGCACTAGGCAGATTAGGTAAAGGTAATGATGGTGGGGTTGGTTGTGGTGGTTGTGGGTTATTTCGTGTGTTATGTGTATGAGAAATAGTATCATCACTAGATTGATGCAACACATTAGTGTTAGGTGGGTATAAAGTGTAGTGTGGTTGATTAGAGGGATGAAGCCGATGTGAGGGTGGGTAAAGGATAAGTTTAGGTTGAATTACATTAACATCCTTGATTTTAGAGGTGTCACAACAAACCATAGTAGATGAGTTGGATGAGATGAAGTCTTGAAGAGACTCATCTAGCAAATCCAAATCATCACTACTAAAAGGTGTGAAGGGTAAATGATTGCCAACTAGTTTAGGATGTTCAAGAAAAGCATTAGAGGTATGAATTTTTGTTATATCAAGTTGGTTACCACAAACCTTAGTGGATGAATTATGCGAGATGAAGTTGTGGAGGGCTTCATCTAACAAATCAAAGTCATCACAATCAAAAGGTTTGAGGGGGAATTTAAAGGGTGTTAGGTTTCTCATTACAAGCATTAGAGGATGAAGTGAGTGAAAGGATGAACTTAAGGGATTCATCTAACTTATCAACATCATCACTACGAAGTGCCTTGGATGAGATGTTTCGAATTTGAATCATGTGTTTAATTGGATCATTTGATGTGTTGGGTGATTGGCTTTGGATATATGCTAGAGTTTCCTCAATATAAGTTGATTTGAAAGGATTATGAAATATGACTGAAAATGGAACTTATAAAAGTCTAAGACTATCCATAAATATCATGAAAAGAAATGAACTTTATGCCAAGAAAATAGAAAGAACTGAACTAAAACATAAATGTAATGATAGAAAACAAAAAGATGCAATGTAGGAAATTAAAATCTGGAAATGCTAATGAAAAACTATAAATGGACTAATTCAACCTAGGTGGTGAATGAGTCCTAAGAGATGAATTTTTATTTATTTTTTCTATTTTTTTTGTATTTTCTATAAAATTTCAACTCCGTACAATGCAAAGATAGAATGCAAATTTAGAGATGTGGAATAATGCAATGATATAAAGTAAAAAATGCTTTCACTAATGCAATGTTTTTAATAATCCTAAAACAATTCAAGAGCATGAAATATTGAAGACCTAAGATGCAATTTAGAAATACAAATTAGAATGATATGATGCTCAAAATTCGGGTTCACCAAAATGAAACATAGATTTTTGGGACCCTATGGACTACTCTTTCACTTCTAGTGTTTTTCACCTAAAAGGAGAGAGATAAGGCCAAAAATGCTAATGATTCACTCAAATTAGGATGTATGGAATTCTACCTAGGCTAGATGAAGTAAACTAAATGCAATTGACTAATCTAAATGACTGAAAATGAATGCAAAACTAAGATTTATGCTTTGTTTGAAAACATAGTATTGTTTACAAAAAGGTTAAAATAATGAACAAAAATGCAACTTTTAACCAAACAAAAAGTTGTTTCCCAAAATATATGCACCTAGAAAGGTGTAGATGATTGAAGAACGATCTAGAAAGTTGATCAAATCAAAACTTGGGTTGATTGGGACTCATTTGCCACCTTCGGCAAATCAGTCCCAGATTAGGACTTTTTTGCACAGAACCTATTTTCTGACAACTAGGGATCTAAAACTGCATTTGACTCAAATTTTCATCTTAAGGTGGACTCATTTTCCATGCATGGTGAATCACTCTTTCTGATTTCTATAATCTCAAAACTCAGATCTATACCTTAACACCTGCACAACAAATTCTAATAGAAACCTAATTCTGAATATTGGAAAATTCCTACAACACCGCTTAAAAGAGTTTATCTAATGGGGGGTTTTCCTTAGTCAAACCCCTAGATAGGTAATTAAACCTTGGATAGAGAAAAATCTCCATAAACCCTAGCCTTAGGTGTGTTAAAGACTAGGAAAAGATGAAATGTAAGAAGGGCCCTATTCTATTGCTTTAGAACAAGACATGGAATAGTGATTGAAATGATGGAAGATCTCAACCCTATAAATCCTACAACACATAAAATGACATGTAAATTCTAAACAAACACAATGCAAACCTTAATCTGAAAATAGAGTGAAAATGGAAGATGGAATCGATAGGAAACCAAGTCCTTAGGCATGATTTGGTGGCTAGTTGAACTTCTTCACCCTATAAATTTTATCATGATTCACCATAGGAATTCATCATCAACCCTTTGCAATGTTGCATCTTGGCAAGAAAAGTGAGCTTCAAGACCTACAAAACCCTAGTTTGCTACAATAAAACTTCAAATTTTGCTAATGAAACTTGTTATGGAAGTCTTGACTTTAGAATTTTCTTTGTAAAAATGACCTTGAGAGATATGAAGAATGACTTAAAATGTGTATTTATAAGGAACAAACACCTTATTTTCCCATTAATTAGACCTAAGAGGCTGACATTCACCAGAAATACAAGTTAAATTGATTAAATTCCTGATTAATTTTGATTTTTCTCTCAAAGGGGACCCATTCGCCACCCTTGGTGAATTGGTCCCACCAAACAAGACTCATTTTCCCAAGGTACTGAATGGGTCTGACTACTATTGTTTGAAGGTGGGTTGTCAGGGTATGATGCCATTAAATATTGTTTTTCAGGTTTTATGTGATTTCTCATGTGAAACAGGCCTCTAGATCAGAATTAATAGCTCTAAATTGCCTATAAATACTATTTTTAAGGAGAAATGATGTGAAGGGACTCAAAATTGGGTTCAATTATGTGTGAAATTGTCTCTTTTCTCAAGAGGTTCCAATTTTTTCTAGCATAGTTCAAACTTTGAATTTCTTGAAAATCCAAACTAGACTCATTCAACATAAGTGGCGAATGAGTCCCACTGTAGTTGTTTTTCAAAGATCTTTGCAGATTGGGATACCCATTTCTCTTGAAACTTGTTTTTGTAAAAAAATCCAAAACTAGGACTGATTCCCCTAGAATGGTGAATAAGCCTAGGACTAGGTCAAAAAGTTAGAATTTCAAGAATTTCAGAGCTCCTTCTAGTTACTTCCATATTTCCAAGTGCACACTATTCATCTCTTTACCTTTCTATTATATTTTGTTTGCATTTTTTAGCCATTTTATAGGTCATTGAATTGCATAAGGGTTTTATGTTATATCTTGCATTTCATTATCTTTTCCAAGTTTATACTTGTTGGTGAACCCCTCTTGTAATCTAAAATCATATCCTAGGATACCCTATTATCATATCTCTTGCCTCTATCCCACTCTTGGAGTGAGATCTCTAGGGTCATTCTTGAATGAGATTTATTTTCATGTCTTCAAAGCATCTAGATCTACAATCACACAAAGAAAGAGAGCAAAAGTGTTGATTGTTAGGGAATAGGGGTTTACCTTGGTCAAACCTCTTGTAGGTAGTTAAACTAAATGATTAAATAAGATAACGAAGCATAAATGTGAAATAATGCAATTAGAACCTTTCCATGATGATGGATCTTGAATTGCTACAACAATTGATGAATAATTCTACCCTTGAATACTCTTGAATGTTGTTGAAGACACTTAAATTCTCTTGTGAACTCAACTTGCTATTAAGAATGTTCTCCCAAAATTATTAGGTTAAAATGAGTGAAAGAACCTTGTATTTATACTCAATTATTCAATAATTCCTAAAATTACAACATTACAAGCCAACATTAGATCTAGAAGAATAAAATCCATCAAAATTTTGAATTAAATTTGAATTTTGGTCACACGAGACTCATTCTCCCATGGTGGTGAATGAGTCCCATCATAGATAATGTATGGGACCAAAAATGAGAAGTGCTTAAAAAGGTGTAAAAATAGGTTTGGGACCCAAAAATCTAGGTGGGACTCATTCACCCAAGGTGGAAAATGAGTCACAAATCACTAAATCTAGGTCACACAAGCTAGAAAACCCTAGAAAAGTGTGAAAGTGTGCTGCAACACTTCAAAACACTTTAGCAAGGCACCATTAAATTCCATTAGTTCACAAGGTCCCAAGATCTAATGTGAATGTGTTATCCACATTACAAAACTAAATCAAGGCAACATTAAGCCAAAATCCACAAGGAGGGCCCAAACAAGTGTGAAAATGTCAAGGGACCCATTTTTCAATACTACACTTAGCACTTTTCATTTTTGGTCCCATACATTATGTTTGATGGGACTCATTCGCCACCTTCAGTGAATGAGTTCCATGTGACCAAAATTCAAATTTAATTCAAATTTCTAGCAGGATTTTATTCTCCTAAATCTAATGTCAAGTTGTAGTGTTGTAGTTTCAGGAATTCTTGTGTAATTAAGTATAAATACAAGGTTATTTCACTCATATTCAACTCTTAGCATTCAAGATATTTCATAAGATCATTTGAGAATTCACAAGAGCTTACAAGAATAGATTTTCAAGCATTTTAGAGCATTCTTCAAGTGCCAATCATCATGTAAAGGATTGCATTCTTCATGTTTGTTATTTTCCTAACATTTTTGATGTAGAGTTTATGATCCAAGCAAGTGTTTCAAACAAGATCAACATCATTCAAGATAGAGTCAAGAGCCACATCCATTGTAACCATTTCTAGCATATTTGTAGCACCTTATTGCTAGGGTTTGGTGAGTTACAACATTTTCTTTTGTTCATTCATCATCATCCTTTAATATTTGCTTTCATTTCAAGGTTTAATTACCAACAAGGGGTTTAACCAAGGAAAACCCCTATTCACTAACACCACAATATTTTTCCCTCTTCTTGTGTGTGACTTTTAGGGAAAGGTTGCAAATTTTTCAAGAAGAAAAGTTGGAGAAAAATTCTCAAATCCCTAAAGTTGGCATCAAGCCTTGAAGAAGCTTTGAGAAGGTCTACAGGTGGCAATTTGTAGTTTCAAATCCGAAAACTAGTCATAAAGAGTAGAGTAGATCAAGAGGGACATAATTAGGTCTTGAACTCCCAAAAAAGCAGAAGTGGACTGATTTACCACAAGTGGTGAATGAGTCCCACTATACAAGCCTGACAAAGATTTTTATAGATCAGGATATCCTTTTGCCTAAAACCTACTATAGTGCATTTTCCAAAAATTTGGACTAATTCACCCAACTTGGTGAATGAGTCTTAGTGAACTATGAAAATAGATTTTTTAGCATTCTAGACCTCCATTCTACCTTCTTCAATCTTCTAGGTGTAGACTTTATATCTCATAACTTTTTGTTACATTTTGTTCATCCTTTTCAGGTCATTTAGAGTTAGTTTTCATTCAATTAGGGTTTTGTCTTAAAACTTACATTGCATTGTCTTTTCCAAGTCTGAACTTGGTGATGAAACCCTCATTAGATCATATTCATTCCCTAGGATAGCCTTATTGCAATATTTCAATCTCCTTTGCATTGAGATCTCTAGGGTTATCTGTGAGTGGAATCTCTTTAAAAGTGTGTATGAATACTTCATTCATTCATTGCCTCATTTTATAGGTTCCATTTTGGTGAACCTACATTTAGAACATCATAATTTTGATTTGGAGTGCATTTACATCCTAGATTTAGCTTGCATTAACATTGATTAGGTTTTGCATTAGTTAATTTGCATTCTAGGGTTTCAAAATTTTCATTAGTGAAAAGTTCATTTAGCTTTCATTATTGCATTTAAATTCATTGAAAATTAATAAAATTCTACATTTTCATCTCAAATTTGTATCAGAAAACATAAAAATAATAAAATTCAATTCAAAAATTTTAATTTTTTTTTTAAATATCATCCCTGGGACTCATTCACCAGCTTGGGTGAATTAGTCCCTCTGCACATTTTACACTACATTTTTTTTCATTTAAATTTCATTTTCCAAGTTTTTGTGTGTTGCTTCTACTTTTCTGTTTCATTTTCCATAATTTTAGTTATAAGCATCTCGTTGTTATTATCTTACATTGCATTCACCCTGCATTTAGTATCCTTTGCATGAGTCTTTGGTGTCCTATTGCTAATACCATAGTGAGAATAATTTCGAGACTCATTTCATCCTGTGATAGCACAATCATTGTTGATCTTGAGCTATCTAGAGCTTCAACTCCTAGTATTGACACTAGTACACTAGGCATGGATAGCACTCTTAGCAATTCTTTTCCTTCAAGTAGCATGGAAGTTCAACCAAGGAATGATAGTATCCCGCAAGAAAATATAATTCAAATTCATGAGGATTTAGCAAATTTAAAACATCAGATAAGCCTAGAAAACATTTCAACTACTACAATTCCTACCATAGAAAACATTCACCGCATGCTTGAAAGTGAAGATGGCCTTGGCCTTGTGAAAAACATAGTTGAGATCTTTGGAAAGAATCTTCCCTCAACCACTAGTTTTCCTCTACCCAAAAGAAATGTTACAAGTCAAGGAGGATCTCAAATTCCTCCTCCCACAACAATAGCCTCAATACCTACCTACACCAATCCTCAAGTCACAACAACAATGCAACAAGTTAGTAATGTGATTCCTTCCCTAGGTATTCCTACTAGAATTCCTAGTTCCTATGTGGAATCAAAAGTTATATCTCCTAAATTACCATCTATAAGCATTCCATTCACTTTTCCTACAAATAGGGTGATCCCACAATACTGGTTTACAATTTTTGGCCAAACTAGACATTGAACTAATTTTTTTAAACTAAATCTTCACTTTCGGGCACCTATAGTGGCTAAACCATGAGGAATTTGAAGATGATGCAAACTAGTGATTTGTGAAACTTTTCCTATAGATTCTAACTATATTATTCTCAATGTATTTGGAATCAGATTGCACTTGTTTTTCCATCTCCTTTGAAAACTAGTTTTTAATAGTAAACACCATATTTAAAGAGTGACATTACTAGCTAACACATAGATTTTTTTTATGAAGGATAAAATTCTATTTCTTTCAATTTAGATTCATAACTACAATATCTAGTGCATGGAATTGGTTTCATAAAATTTCATTAAATATTTTTTTCTTAATTAAGTTTCAAAGTCAAACTAGTTATAATTTAGACATGATTTAATGGCTAAAACATAACATTTTTTGTATGTATCCAATTTTTATTTTTTTTGGATCAAGGACATAAATATCTAGTTCATAGATATTTTTTATATTTTTTTTTTGATAATTTTCTATTTTTCCACATGTGAAGAATAGAGAGCTTGATTTTCGGTGAAAAACCTACATTCACAAGAAATAAAAAATAAATATAATAATCAAATTAAATTTATTTAAAATTATATTTTTTGGTAAGCTTATAATAAGGAATACATAATTACAAAAAAAAAAATTTAAATGAATTCATTTGATACCTAAAAAGGTAAATCAAAAGTGGTTTTTTATTAGCATTTTGATAGGTGTAAAGGAGATTTCATTTTAGGTGTGGTTTAAAACTAGCGAGGTTATATCCAATGGGGTTTGATCTAAGGTGGTTTGATAAAACCCTCTTCAATTGGAATCCCTTAAATGAAACTTTTCATGGCTTAAATAATTATGTTTTCTAAAATATGTGATTTTAACAAGAATGAGGATCTCCCAGAAAGGGTAAACCACTATTGTGGGATCACCCAAAAAATATACTCCTTCACCACTTTCAATTCCATATCATAACCAAACTAATGACCCTCTCCTAAAAAAACTTATCAAAATATTTTCATCCCTTCATAATCAAATTTGCACCATAAACCAAAATCAAAATGGTCCACCTACAAAAATTATGTCAAAAGCAATCCATTGTCATTGGAGATATTGCGAACATTGATGCCAAAACGTTTAGAGGTTCCTAGATTTGAGAAATATGGAGGGAAGGGATATCCTCATAACCATGTTAATTCCTACACTACCCTATGTAGTGACATTTTCCTTGATGATAAACTATTGGAAAAACTCTTTCCATGATCCTTGAAAGATACTGCCTTTGAATGGTTCTCTTCTTTATCAAACAACTCAATCCATTCATTAACATGTTGAGGAATTTGTAAACCATTTCCAAGTGCATATGACTTCTAAGATGACCTTTTCCTATTTGATGATATGAAAACAAAAAGAGGAATAAAATATAACATATTTTATCCCATGCTATCAATCGCTTTATTCCCAAAATGGTGTCAAGGTCCCCAATACGCACCTTCAAAATATTTTCATAAAAAAATTGTAAAGTAATATTCAAGAAAAGCTTACCATGAAGAAATTCCCCACCATGCACTTGTGTACTACCCTCTATGTTTATCAAAATTTGGTTAGTAGTCGAGATACAAAGTCCACTTCTAGCTAAATTGAGAGATTCAAGCCCGCAAACCAAAACAATTCCCAACCTTTTAGAAAAAAACAATAAAGGATTCCTTCAATTTAATCCTCCTCAAAAAACAACTCAAAATATCAATAACCAAGTAGTTATTGTCAAATCCATGGTGCCCTTTAGCTATGGAGATCCTTAAAAACAATTTTCTCTCTTACTTGATGCCCTTCATAACACAATGTCCCAACTTTTAGAGTAACAAATGATTGCCTTGTCTCATGTCACAACACCTGACCCTAATAATCCCTTACCCCCAAGCTTTAAATCAAATGATTATTGCCACTATCATCGAAAAACTGGAGATGATATAGAACATTGCAAGCATCTTAAACATATTGTGCAAGACCTCATTGATTTTGGTCGTCTTTCCATTGGAGGTGTTAGTGATCAAGGAAATAAGTTTGTTGCCCCTCGTAACCAAAACATGCAAATTTTCACCAACCCAATGCCCAAACATAATATTTCATTTGTCAAATCTAGTGAAACTACAAAGAATGATATGATGAAAGTTGATACAAATGATTAAAACAATGATTTATTTCTAAATAAGGCTATCAATGCCAATCCTATAGATGAAATGGTAGGGAAGATAGGTTTCATCCTTCATAAGGGCTGAACTAAGAGTCCTCTTGACATTGATTTATCCTCTTATTACATAATTAAACATTCCCTCAATGGTCCTTTCTACATAGTTGTTCGTATCTATGACAAGCCCACTAATGGGATACTAATAGATCCCACCTGTGGAGAGAATGTGATCATCGAGGAATTTCTAGTTTTGCATGAACTTTATAAAGATGAATATGATAAATTGAAACCATGGATCAAGATAGATAATGGTTTTTCTTGCCCTATGATAGGATCGATCACCTTACCATTAGAGATAGAACAAAAAACATTACATGCCACATTCTCCATCATCCCGTAGTTGGACCAATTTTGTGTGAAGCTAGGCCACCCATGGCTTCACTCCATTAAAGTCTTCCCTTTGAAAATGAATTATTCAACATCCACCATAGTAGCTTCAACCCTTTTTATATAAAGGAAATGTTTCCTTAGATTCCTTTTGTCCTGAACCCATGGAACCTATAAAGCCATGAGAAGAATTCATTTTTCCTTTTCAACCAAAAATTCAAAGCAAAGAAAATAGTTGAACTATCTCTCTAAAACATGTGCCCATCCACCTCTAAACCTTCCATCCTTGAAGAAACCATGCTTGACCCTAAACAAGTCACAAACAACCAAGACCAACCTAAAACAAAAACTTCACCTACATCCTATAAATGACCAAGAGATAATGAAACCAACCCCGTCACACCTAGAATAAAACAAGTTTAAAAATTCAAAGAGAAAGTGGTTGAACAACCTCCTGTAGTCACTTCCATTCCTCCTCTTAGGGAAGAAATGAAACCTATGATTAATCAACCTTCTCCTACACAAATGTAACATGAAAATAAAACCAAAATAAATAGAGGTGCTAGAGAGCATAGGCATAGAGGTTGTGCCCTTGCCTACAAGTTTCATGAAGAATTAAACAAAGAAAATTAAAATCCAAACTTGACTGAAGCAATACATGATGACCCTACTCCTGCCCTGAAACAAGAAAATCCAATACAACAACCACAACAAGAAGTGAACTCTTCCATGGATATTATCATTTGACCTCCTGTTGTAGTCAACTTGGATGATAATGACGAGGTTGCTATTATTGACGAAGAGGTGCATAATGAATTGAATACATTGTTTTCCTCTTCTATGAGCTTAAATGAAAAATATCCTACAAAGAGTGTTGAACCTAGTGCTTCTCCTAGTTTATCACTTTCCCTTGTCCCTTTGGCTAGTTTACCACCTTTTGTATACATAGAACATGATTGGGAGGTGGATGAATTTCTCATAGGTTGACTTGCATTTTCAATACTAGTATTTTGCATTATTTATTTTTCATTTTATTTGGTGAGATTACATGTGTATAATGTGACCCCCCATGACATTTTGTTTGATTTTCTCTCTCTTTGTGACATTCCTCTATTTGTACCTTCATTCTTCTCTATGTTATGCATCTCTTTCATTTTTTGTATTTATCTCATTTTCATTTGTCTTGTGTTTTCCTTTTTGGGGATGAAAGAAGGTTTCAAGACATTCATGTCTCTTCCATCTTGACCCAAAATGCTTTATTTTCCTTTTCCTTTTCTCTTTTTCTCTTTTGTCTTATTTTTTCCTTTTGGGGATGACACAAGGTGTCAAGACATTCATGTCTTTTCCATGTTGACCCAAAAGGCTTTCTTTTTCTTTTACCTTTTCATTTTCTTATTTTCTCTTTTGTCTTGTATTTTCCTTTTAGGGATGATGCAAGGCATCGAGACAGTAATGTCTCTTGCACGTTGACCCAAAAGGCTTTCTTTTTCATTTTCTTTTTGATTTCTCTTTTTCTCTTTTGTCTTGTGTTTTCCTTTTGGAGATGACGCAAGGTGTTGAGACATTCATATTTCTTCCATGTTGACCCAAAAGTTTTTTTTTTTTTCCTCTCTTTGTGTCATTCTTCCAGTTCTATGTGTATTTGGTGAATGATGATAGTTCCAAGCCCTCTAAAAACATTGCAAAAAAGAACATACTAATCCCAAATCCGTAGATCCCTTATGTGTTTGGTGTTTTTCATTTTTTGGGAAACCCCCCCCTTTTCTCTTTCTCCCACATGATGTAGCTTTACTTAAAAACATATGACTTTGCATAGGGCTTTCCAAGTTAGCTCTCATTTCTTCATTCTTATTTGCATTTATCAATTCTTAGTGTAGTCTTTTACTTCATACGACATGTTTTCTGCTTTGTGGATGACATTGGGTGTAATTTCCTTCAAGAGTGTGATCTCTCTTAGCATATTGCATTCCTCTTAGTGGCTTGATGCAACACACTACATCCCCAAAGTTGTGAATTTTGTATTCTTTTATTGGTCATCTCTTGGAGACATTAGGCACAATGTTCCCTAAGTTAAATACCTCACATGAACTAACCAAGATTGCCTTAAACATATCCTATTTTAGCATTTTCTTAGATGGCCACATTGCATAACATAGCTTGCATGCCTATGGAGCCATCTTGTTTGTTCATGAGCTCCAAGCATATGAAGTTTTTCTTGTCTCATGAAGCTTGAAAATCATTTTTGGGTGGTTCCTTATTAAGGTTATGAAGAGGTATAACTCTGTTATGGTTTGATCAAGAAGCCTTATCTAAGGCATGAATTTCCCCATAGCCACATGCATGTGTGTGTGAGTGAATACTAGCCATGAGTGTATGTTTTTCAACTTTTAGGCCTTCTCACCCAGTGGATAGCCAAGAGTTCCATCACCTCAAAGTGAGTATGCATTTTTCAGACAAACAACCAAGATTTGATCCACATCATGATGGAAAAATGATTGAAGCTTGATCTAGATTTCTTTTATATTTTACATTTTATTTTCATCTTTGGTATTATATGTTTGTTCCTTGTCATTTCTATTTATATCATTCTCATGTGTGTTCCTTTGTTCCTATGTTGGTTTTTCATGGGATCTTGATCCTAGGGGCTTGATCAACCCTCTTGATCATTAACTCATCTTATTGGTATTGGTAAATTTGAACCCCTCTTAATGCATGATTGTCTACTTTAGTGTGAGTTTGATGTAGGTTCATCCTCTCACTAAAGTGGGGGATAGATGGAGTCATTGAAAAAGTAACCCTTCTAATTTTTCTGATTTGTTTAGGACATCCTTGTGGTTGCCTTGATTTAGTGTTGTAATATGGATAACACATTCACATAGGTCCTGGGCCATTGTGAACTAATGGAATTTAATGGTGCCTTGCAAAAGTATTGTGAAGGGTTTTATCAATTAACTAAGCATAATAAACATAATTTTAATCAAAATCAACATTAATCTTTCCTTTTTTGGAGTGTTCTAAAGTGTTCTAACACACATTCACATTCCTCTTGTCTTCTCCTTAATAATTGGGATTTCTTATGCTTTAATTGGCCATATTTTACATAAAAAAGCCTCATTTATTTCCTTTTTTTGAGAATAATCCTAACACTAGATCATTAACCAATCATAATTTAGGTGTTCCTGGCTTGTGTGGCCTAGATTTAGTGTCTGGGACTCATTCAAAACCTTGGGTTAATGGGTCCCACCTAGATATTTTGGCCCCAAACAAGTTTTTGGTGGGATTTTAGTGGGATTTTATTCTCCTAGATATGATGTCGGCTTGCAGTGTTGTAATTTCAAGAATTCTTGCATAATTAAGTATAAATACAAGGTTCTTTAACTCATTTCAACACCTAGCATTCAAGAGAGTTCACAAGAGAATTTGAGCATTCACAAGAGGATTCAAAGGAAAATTATCAATAATTTTAGAGAATTCTTCAAGTATCAATCATCATGTAAAGGATTTCATTCTTCATGTTTTTTATTGTGCTAACATTTTTTATGTAGAGTTTATGATCCAAGCAAGTGTTTCAAGCAAGATTAACATCATTCAAGCTAGAGTCAAGAACCACATCCATTGTAGCCATTTCAAGCATATTTGTAGCACCTTATTGAAATGGTTTTGTGAGTTGCAAAATTTTCTTTTCTTCAATCATAATTATCCTTTCATAGTTGCTTTCATTTCAAGGTTTAATTACCAACAAGGGGTTTGACCAAGGAAAACCCCTATTCACTAACTTGACAACAAATTTCCCTCTTCTTGTGTGTGATTTGTAGGGATAGGTTGTATATTTTCCAAGAAGAAAAGTTGGAAAAAAAATTTCAAATCCCTAAAGTTGACATCAAGCCTTGGAGAAGCTTGGAGAAGGTCTATAGGTGGCAATTTGTAGTTTTGGATCCATAAACTAGTCAAAATGATCAGAATAGACTTAGAGGAATAGAATCAATTCTTGAAATCCCAAAAAAGAAGTGTACTAATTTTCCACAAGTGGAAAATGAGACCCACTATACAAACCTGATAGATATTTTAATAGATTTGGATACCCTTTTGGCTGAAACCTACTCCAATGCATTTTCCCAAAAACTAGACTAATTCACCCATCTTGGCGAATGAGTCCTAGTCAACTGTGACAATAGAGTTTTCAGCATTCCAAACATCCATTCCACATTCTTTAGTGTTCCAGGTGCATACTTTCTATCTCATAACTTTCTATAACATTTTATTCATCTTTTTAGGTCACTTAGAGTTAGTTTGCATTCAATTAGGATGTTGTCTCACAACTTGCATTACATTGTCTTTTCCAAGTTTGAACTTGTTGGTGAACCCCTCACTAGATCATATTTAGTCCCTAGGATAGCCCTATTCCAATATTTCAATATCCTTTGCATTTATATCTCTATGGTTATCCTTGAGTGGAATATCTTTGAAAGTGGGTTTGAATACTTCATTCATTCCCTCGTTTTCATAGGTTCCACCAACACAGGATGTGAAAAGCCAAAAAAAAACAACCTTTGTAGTTCCTTTGATGAGTTGTAATGATTTTTATTCTTTTCACATCCTTTCTCTCCCCCTTTTACATCAACAAAAAATAAAAAGGATTTATCTCCCCCTTAGACCAATTTTTTTTACAAAAATAGTCTACAAAACAAAAATGATATCAAAAATGGTTCTTTACCTCAATCCTTCTTCCCCAAAAATATCTCCTTGCATTTTTCTTTTAATTTTAGAAGAAATTTCTTCCAAGAATCCACTACCAACCTAATGTTTAAAAAGATACTTTTTTTCTTTACTATCAAATCAATTGTTTCTAGAAGAGTATCTAGGATAATGATATTTTGTTCATTTTTCTCAGCTTCCACCAAGAGATCAGAAAATTGTTCCAATCTCAACTCAGTTATCTCTTTAACTTTCCAAAATATTTCACAATACCATATCTCTATAACACAATGATTGCATGTTAATAATGTAAGTAATTGATCCTTTTCTTCTGCAATCCATCCTTGTCATTAAGGATATTATATGTCTTTCCAATAGAATCCAACACAAGCTCAATAGCATAAATTTTTTCTCTGTAGTTTCTAATAATAGTAGGCCACTAGAGACAATACCTATACTCATTATTTATGATTTTGATGCATGAATATAATTCATTTATGCTCTCATTCAATCGATCTTATGTGCATTTATGCATATTTCTTCCATATCCAATTGAATCTCATCTTTTTCTTTTGTTTCCTCAGGTGATAATGCCTTTATTCTTTCTTCAATCTGCCCAATCAATACTTCCGGTAAAAGTTTTGTCAACTCACTTAGATAAATGTCATTATGAATTATATAAATAGCCAAGGTGTCTATAATCTCATCTTTTTCATATGTTGCTCATGACAACCAAACATCTCCAATATTCTTCAAACCATTAGATTGCTCAAGAATCTTCAACACCTTCTCTTTAGTAAAGTATTTGTCATCATCATCTGTTGATATTAGATCAAATTATTTTGTAATTTTTTCTTCCTTACTTCTTTCTTCTCCTCTATCTTTAGCTTCTTTATTTCCAAAGGGGTACATGAAATGATTCTTCTTGCTTTCCTCTTCCCAGAGGAGGATCCTACCTCAAACATCCCAACTAGATTGGAAACCATACTAGAACTCCATGCATTTATTTTTTCTACAAATTATTCTTTACAAATCTTTTCCTTCTCTACTAAACACTTTAGATACCAATAAACCTACTTCCCAATTGCTACAATTGAATTTCACACAACATTCTCTTTCAATGGTAACAACTTCAGAAAATACATCATCGCACATATAACCAAGGATCCAAAATAAAAAGGGTAATTTTCATTTTTCTTCATAGTAATTAATGTTCTCCATTAATTGATTCCTTAATAACTCACACAAGTTGAAATCCACATTCTATTCAACCATTTGATGTGCAATGTAAACAAAAATCGTTGAAGTAGAACCTTCCCTATTTCTGAAATAAATCTTATCTGAAATGACATATGCAACATGCCTTATGACAAGGTCAATTATAGTATGAATTAGAAGTTTCCTTTGGTCACTTGTCACTCCAATTAGGGCTTCGACCTCTCTTTTTTTCACTAACTTCTTTACTGGTATGGGTCCAACATTGCATAATCCTATAATTTTTGCAAGCACTTCCTTTCTAATCTCGTAGGGTTTGTCAAAGATCATTTGATCACCTTAAATCTTGATTGCTTGACATTTTCTTTTAGATCTTCACTTTTAGACTTTGTATCCTCTTTTCTTACTTCTTCATCCAAGTCAAATTCCTTCATCATTTTGTTCAGCCTACCAAGATCTCCTTCAAGTTGTTAAACTCATTTCAAAGGACCATGCTTTGATACCAATTGTTGAATAGGATAAATGAGAGGGGGGGTGAATCAGTTATCACATACTTTAACCTTTAATTCAATCTCTAGAACTAATACTTAAAATTGCTTAAATGATTAATCATCAAATTTCAATGCACAAACTCAAATCCAACACATAAAAAAAATAACACTAGATTTACGTGGAAAACCTAATAAGGGAAAAACCATGGTGAAGATTAACTCACACTATAGAGAATATCAAAATTGATTACAAAAGGCTCGCTACCTGAAACAAGTCTCATTGCTTGAGATAAGAACTCACTGTCTGAAAATAAGGACTCACTATCCAAAATGGATACAACCCAAAGATACAAAAGATGGCTAACTGCTAGGATACAATAGTAGTGGCTCACTGCCAAAGGATTGAATTGATGGGATGCACCTTTGATGTGCAAGGAGTAGTTCCAATAAAGCTCGGAATATGAAGAACCACCTCACACAATAGTCACTTAACAAAAATCCACTGATCCACAAATAATAAAGTATTTAGGCTCATATCTTCACACACCTCTTTTTCTCTTCACATTTCACACTTCATTCTATCACACACTTTTTCCTCCTCATATTTCACATTCACTTCTCATGTACTTCTCATTCCTCAAAAAATCTTATACATATAGAAGGATATCTTAATCATCAATTAGGTTGGCCTAAATAGATGAACACAAAATAATCAAAAATCTCTTTGTCAACACTATATATGATTTAAAAATTTTATCCATGTAATTGATTATACCAAGTCAGCTAAGCTCCATACAAATAAATTCCCCAAGGTAAATTTAATCTTCTTAGATCATAACATTTGTTAGGTCAGCCAAGACCCAAGAAACTCTGTCATTAATAACTTACTACTCCCAACAAAAAACTTCTCAAGATTGTGAATATAGTTGTTTGAGTGAATCATACTGACATAGTTAAGATATCAAAGTCATAGCTTGTCTTGCAACAGAATTTGGACCCAAATACCAACACAATGGATCATAGATAAAGAATGTATTTGATAGTGAATAGATTCTGATAAACATCTCATACATTCAATATTGTGTTGACATCAATGACAACCATTTGATGCAATCCAATTTCCAACACCTTTGTTTCTAGGCATGAATCATATCTTTGAGAGTCATTATTGACCTCTAGCGGTATGATTTTTTGCTGGAGGTTGCATTTCTCTCTCTTCTTTGAGATGTATGAAGTGGAGGCGTTCCTTTTTCAATTTTTGAAACCCTTTTTGGTAGTGAATACCTTCATTTGGAGGGGAATTGAATTAATCAAGAGGGAAATTTTTTTCCAAATGCATTTGATTATGCTTTTGGAGACCTGTGCATTCCTCTTTTCCTATATAGAGGCATTTTTTATATTTTATTTTGCATTGCTATGTGTGTTTCAGCTAGTAAGGGAAGCATTTTTTTTGGATATTTTATTGGGTAGGGGATGTGTCATTTGAGAGGCACTAGCCTTTGTTGTGTGGGGCCTGATTCTTTTCTTAAGAGTCTATGAATTCTTCCTTTCCTTGTCGTTCTTTCTTCTATTAAAGGTGTTTTGTGTTATTGTTGTTGAAGAAGGAACAATTTTTCCAAAAGAGAGGGTGTTTCTATTGTGTGTGGTAATTATTTTCAGTTTGTAGATCACATTTTTTGTAGGAGGTGTGATTTATATCCATAGATAGGGTTTCCTTCTTTTTTGGGGGATGAAAAATTGCAAAAAATTTGTCCCACATTGGAAAGATATCCACAAAAATTAGCTTTTTTATACTCTAGTTCCTTCATTACTTTGTCATTCAAGGCTCATGTGGAGTGCTTGGTGGCATTTTTCTTGACATCATCATGAATATCAAGCAATGGAATGCATCATATTTTGCACCAAATCAGGTTTATTTCTTTTTTGGAAGTTTTTAAAAGCATTATCATTGATTTTTTTTTAGGAATTCAGTTATAATGGTTTCTCTAGAGAAAGGGAACTTTACACAATGGGGTGATTTTTTTCTCACCCATCTTAGTGAGGAGAATCTATTTCCATATTTGTATAATGAAGTTCATTTTTTAGACACATGTAGCAGGTATACATTTGGAAAGGATTTAGGGCTACATTCTATGGAGTTATTTTTTAGCATATAAATGACAAGGACCTTTTGGATTCACTTTTTCATTTGAGATCCCTTATGCTCTTTGGACATACCTTTGAGAATCAAATGGAGATCCTAATACTTTTCCATCTCTTGATGACCTTCATTCCAATACTAGTGTGTCTCTTTGTTATTTAGAGAAGATAAACCATGCTTGTGATCCTTTGGAGGTTGTTGAGAATTCAAATGAGGTTGTGGTTGCTTTAGTGGTTCCTGATTCTTTGTTAGAGATAATTGATACACCTTCATTAATTGCTTCCATCATTCCTAAACAAAATGATTATGATTGTCTTCCTGATTGGGATTCCTATTTTGTCAGACAGTGGTTCCTTGTTTGGGAGTCTCACATTTCAAATTTGGAGGAAAAATTTGAGGGTTTATCTCTCCTCTTTGATGATAGTTATAATGGGTGATGTCATAACAGTAGTTTACAATTCATGAGAGGAACAAATTTTAGCTGAAATCACATATTTTTAGAAAATATAATGATTTAAGCCTTAAAAAGTTCCATTTTAAAGATTCCAATTGAAGAGGGTTTGATCAAATCACCTTAGATCAAACCCCCTTGGATAGAACCTCGCTAGTTTTAAACCATACCTATAAATGCGTCTCCTTTACACCTATCAAGATGCTGATAAAAATCACTTTTGATTTAGCTTTTGGGGGATCAAATGAATTCATTTAAAATTTATTTCAAATGATTATGGTATTCCTCAGAACAAGCTATCCAATGAATATAATTTTAATATGTTTTGGTTTTGTTATGCATTTGTTTTTTAAGTTTTATTAAACATAGGTTTTTCATCGAAAATGAATTTCTTTGTTCTTCACATGTGGAAAATAGAATATTATCAAAAAAGAATTGAAAAATATGGTGCGCTAGATATTGAAGTCCTTGATCCAACAAAATAAATAAATAAATTTTGACATATACAAAAAAGTTAGATGGTGTGTCCGAATTATAATTTGTTTGACTTTGAAACTTGTTTAAGGAAAAAATATTCAATAAAAACTATCTAACCAAGTGGAAGCACTAGATATCATAGTTACAAATCTAAATTCGAAAGAATTAGAATTTTATCCTTCATGGAAAAAAATTTATACGTTATACGGTGTGCGTCACTTTTTAAAAATGTTGTTTTCTGAAAAAATCTATTTTCATGGGAGATGGAAAAAGAAGTGCAATTTGATTCCAAAAATTTTGAAAAAAATGTTTTTAGAATCTACAGACAAAATTTGATGAGACTCTAGTTTGCCCCATCTTCAAATTCCTCACAGTTTAGCCGCTATAGGTGCCCGAATGTGAAGATTTAGTTAAAAATAATAATTTCAGTGTCTAGTTTGGCCAAAAATTGTAAACCACTATTATGGGATCACCCTTTAAATTGCACAACTATTTTCAAACCATCTCATTGTTAAGATATTGTTCAGCATCATTTTCTAGTGGTACCCTTTTTGTCACCTTCTATTGTGATTAGGAATGTTTTTGATTGGTTTGTGGCATCATCTTCCAAGGTCATGATGACACATGAGAAAATTTTAGAGACATCATCATACATATTCATGATTCCTTCTTTCAATTCCTATATAGAATGGGAAACTTACTTGAATTTGTACTTGGTTTTGTTTCTTCCAAAAGGGAGACAATTTTTTTTTTTACATTGGATCATGTTTTGTCTTTAGGCACTTACCATTCTTGCAAGTGATTACACATTGTGGGGGGGCTACATAGTATCTCTCTTTCCATCTTATGGGGGGGCCATTGATTATATATACATGATTTATGTAGTCCTTGGGGATTTTATTGAATCCTCCATGCATGCATCATTTTTATTTTTATTTTCTCTCTTTTGGAGAGGGGTTTTTTCCCACAGGGTTTTTCTTATTTTCTCTGGTTGTGAGATATTTCTATTTTGCATTGTAGTTGTGCATGCGTACCTAACATGGCCTTGTTGTGGGGACCCATTTTTGCATCTCATTTTTCATTTTTATTTTCCCTAAATTGCACTTACGCGGGGTGTTAGTGTTAATATTATTCACCTTCTTAAGTTTACTTAGGTTTAATATTGCATTGGTTATTCGGGTTGTTTTTCCCCGTGTAGGGTAGTTTTCTCACCCGTCACCCATTTTCATGCCTTATAAGGAATTTTGTACATTATGTATTATCTAGTCTCAATACATTATTTTCACTCCTAGTGAAATAACTTCTCATATTTCTTCTCTCTTTTGTGAAGGTTTATTTTGGTGTGCAGTTGGTCTTGGGTGCTTCAACATCCTTCATCTAATGTAATGGGAAAACATAATATGAATATGTTGGTGTAATTAAATATTTAATCCCTTTATTCAGTTTAATTAGGTCCTAATTATGTTTTACCTTTAGGTATTTGCATATTGCTTTACACAAGAAATTCATCTCATGTAATTCACTATTCTCAATAATATTATTTGCACATCTTTTGCAAATTTCTCTTGTATGTTTATTTTTCTCCTTGTAGAAGGCTAATCTAGGTTTTGCAAGTGATCTTGGTTTTATGGAGCTTATTGGAAATTCTAACATGGTATCAGAGGACTAATCTACAAGCCCCTTCTCAAATCCAAGAAAAAATCAATAAAAGAGTTTTTAGGGACCCTCAAGGGATCAACCTTGAGCAATTTTTTGGTATATTTTGGTTAAAAAACTGACCACTATCTTTTTCTTTATGTATTTTTGACACAAATAATTTATGAATTTTATTTGAAATCAGAAAATATCATCTGGGTATTTGGTAGATTTTGTAGATAGTAAGAAAAAAGTGTAGAAACATCTATCAAAATTGTGACTATTTTCCTTGCATGTGAATTTTTTTATTTTTCTCAAATCACATGTTCTACTTTTTGCATTCAAAATTTTTTTTTGAATTTTGTTGGTAGAACAAAAATATTATCGAGGTATCCATTATTTTTTTCATGCAAAGAGTAATTTTTTTAGAAATAAAATAAGAATGGTTGTGTCTGCATTGTTGGCTAGCAAAATTGACCTTTATTCAAAAAATCATAACTTGAGCATACGGTGTCTGTTTTTTCAAAACTTATAGCGTCAAAAAGATACTTTCATCATCTACGTAGATTTGATTTCATTTTTCCTTCATTGAGGTAGATGTGAACATTAATCCTTGCATGGTTTATGTTTTCATTTTCTCTTTGATTTCTTCATGTTTTGCATGTTCTTGTTTTACAATCTTGGGGTATTATAATAAATGAACTTCAATAAAGTTCCATCAAGGGGCTTCTTGCATAATAATTTTATTAGTGTAGTCACATGCCATTCACTTTTATCCCATATTCATATTGATGAGAACTTGCATGATTTGTATCTAGATTATGTAGTTTCTTTTGGCCATAATCTTGTTCATAACTTGACAAATTTTGGTTTGCATCAATTCACGTCTTAGATTGAGAGCCTATGGTTAATGATCCTAAATCACATTATATTCTCATCGAGCAACATCTTATTTTAAGACTCATTCATTTTATTTTTAATGTTCTAGAATCTTCATTGTAGTTGCTCCTATAGATCAATTTTAGTCACAATTTGACATCGGCGTTGAGATACACATAGCTTACAAATTATTTCATTATATATTTCCCTCTTATGGGGGCCATTTCTTATGTATCTATGTGATCAATGGTGTACTTGGGGGGTCATATGGATTCCTCCATCTTTCATCACTTGGTTGCATTCTCTATTTCTCTTGCACTGCATATGTACATGGTGACCTAACATGGCCTTGTAGTAAGGGCCCATTCATGCTCTAATGGACCCATACTTGAATTATTTACATGTTTCTTATTCCCCCTACTTTGCACTTAAGGGGGTGTTGGTGTAATTAAATATTTAATTACACTTTCTTCTGTTTACTTAGGTCCTAATTATGTTTTTCCTTTAGGGTTTTACATATTGTTTTATAAAAGCTAGTCTTCTCATGTAATTCATTATTCCCAATAATATTATTGGCACATCTTTATGAAAATTTCTCTCACATATCTTTAGTTTCTTTCCTTGTAGAAGGCTAATCTAGGTTTTGTAGGTGATCTTGGTTTTAAGGATTTTATTGGAAACTCTAATAGAATATAGCTCAATTTAATAATGAAAATCAATTCATATGTTTAGCTAAAGTAATTATAGAAAAAGGTTTCTAATAATTAATTAATAATTAGGTGATGACCTATTTAATCCAACATCCCCCATTAATATCAAAGTAGGGAGAATCTAAAAACTTGATGAATAATTCAATTATGGATACATGGATGACTCAAGACAATAAGGCCTATTGAGGTACCCATGTAATAATAAATGAATTTATCATAACCAAAGAGAAGGAGAAAATCACATGAGAAAAATATTCTCTCTTAAAGAGAGAAAATGAAATAACTGCATTAATGAAAGAAGGATAGAGGGAGGACTGGATGTGAATCCCAAGGATGATTTATATCAATAAGTACAATAGATTCCCCGAAATAGGAGAGATAAAATGAGGATATGAATCCCCCCATGAAGAAATTTTTCATGTGCCAATGATAAAATCTTTAAGATAGAACATGCTCCACTACCTACAAAAAAAAATTATCTCCTTAATAAGAAACAAATATATTAGTAACTATAAAAGCCATTGGGTCAGTGCAGGATCATGGGGGTCCAAACTAGGCCCTTAAGTGGCAATGAAAATTCAAAAAAAATAGAGTTAGGAAACTTGACATAAAAAAATTCAATAGGTTGTTAAAATAATTTGAAAATATGTAAGAACAAAGTTTGTTGCAAATTGAGTTTAGTTTCTAAGTTACTAGTCCTTTTTTGGAAAAAGTAAATCTATTTGGTGAAAGTCTGAAATTTCAATGCAGGAGTACTAAATTTTCAAGAAGAAAAAGTAGGTGTATGTCTGACAAACCTAAGTACAAGCAATTTTTTTTTTTTTTTGAAAAATTCAATATAAGTAGAGGACACATGCTTAGATGTGTTGCATTTTGTTTGTAATATTTTTGGAAGTAAATAATTAGTTATGATTTTTTTATTAGAACTTTTTAAAAATATTAAAACTTGTTTTTGTGATTAACATGAGTGGTAAAGGGAGTGGAGGAGTAGGTTTCAAATTTTCAGAGGTTGAGGAAGATGGAAAAGGGTATTCAAAGGATGTAGATGGGGATCTACCTAGTGTGGTTTGGGTTACTTTGTTGTCATTGCATGGTATGATGGTGGTTGTTTGTTGTTTGTGCTTGGTGTTTATGGTTTCTCTATTATCTGAGTGTGGTGTGGTTGTGGTTCTACTATAGGAGATGTTATTTCTTTGTTTTAGGCATGGTTGTATCCACTTGATTGCTATGATGGTGGTTGTTCTGATGTCAATGCTTGGTGTGGTTATGGTTTCTCTATTTTCGGAGCTTGGTGTGGTTATGGCTCTACTATCAAAGGTAATTTTTCTCTACTACATGCATGACTATTTCAACATAGTTTTACAAGTTTTTGTGTGAATTATTGAGCATGGAAGGGTTGCTAATTTTATATTACATGATGCAACCATAGTTTGTTGTGTTGCAAGAGTCATTTCCTTGTGGTTGGTTCTTCTTGCCAAAGTTATTATTGCTTTAGAACTTGTAGCCTTGCGATCTTGTGTGTCTCTACCTACTTGGTTTATGTTGGTTTTATTTTCTTATGTGTTTCTACCTACTTGGTTTGTGTAAAGAACTTGCCCATGTTCTTTATCATTAGGTTGAAGGATTCCTATAGTCAAATGAATATTGATATTTGTGACATTGTTTCCTTGGTGGTGTGGGGAGTTATTAATTTGGGGGTTGTTGTCATAGGAAACTCCTTTTTCTTATTGGTTTTGCATAGGATGAGATATTTACTGATGGGGAAGAATCACTTAGCCTCCATCTATAATGTTTTGGATCCTATTTGTATACAGTAGGTTTACTACCTACTAAAACTTGTTTATGTAGGTTTTGAATGGGGATCTTTATTCCAAATTTTTCTTCTTATCAAAGAGGGATTATGCTACATTTTTAGGATCCTTATCTTCTCTTCCAATAGAGGTGGTGTCTTATCCTATCGAGGTGGAGAATATTCAATCAAATAAGATGGGTTTATTGTTAGGGAGCTTTTGTTTCCCTTGTTTCAATTTTGTTCTCTTTCTTCCTATTGAGGGGGAGGTTGAGAACGGGAGGTATTTTCCTACTCATACAATGGAGGTGTTGTATTCTCTTATTGAGGTGCAGAATATTTGAGTGGATAAGATGGAAATGTTGTTAGGGAGATTTTGTTTCCCTTATTTCAGTTTGTTTTGTTTCATCCTACTGAGGTGGAGGTCAAGAATGGTGATGGGATCCTAGATCTTTATCAAAAGATAGTGAATGTTAGTGCTATCAGGCTTAAGTACCTCACTAATTTCTCTTAGTTGATGACTAATGTTTATCTTGAGTTGGTTTGTTTTGGGGCTATCACCTCTATATCTAAGTAATTTGTTGTTTCTTTTTTATTTCATAATATGACTGTTGGCTAGGTATGGTTTATATTAGGTAATGTTATTTGTTATGATAAGGTTTGGGTCCCTTAGAAACCTATTTGTAGATTTTTTTGAGGCCCCTTCAAAGTTATCTTTCTTTTCTGAAGAGATACTTTCTTGAATAGTTTTTTTCTAATGTCTTGGCTATTGGTTGCTCTGGTTTATCTTTGGTAGTGTTCTTTGTTTAGACTAGGTTTTGGGTCCCTTTAAAACTTGTTTGTAAATTGTTTCAAGTCTATTCAGAACCTATTTTTCCACAAATAAAAAACTAGGTAAAAAATTTATGAAATTAAAAAAAATATATCCTATAGTATGGGAAACATAAAATGTGTTACATCTTTCATATTTTGAAAAATGTGAAATTTTTAAGAATTATAGATATTTTTCAATCATCCTATCAATCAAGACATTAGTCACGATGCATGTAGAAAATCAATAATAATTATCTTTTAAATTCAAAATAAGGTATATCTTATATTGGTGGAAAGCTAAAATTTTTCTCAATAAACCCTTTTCGTTTCATCAAATTCAAATAGAAAAAGTCATTAGCCACAAGGGAGAACTTTCAAAAACTAAGGAAATTTTAAAAAAAAGTTGTTGTAATTGAATTTCTAGGTATGATACTCACAATCCAAATTCCAAGGAAATCTAGAGGGAAATCCCAAGGTTGTAGATTTTGTCAGAAAAAATGGATATCTATTTGAAATGGATATCTATTCTTATGTACATAGAATATTTATCTATTACATTTAGTGTTTTAAAAATATTTTGTATTATTCATATTTTATAATGTAATATTTGGCTATGGAGATAGCCACCCAAGATCTAAATGCCTATGGAAAACACAAAATAATTAGAAGATCAATATGACAAGAATAAATTGTATTCCTATCAAAGAATGCAAAAAGAGTCAATGTAGTTGTGTGTACAATGAGAGAAACCCCTTGTTTATATAGCCAAGGTGAGATACAAGATGTCATAGGATTATGACAAGTGTCTTAATCATATGACATGAGACAACATGACAAAAACACCTACGTCACATGTGTTAGTTTTCAAAGGATAAGATAACGACTAATGAAAGTAGGTGTTAGTTTTCAAAGGATAAGATAACGACTAATGAAAACTAACACCTTCTAGACATAATCTTACAACCTAAGTAAACTTAAAATATGAATATTTTCCCTAAGTCCCTAGTAAGTGAAATAACTAGGTACAAGGAATTTATTCACACCAATACCCCCCCTTAAGTGCAACTTAGAGGGAAGATTATTATGAAAATGACTCAAAGATGGGTCTCGGCTATGAGACCATGTTAGGTACCCATGTACACATGCAATGCAATCTCTCACAGCTAGAGAAAAGGAGAAAACCTAGTGGGACAAAACTCCTCCCCAAAATAGAGAAACAAAACAAGAAACATGCTCTAGGAAGGACAAAACCTTGAGTGAAGAAAAATTCCCCCCATAAGAGAATGAAGATAGTCCATGTAACTCCCCCTCAATGGAGGATTCCTACTCAAATGTCACAATGCCAAGAGTCCCCAATCTTAACTAAAGAAGGAGACAATGTAAAACAATGTGAAAATTGATGTAGAGCGGACCAAGGATGATGACGAGTCCTCCAAATTATATTAAAAAAGAATGTCAAACTATGAAAAGAACATATAGAAAGAATTAGGTACCACTGTAGAATATGCCACATAAATGGTGACTGAGCTGAATCTATCAACTCATGAGTAACTGTAGAATCTGTAGATGAAGAACTGTAGATGAATCCACACTACAACAAGAATAAGGTTAGGACCAAGGAGAAAACTATACAAGTGTCAACTGGACACTCTCTTGATACATCGATATATCCCTATCTCAACAGGAGATAGGTACCAAGTCTCTAGAATTAGAACCAAACTTCTAAACACATGTAGAGTACTTCAAAATAGGAGTGTCTATATGGTCTCTAGTCCATCACACACAAATGCATGGGTAACCAACCGGTACATTCTATGAGTATATAGGAACTAACACTGGATACATAGATCAATCCAAAGAAGCATACATTATGACAGAGTACACTGAAAGAAAGGATGTGGCACTTTATTTTAGTGTGATTACAACATTACAAAGAGAAGAACTACAACAATCATTTTGAAAAACAAGACATGTTGATGAAGAAGCCAACCAAAAGTTCCTCAAAGCATAAGACCATGAAGAAATCCCTCTAGGTTGATGTCGGTGGGAGAAACTGGCCCCTATTGATTCAAAATTGAAGGAGCAGAAAATGATAACAAGGCTCAATCAGGAGGCAAAATATTTTTCCCAGGTTTTCTTATTCATGTGAAATTTGTTTTAAAAAAAAACTTAACTAAAAATAAAGTAAAAAAAAATGTTTTATTTTTGAAAAAAAACCTTTATTAAGACTTCTAATAAAGAATTTTTGTTATTTTTAAAAAACTTTATTAAAAATTAATAAGAAACAAACATACTTTTTTTAATTATTAAAAAAATTATTAAAATTTGATAAAGAAAAACATTAAAAGTTTTTTTTTTTTTAAAACATAATAAAACAATCTGACAAAAAGATTTTATTTAAAAAGCTTTGAAAAAAAATAAAATTAAAAAAACATAAAAAAAAATTTATAAAAAAAACTTTAAAAAAAATGTTGGTAGAAAAAGAGGACACCCAACTAAGTGGGCTGACCTACTGGTGAGGTGATGCAGGCAGTGAACTAACTAAAAAGAATGTCTTTGACTACCACTTTTTGATGATTTGATGATCTAATGACCATGTAGAGAAAAATGTGTCGACTAAGTAATAAACTCATACCTATGTACCGATTGACTGTGCAATAGGGTCAATGAATCAACATACGAATCTGCCAATTTGGACCTGACAACATCCTATACATCAACTAGTGGGTGGAATCTTTAGATTCCTCATAATATAATGAGAAAGATGTTGACCCAAATAAAAAAAATTCCTCAAATTGTATAAGTAAATCACAAAAAATATTTAATTAAAATACTTTTTTGCGAAAATATTAATGATACAATACTGCTCGAGGTTGGACAACCTATCTGAGCAAAAAAAAATTTCCCTTGCCTCCAACTGATAGTGTCCAAATCAACAAATTGGTAGTTTATCTTTAGGTTTTCGAGCCTCCCGGATGTGATAGTAAGGTTTTTTTGACCCAAACTACTCTCAAAATATGGCAACCTTCTAGATCAGGAAACAAATACCCAACTTCAAACCATTGCAAGTTTGGCCTCCAATTTCCTACTAGGACAAAACAAAAGGAAAATTTAACTATCTCGGACACTCTAGATGCAATGGTGAGCTAAAATTTGAAGGCGAGGAAGGAACCCCCCTAAAATTTGGTATTTCTATCACACAAATACAAGATTGCACTCAAGATCTCCCAAAAGACTAACCAAATGCACTCAACTTGCTCTAATACCATGTAAGATTTGGCTATGGAGATAACCACCCAAGATCTAAAGGTCTATGGAAAGCACAAAATAATAAAAAGATCAATATGACAAGAATAAATTGTATTCCTATCAAAGAATACAAAAAGAGTCAATGTAGTTGTGTGTACAATGAGAGAGATCCCCTGGTTATATAGCCAAGGTGAGATGCAAGATGTTATAGGATTATGAAAAGTTTCTTAATCATATGACATGAGACAATTTGACACAACTACCTAGGTCACATGTGTTAGTTTTCAAAGGATAAGAAAACAACTCATGACAACTAACACCTTCTAGAAATAATCTTACAACCTAAGTAAACTTAACATGTGAATATGTCCCCTAAGTCCCTAGTAAGTGAAATAACTAGGTACAATACATTTATTCACACCAATAAATAAATATATTATACATTATATATTATACTATATATTGTATATATAATGTATAATGTATAATTTATATAGTATATTTAATATACTAGATAATACATAATATACAATATATATTATATTTATATATTTCAAATGTAGAAAATAGTCGTTCTATGCTTTGGGAGATAGAACTAAAGGGGGACTAAGGTTCCTCCACCAATTTCCTTCAAGTTTCATTCAAGGAAACCTTAGAGATCTCAATATAGGGATGGAAATGAGGGAAAGAGATCTACAATAAGGTATCCTAGGGTGTGATTAAAGTCAAAAAGGGGGGTTCACCACTAAGCTAATGCTTAGAAATAAAGAGATGAAAGTATCATGCAAACTTAACTAAATGACCTAAGAATTGAAACTAAAAAATGGCATAATAAAATGAGAATGAACAAAGAGGTTCCTAATGTAAAGTTGGAAATAGGGTTCCACCTTTTTGGAAGATGGAACAAGGGAGATGATACCCCCTATTTCGCTAAAATAGCACTCAAAGAAACCCATAGAGATCTCAAGATAGGGATGAAATGAAGGAAAGAGATCTACAATAGGGATGTTGCAGGGTATGATAAATGACTAAAGAGGTGTTCACCACCAAGCTATGGTTTAGAAATACTAGTAGCATGCAAGACTTCACTAAATGACCTAGAAATGTATGAAAAATAGAATAGAAAGTTGGAAAAGTATAGAGGGGCACCTGGAAACTTGTAGAAACTTGATTGAAGACCTGAAATACTGAATATGCTAAATTTAATGTCTAGTAGGACTGATATGCTAGTCTGGCTAATTTAGTCCCAAATTAGGATTTCAAAGTAGGAACAAAAATCTAGAAAAGGCAAGTCTAGAACTCTTGAAAACTACCAATTTCACTATACTGGGACTCATATCCTAGAAGTAGTGTATCAATCATGTTTGTCTTTCTTGGAGGATTAAGATATAAATGTGCTCTTCAATCTCCACTCTTTCTTCTCAACCTGATTCCCGAATTTGAAATGTTGAATTATACTCTATAGATGTCCTTCAATGATCTTATAGATGATGTGACAACTTTGACAACTTTGAACACTTGACGACTTTTCTCCAATCTTGCTCCTTATAGGGTCTTCAACTTAGATATACAAATCACACAATAAAGAGAGGGGAAAATGTTGTTTTTTTATTAGAAAGGGGTTTTTCTTTGTCAAAACCCATTTTGGTAATCAAACCTTTTATTGAAATCAAATGAAAAGGAGGAATAATGAATGAACAATATGCAATGTTACAACTCACCAAACCCTAGGAATAAAGTGTTGCAAACATGTATGAGATGGTTCCAATGGATGTAGATCATGAATCTTGCTTGAATGTAATAGATCTTGAATTGAATATTTACTTCAATCATAAATCCCTAAATCACAAATGTTAGCTCAAAAAAAAACATGATGCATGATGCTTGATACTTGAATGATGCTCTAAAACACTTGATAATTATCCCTTATATGATCTTGTAAACTCCAATTTGTTATAATAAATGAATACTCAAGTTGTTAGGTCACTTGAAAACTTGGTAGGTGAAAAATGAGTGAAATAACCTTGTATTTATACTTTTTTATGCTAAATTTCCCAAAATTACAACACTAAAGTCAACATCAAATCTAGGAGGATAAAATCTTGATAAGAATTTGAATTTATTTTAATTTTAAACCACACAAGACTCATATGCTAGAAGTGGAATATGAGTCCCATTAGGCTAAACTTTAGGACACATTTTTCAAGAAATTCTTAGATTCATGTGAAATCTAGATTAGGGCCCCAAAACTTAGGTGGGACCCATACACCCAAGGTGGTGTATGAGTCCCAGATCACTAAAATTATGACATACAATCCAAGAAGGTATGAATTATGATCTAATGTTGGTTCATTTCGAGATTATCCGCAAAAGGTTTCAAAATAAGGCCAATTAAAGCATAAAGAAGCCTAATTTATTAATAAAACCCTAGATTAGTGTCAAAGTGTGGTACAACCCTTTACAACACCCAAAATAAGGTACCATTAAGTCCACTTGGTTTACAAGGTCCCAATACCTAATGTGAATCTGTTAAACACACTACAACACTAAATAAAGGCTACATTAAGCTCAATTTAAAAAGGATGGTGCAAAAAAATGTGAAAATGTAGAGTAATTTTTTTGCCATTACACCTAGAAGAAAGATGTGGTCAAAACTAGCTTTTAAATCCTAAAATTCTATTATTTCATGCTCACTGGGACTCATACACCCAAGGTGGTGATTTAGTCCTAGTATTAGGGCTTGGCTAAAACTCGGGTATTCTCTAGTGATCTTCTGTAGCTTCTCTCCTATCAAATCCCCAAGTCTAAAACCCAAAATTATGGCCTATAGGTGAATTTTCATGAAGATGACAACCTTCTAACAACCTTGACAACTTTCTTCAATCTCTCAACTTTTTCTTCAAAGGATCTTTAATCTCCAAAACACCAAGATCTACAATCACACCTGTAAAGAGAGAAAAACTTGTTGATTGTTAGGGAATAGGGGGTTTTCCTTGGTGAAACCCTATTTATGTAATTAAACCTTATGATGAAACAATGAAACATGAACATGAAACATGAACAATGATACCTTGAATGATTCCTTGAAATATAAATCTATGTTCTAACATGAAGTGGCCATAAATAATGTAGATTTTAAGCTTGAATTAGATGTAGAACAATTCTTAACTTGGATCTTCAATGCTACATCACAACATTTGCTCAACAACATGCTTGATGCTCTATGCCTTTGACATGGTGATGGATCTTGAGTTGTTGCAAGAATCTTTTTGAAATATGCCTTTGAATGCTCTTTAAATGCTCTTGAATGTCCTTGAATGCTCTTGTGAACTCTTACAAAATTTCTCTTGATTTCTTATGAGGTTCTATAATGAAACTATGTGAAATAACCTTGTATTTATACTTGTTTATGCCAAATTTCTCAAAATTACAACACTACAAGATGACATCAGATCTAGGAGGATAAAATCATGCCAAGAAATTAATTCAAAATGGGTCCTGATTAGAGTGGGACTCATATGCCCAAGGTGGCATATGATTCTCAGTGGCTGAAAACTAGGACACAAACTCCAAGATAGGTCATGTTTAATGTGAAATTCAAAATCAGTACCCAAGACCTAGGTGGGACTCATATGGCCAATGTGGCATATGATTCCTAGATCACCAGATCTAGAACAAATGACCCAAAACATTGAATTATGATTGGTTATTTGATAAGTGTTGGAATTATCCACAGAAAGATGCAATTAATAAGGCTTGTGGATGCAAAATAAGACCAATTAAGGCATAAATAATCCCAGTTAATTAACAAAGCCCTAGATTAATATGAAAGTGTTGGGATACACTTTACAACACCCTAAATAAGGCAAATTGAATTTCATTTTATTATTGGTTATTCACTCCCAAATTAAGTGTGAAAAAGGGAAACTTTTTCCTACACTACAATACTATATATTATTGTAGTGTCAAAAAAAGTCGTCTATGACATTTTCACACTCGTTTGGGCCCTCCTTATAAAATTGAGCTTAAAAATATCTTTATTTAGTGTTGTAATGTTTTTAACACACTTGCATTAGGTCTTCAGCCCTTGTGAACTAAAATGACTTAACTTTACCTTATTTAAGGTATTGTAAAGTGTTGGGTATGTGTTGGATCATCATAGAAAAAATAGGCCCTTAAGTGGCAAAAAATTCAAGAAAATCAGAGTTAGGAAAATTGACATAAAATTTTGAATAAGTTATCTATATTATTTCAAAAATATGTAAGAATATAATCTATAGCAAATTGAATTTAGTTTCTAAAGTACTAGGTTTATTTAAAAATAAAAAAATCTATTTGGTGAAAAGTTGAAATTTCAATGCAGTAGTACTTCAATTTTAGGGAAAAAATGAGAAGTAGGTGTATGTCTGACCACCCTAATCACAATAAAATGATAATATTTTTTTATAATATTTTAGCTATAAGTAGAGGACTCATGTCCTAATGTGATGCATATTTTTTTGTAATTGTTTTCCAAGTAATTAATTAATTATGAATTTTTTATTACAAATTTTATAAATATAAAAACTCATATGTATGACCACCTTAACTTGGTCAAAACTTCATGAAATTCAATTTTTTCTTTCAATCCTATAGTATGCAAAGCATAGAATGTGACACATGTTTCAGATTCAAAAAATGTGATATTGTTTGAAAGCTATATATTTTTTCAGTCGGCCTATCAATTAGGACTTTAGTCATAATTCAAATAGAAAATGAATAATAATTATTTATTAAATTCAAAGTAATGAATAATTTATATTGGTGGAAAGATGAGAATCTCCTTTAAAAACCCTTTTCATTTGATCAATTTTGTGTTAAAAAAAGGTTGTCAGCCACATACCCATCATATCGCAACTTTTTGGCCCATCATGATCCTACACATACCCTATTGTACCACACTTTCACAGTTATCTAGGGTTTTTAGTATTAATTGAGCTTCTTTATGCTTTATTTTTCCTTATTTTTCATCCACAAGCCTCATTTAATTCATATTTCTGAGGATAGTCCCAACATAAACCATGATCCAATCATAATTTAGGTGTCTTTAAGTTATAGTTTGGCCTAGATTTAGTGATTTGGGACTCATACTCCACCTTTGGAATATGGGTCCCACCTAGGGTTTTGGGCCCTGATCTATATTTTACCTCATTCTAAGCATTTTTGAAATTTTTTCCCATAATTAATACCTAATGGGACTCATATGCCACTTCTAGCATATGAGTACCATGTGGCCCAAAATCAAAATTAATTCAAATTCTTGGCAAGATTTTATTCTCCTAGATCTGATGTCAGCTTCTAGTGTTGTAATTTTGAGAAATTTTCCATAAACAAGTATAAATACAAGCTTATTTCACTCATTTTCACCCATTAATTTCATGAGAGAATTCCTCATAGAAAATTTGAGTTCATGAGAGCATTCAAGTGTTTACAAGACCATTCAATAGTATTCAAGGGTAGACTATCAAATTTTTTTAAGTATTATTCAAATATCAAGTATCATGTGAAAGTCATCATGCATCATGTTTCTTTTTGAGCTAACAATTTTGATGTAGGGTTTTGTGATTCAAGTTAGCATTCAAGTTAAGATCTATCACATTCAAGAAAGATTCAAGATCTACATCCTTCAAAGCCACTTCATGCATGTTTACAACACTTTATTGCTATGGTTTGGTGAGTTACAACATTACATTTTTTTCATTCATCAATCTCCTTTCCTATTTCATTTCATTTCAAAGTCTAATTACAAAAATAGGGTTTGAACAAGGTAAAACCCTTTCCACTAACAAACCAACATTTTTCCCTCTCTTTATTGTTTGATTTATAGATCTAGGTTGAAACCATATTGAAGAGAAATTTTGGAGAAAGTTGTCAAGTATTCAAAGTTGTCAAAGTTTTCACCTTGCTTTGGAGATAATTAAAAGACATCTATAAGTTTCAAACTAGAGAATTGGATCCAAAAATCAGGTGGAAAGGACAGAGAAGACATTGAAGAGTAGAATAAAATTTTGAATTTCTAAAAAACCCTAAATAGAATGATAGACAACTTCTATCATATGTCTACTAGCATAGAAAAATTTGTAGATTTTAGGAGTTTTAGTCATCTCTCTGCCAATTTTTTGTTCCTACCCAAAACCCTAATCTGGGACTAAATCAGCCAATCTAGCATATGAGTCTTAGTCATTATTAAATTCATTTTTTTTTAACATTTCAAGTCTCCATCCAATCCTGTTTAGGTTTCCAAGTGTACACTTTTGATCTCTCAACTTTATTTTTTGATTTATATGCATTTTTAGGTCATTTAGTAAATTCTTTCATTGCATTAGGTTTCAAAATTAAGTATTTCATTTCATTGCTATTTCCAAGCCTTAGCTTGGTGGTTAACCCCTCTTTAGTTTATAATAATACCCTAGGACAACCATATTGCAAGATCTCTTTCTCCTTTGCATACTATAGATTGAGATCTCTATGGTTTTTCTTGAATGAAAGTGAAGAAGATTGTTGTTCTATGTCCTAAACCATAAGCAATGACAATTTTCCACCTTTCATTTTGGTGAACCTACATTTAGAACATCATAATTCTGATTTGGAGTGCATTATCATCCTAGATCTATCTTGCATTAACATTGAATTAGGGTTTTCATTAGTTAATTGGTATTCTAGGGTTTCTTAATTTTGCATTAGTGAAAGTGCATATAGGTTTCTTTTTGCATCTTACATAATTGAAAATCGTCTAAAATATACATTTTCATTTAGTCTAAAAATAATCCAAATCAAAAAGCATAAAAATCACTTAAATTTTTTTGAAATATGTGAAAAAAACCCTCACTGGAACTTGTACGCCCCTCTAGGCGATTTAGTCCTTGTGCAAATTTTTATCTGTATTTTCCAAAATTCAACTCTATTTCTGAGCTTTTGCTTGTTGTTGATTTTTTTGTTTTATTTAATATATTTTATACTTCATTCAATTCATTTCATCTAATTTAAACTTGTTTATCTTGTGCATTGCTTAAATTGAAAATTGCATCTAGAGCATTTCATTTCATATTCTTGTATATTGTAATTACCTTCTCTAGAATCTGAAGTTTTCATTACATTTCATCATGGATATGCAATTCGGTAAGCTTTGAATGTCTTTGAAATCATTGGTGGATGTGTTGATTTGTTCTTTTGGAAATGACCCTAATAAAATTGAACTTACCCATTCTCACTCAACTCCTAATGCATGTGCTCTTCATGTAGTCAACATCATTGGAGAAGATTATGATAGAATGAAAAAATTCCTAAATGATTTCCTTAATAAACTTGAAAATGATGCATCCTTTTATCCATCTATGAAACAACTAGAACCTCCTATAATACCACCAATTGAGATGTTTGGTTACCTACATCCTTAAACTAACACTCAAAATGAACCTAAGTTCCCTATAATAGGTGAACCTAGGTCCTCTAAGCAAACAAACATTTGACCATTCTATGTTAACAAAGTGACCAACACTCCCATCTAGAAAAGGATTCACAATATTGAGAAAACAATGATGTGATACAACAAGTGAACATGAAATTCATCAACTCTTAGAGAAAATACCAACTTAAGATACTAAATGGTTAGGATATCAATATCCTCTCTTCAATATGAGTGTCCTCCTTCTTAAAGAGCAACCCGTGCTTAATAAAAATGATAGGATCATCTTAGGTCCTCCTCCTCCACATTCAACTAGAGAAGTTGATGAATCTAGAAAATGAATAAGGCCATACAAAATAAAGAAACTACAATTCCCTTACCCACCAATTGATATTGAAAGGAATTTGTAGATAATTTTACATTGAGGATTGATTACATTACCTCCCATAAGAGAAGATTGAAAACCAAATTCCAAAACTACAAAAACATCACATTTTTGACACCATGTAATTCTTGGACATAGTATTGATGAGTGTTGTGCCTTAAACAAAATCTTTAAAAAGTTAGATATCATAGAAATAGTCTATTAAAATGGGACCCTTATGCTCCTTTTCATGTAATATTTGTAGGGTATTCCTATTCTCACTATTACATGTTATACACTTACTGAAAATAATTTCAAAATGCAAGGAGCTCATTCCCACCACCTATCTTGGCTCACTCTTGTCTTCCACCCAGTAGGCGCAAGAGTTAGATAGCCTTGTCCTAGTAATGCATTTGTCATTGTCCCTTTGTCTAGTTGTATGTCTTCAATAGACAATGAACATGATTGGGATGTAGATGACTTTCTCATAGGTTGACTTTCATGTGCCATACTAATATTTTGCATTATTTCTTTCCCTTTTGTTTGATGGCATGTGCATAATGCGATCCCCTATGCTGTTATGTTTGATGTCTCTCTCTCTTTGTTACATTCCTCTATTTGTACCTACATTCTTCTCTATGTTGTAAATATTTTATCTTTTCCTTTTATCTTGTTCTTGTGTTTTCCTTTTGGGGATGATGCAAGGTGCCAAGATACTCATGTCTCTTCCATGTTGACCCAAAAGATTTTTATTTATCTTTTCATTTTTTTTGTGTTTTCCTTTTGGGGATGATGCAAGGCATCAAGACACTCATGCCTCTTCCATGTTGACCCAAAATATTTTTCTTTATCTTTTCATTTGTCTTATGCTTTCCTTTTGGGAATGATGCTAGGCATCGATAAATTCATGTCTCTTCCTTGTTGTCCCAAAAGGAGTTTCTTTTGTTTTTTCTCTCCTTGTGTCATTCTTCTAGTTCCATGAGTATTTGGGGAATGATGATAGTTCTAAGATCTATAAAAACATTGTAGACAAGACATATACTGACCCCAAATCCATGGATCCCTCATGTGTTTTGGATTTTATTAGGAGCAACCCTTTCTTTTCTTTCATGACGTAGCTTCATTTGGAAACATATAACTTGGAATAGGGATTTCCAAGTTAGCTCTCATATCTTCTTCATTGTTAGCATTTATCATTTGCTAATTTAAAGTAATTTCTTGCACTAGGGTATTTATAAATTTATTTAAAGTGGGGGCATATGTTGGAATTATTCTTTTTGCATTTCTCATGTTTTATGGTGTAGTCTTCTTGTTTCATGCAATGCATTTTTCACTTTGTGGTGAAATTGGGTGTGATGTCCCTCAAGAGCATGATCTTTCTTCAAATATTATATTCCTCTTAGTGGCTTGTTGTGACACATTGCATCCCCAAATTTTTGGATCTTTTATTCTTTGATTGGTTCTCTTTTGGAGACATTAGGCCTAATGTTCCCTAAGTTAAGACATTACAAGAATTAAGAAAGACTCCTTTGAATGTTCTTTGTATTATTTTGCATTTACAAAATTTTGGTTATATGGCCACCTTGCATAATACACTTTGCATACCTATGGAGCAATATTGTTTATTCATGAGTATCAAGCATACAAAGTTTGTCTTGCCTCATGAATCTAGAAGATCATTGTTACATGGTGCCTTATCAAATTTATTAGGAGATAACTTTCTTATAGTTGGACGGGAAGCAAATTTGAGGCATGAATTTCCCATAGCCACTCACATATGTGTGTGAATTCATATTGGTCATGTGTTTATGTGTCTCACTTCTTTGGAGAATTAAATAGTGGATAGCCTAAAGTTTAATTGTCTTAGAGTGAACATGCATTTTTCAACAAAAATCCTACATCTAATCAACATCGTGATGTATAAAGGTCAAAGCTTGATACACCCCTTCTTTTATGTTTTCTTCTATCCTTGTCTTTGGCAATGTATGCTTGTGTCTTGTTGTTCCTCCTTATGTCATTTTTCATGTGTGTTGTCTTGTGCTTATGCTAGTTTTCTATAGGATCCTGATCTTGGGGGCTTTCACAACCCTCTTGGTTGGTGTTTTCCTATCCCACTAGAATTTCTACAATCAAACCACTCTTAGTGTTGTCTCATATACTTTAGTGTTATTTTGAATCAAGTTCCTCCTCTCACTAAAGTGGGGGCTAAATGTAGTTCCTCCTTATAAAATTGAGCTTAATGATGCCTCAACTTAGTGTTGTAATGTGTTTAACATAGTCACATTAGGTTGTGGGCCCTTGTGAACTAAAAAGACCTAATTGTACCTTATTAAAGGTGTTGTAAAGTGTTGTACCACACTTTCACACTTATCTAGGGTTTTCATTATTAATTGGGCTTCTTTATGCCTTATTTTTCCTTATTCTGCATCCACAAGCCTCATTTAATGCATCTTTCTGAGGATAATCCCAACCTAAACCAAGATCCAATCATAATTTAGGTATTTTTAGGTTGTGTGGACCAAGATAAGTGACCTAGGACTCATACGCCCCTTGGGCATATGGGTCCCATGTAGGATTTTGGCCCTTGATATGGATCTACATCATTCTAAGAATTTTTGAAAATGTCTCCCATAATTAATGCCTAATGGGAATCATATGCCACTTCTAGTGTTTGAGTCCTATGTGGCCCAAAATCAAAATTAATTCAAATTATTGGCGGAATTTTATTCTCCTAGATCATATGTCAACTTGTAGGGTTGTAACTTTTGTAAATTTAACATAAACAAGTATAAATATAAGGTTATTTTACTCATTTTAACCTAAGAATTTCATGAGAGAATTCCTTATAGAAAATTTGAGAACATGAGAGAATTCTAGTGTTTATAGGATCATTCAAGGGTAGATTATCAAGTGTTTTGGAGCATTATTCAAGTATCAATCATCATGTCCAATTCATCCTACATGATGTTTGTTTTGTAGATGGCAATTATGATGTAGGGTTTCATGATTCAAGTTAGCATCAAGTCAAGATCTACCACATTCAAGAAAGATTCAATATCTACATTAATTGGAGCCACTTCATACATGTTTACCACACTTTATTGCTAGGGTTTGGTGAGTTGAAATATTACATTTTGTTCATTCATAATTCTCCTTTCCTATTTCATTTCATTTCAAGGTTTAATTACCAAAATAGTGTTTGACCAAGGAAAACCCCTTTCTACTAACAAAACAAAAAATTTCCCTCTCTTTAGTGTGTGATTTGTAGATCTAGGTTGAATTCATAGTGAAGAGAAACTTTGGAGAAATTTTTTGAGTGTTTAAAGTTATGAAAGTTGCCACCTTGCATTGGAGATCATTAAAATAAATCTGTAGGTTTCAAATCATAGATTCAAATCTGTAAATTGGGTGGAAAGGACTGAGAAGAAATTAAAGAGAAGAATCAGAATTTGAATTTTTACAAAACCCTAATTAGATTGATATGCCACTTCAAGCATATGAGTCCTAGTATAGGAAAATTTTCATATTTCAAGAGTTTCAGTCATATCTCTTCTAGATTTCTATTCCTCTCTAGAAACCCTAATCTAGGATGAAATATGCTAGTCTGGCATATGATTCCCAGTCAAAATTAAATTAAGTGTTTTCAGCATTTCAAGTCTCCATCCAATCCACTTTATGTTCCTAGGTACATACCTTTCATCTCTAAGCTTTCTTTTTTTATTTACATGCATTTTTAGGTCATTTAGTGAAGTATTTCATTGCATTAGGTTTAAGAAATAAGTCTTGCATTTCATTAGTCTTTCCAATCCCTAGCTTGGTGGTGAACCCCTCTTTAGTTTATAATCAAACCCTAGGACAATCCTATTGCAAGATCTCTTTCTCCTTTACATACTTTAAATTGAGATCTCTAGGGTTTTCCTTGAATGAGAGTGAAGAAGATTGTTGTTATATTTCCTAAACCATAAGAAATGACAATTTTACACCTTTGAATTATATAATATCCAAAGAGTCTAAAGGGAGATAAATTCCCTAAACTACCTCAAGGCTACCTTGACTTTAGATGGACAGAGCGGGCTAAAAATGAATGGGAAGCTTGACTCTATTTTCCTTATTATTTATGAAAGAGGTTTGTTAATAGTGGGTGAGAAGACCAAAAAGGTATTATATTATAGATTGGTTAGCTCTCTACTAGAGGCTAACAACACATGGGTCAGACTATAGTGCATCACGTTGGATTCTCAAAGATGAAAAAGTGCCCTATTTGGATAGAGGTTCAAGTTGTAGATATCAAAACACAAAGTCTACTAACAACCCAAAAGTTTTTACTTTAAAATTTCACAAAAAAAATATGGAAATGCATAATACAAAAAGAATAATAATTTAACCTATAAATATAAATTATTCTAATAGTGAAATGATGAATAAGAAAGAAAAAGAAAGCCAACTCACTAAAGGTCCAGTTCTCCAACAAGCTCCTCATGAATCATTTGTACCTACATAGAAAGTAACAAGAAAAATGTTGTGGTTGTGTTTTGAGGTTTTCCTCAATAAAACTCTCAATTTGGTGTTCCCACCTCCATAGAAAAACAATATACCACAAGATGTAAAAAAGAGATAAAAATAAAGAGAGAATAAACACAAGATAGTAGAGAGAAAAGAAAACTTGGATGCTACTCTACAAGTAAGATAATATAAATAAGAAACTAGACACAATATCATCTGCTTGACTATGATCTCATGAAGCTAAGAGAGGAAGGAGAAGAAAAAACTCATGATTTCAATGGAGTAGATCTATGAAAACATATAATAACAATAGTGCTAGAGTAGTAAGATGGTGTAGAAGTGAAGCATGAAGTTGATAGATGCAAGAGAAAGTGATAGAATGTTCAATAGAAATGATAGAATCAAGGGATAGATTAAGAGAGAGAGAGAGAGAGGGATAGATTTGGGGGAAAAAAATTTGTTCTCGATAGTCAATATGTGAAGAGGTACATTACATTCATAATTGACAGAGAATCATAATGCCTCTAATGTTCCCTAGTTAGGAATCCTATCAGGATGAAAGTGTGGCATACAAAATCTCATGTGGAATGTGGGTGTCCCCAACAAAAATTCCCTCACCAACACAATATGAAAAGGACACATGGAAAAAGTGAGCCAAATGCAATAGGTTTTTACATTATCGAACTTGTAAGGATAAAATGAGGGTAATATAATGGAAATTTTCACTAGGTGCAAATTTACACCATTACATTTTTCCCCACTTTAGTGAGCATATGTGTCAATGAATATGTAAGCTAAAGTAGAAAAAGAGATTAAAGAGAATATACCAAAAATGTAGAGGAAGAAATCCCTTGCTTCAATAAATTTTGATGTGCAAGAGGATGAGCTCCACTAGGATGTGAAGATGAAACAGGTCTTCAATCCTACAAAGCCACCTACAATTTCACCATAAACATGTTAGGTTGTTGGAAAACATTTTAGGAAAAAAAAATCATAATAGACATAATTTCATAAGACTCAATAAGATGCCATTTGACATGAGCTAATGCAAAAAAACACGATTTGATAAGATAAGACATAAGGCGGAATCTATTTAGATATAAGCCTATGGTTGTTGTAAACTATGTTATGGGACAATCATAGAAAAGGTAGGTATAGTCAGGTTGTCCCCAAGCTAGATGCCAAGATATAAGATATCAGACACCAAGGTACAAGATATCAAATATCAAATATAAGAAACCAATTTTAAGACACTAGAGAATTATTTTGAGAAGAAGGCTTTCAAAAAAGGGGTTCTTTTAGTAGGGAAACTTTCAAGACATCAAGACACCAAGGGGTCCTTTAGAAGGAACATGCCTTTTGAAAGACATGGGATTTTCTGCAACTGATAATTTCATCAAGGAATCCTTTTGAAATATTTTTCATCAATGAATATGTTTGAAAGAATTCCCCTTTTCGAAAGGAAAATTTTCAAACTCTTTCACAAGGGATTCTTTTGAAAGAATTTTTTTTCAAGGAGTCCTTTTTGAGAGTATACACCATTTTGAAAAATAATATTTTTCAACAAGGGATTCTTTTCTCAAGGAATCCATTATAAAGAAATTTAACACCAAGGAATCCTTCTGAAAGAATTTTCCTTATTGAAAATTAGATATGATAGTCCCCCTTAGGATGATGTGAGTTGCATAGAGGAGAACATGACATCCTAAGGAGAGAATAAATACAAGAGGCATTGTGGCATGACATACATATCAAGATGTATTCATGGTATGTTGTCACACATGCAAGGGACAACACATTGGAAACACAATATCATGAAGTAGAAACATAGAGATAAAGAAATCAAGAAACATGTGTATCTGAGAATTGAAGGTCAAAACTATCAATAGATATAGATAGATAAGTATAATATAATATACATATGAATTTTCATCAATGCCCAAAGTTCTTAGAATGTGAAGAGGAGCACATGAAGACAAATTAAAAATAAAAATTGGGTCATGAAAGAAGGCCTAAATTTCCACAATAATTTATATCATCCCCATTATTGAAATGAAATATTACAACACATAGAAGAATGATGACACAAATATAAGAAGTGTACGATATATTTCCATGCCTATATCCAAGTTCCTATAAGAGTAGCAAGGGTCCTCCAAGTAGGATCACAAAACATAAAAATGGTATGTGTAGGATCATCATGGAAAAAATAGGCCCTTAAGTGGCAATGAAAATTTAGAAAAATTAGAGTTAGGCAACTTGAATTAAAAATTTGAATAAGTTATCTACATTATTTCAAAAATATGTAAGAATAGAATATGTAGCAAATTGAATGTAGTTTCTAAACTACTAGGTTTATTTAAAAATTAAAATCTATTTGGTAAAAAATTTAAATTTCAATGCAGTAGTACTTAAATTTCGAGGAAAAAATAAGTAGGTGTCTGTCTGACCACCCTAACCACAATAAAATAATAATATTTTTTATAATATTTTATATATAATTAGAGGACTCATTTCTCGATGTGATGCATATTTGTTTGTAATTTTTTTCGAAGTAAATAATTAATTATGAATTTTTTATTACAACTTTTGAAAAATATAAACAACTTGTATGTCTGACCACCTTAACTTGGTCAAAACTTCATGAAAGTCTTTTTTTCCTAATCCTATAGTATGAAAGCATAGAATGTGATGGAAGTTTCAGATTCAAAAAATGTGATACTGTTTGAAAGCTATAGGTGTTTTTCAATCAACCTATCAATCGGGACTTTAGTCATAATTCCAATAGAAAATGAATAATAATTATTTATTAAATTCAAAGTAAAGAATAATTTATATTGGTTGAAAGTTGAGAATCTCCTTTAAAAACCCTTTTCCTTTCATCAATTTTGGGTTTAAAAAAGTTGTCAGCCACATACCCTACATATACCCATCATATTGCCACTTTTTGGCCCATCATGCTCCTACACATACCCAAAAGAAAAGCACTATGAATCATGAATAAATAAAAATAATCTATAGATATAGAAGGAGACACCACCCTAGTCCTCATCGACTAGAAAATCATCTTAATCCCAATCTAGATCATTATAAGGGGAGGTAGGACAAGCCTAAAAGGGATGGATAGTAAGGGAAGTACACTCTAACTCTCCTACAACAAGAGCCAAGGAAGAAGGCCCCTTGAGGTATTATTTGCTAAACTATTGTGAAGTGAAGGTCATCGATTTTTCAAAAATCAAGGACAAAGTTAGGATATCATCTATTAAGTTGAACATGCACCTATTAGGAGTTCCCTATGTCAACTCAACAGGAAAAGGATAAGGTGCCTGGGAGTCACTTCCAACCCTAGGAAGAGGGACAGTGACTAAATCTGGGGAAGGAGGGGCTACCTCTATTTCAAGGATGTGGTAAGCGAAAAATAAAATAGACTCCAAACAAGGGGAAATCTTCTTACAACCATCAAACACAGTGAGGTCATCGTCCAACTTATTCTTCAATAGAGGATGTGAGTTCCCCACATAAGAAGTGGAAGAAGAGTAGGAAGAAGATGGAGCCATAAAGGACTTGAAAGTAGAGGAGGAAGAAGATAGAGACTTAGAGGACTGGTACTATTGTATTAAGTGATTCCATGGGATGAAAAAAGGAGGAATGCCTAAAAGGGACATGAGAAGTGGATGCTCTATTGAGTTAGAGATGAAGACTTGCACCCTTTTGGGGTGACACACATTGAAGGACCCACAAGTGGATCCAAAAGTAAGACAAAAGTGATGGGAATTGAAATAAAAACAAGAAAAATAAGTAAAGCAATAAAAGAGGTAGGAATAAACATAGTTTTCTCATCCTTTCATTGATGTTTACACTTACACACAAGCTAGTTACATTCGATACAAGCACTAGAGGATATGGCCTGAGAAGATTCTAGAGGCTACTACCCCATTGTAGGAGAATCCTTCACAATTGTTGTTGGTGGAAGGGTGGTCTCTTAAGTAGGAGAAATAGGAGGAGGCATAGAAGTAGAAACGCCAATAAAAGGAGAAACAAAAACATGAGCCTCAATAGCGAGCCCCTCCCAATTTACCAATCGAGGGGTTAATGCAGGAATAGGTAGAGGCCACATAGGTCAAGATGCAAGAACAACCCCATGAGAATGCTTCCCATTTCCATATATTGTGGGTCAGGGAACCATGGGCAAAATAGGCAACTAAAAGGTTGGGCACTATACTTTCCACCATGTGGGCAATATTCCACTTCCCATATAGGGTATAGGAGAAAGAATCGAGGATTCCACTATGTGTCATGAACCATGTGCACTACACCCTCGTGGGGGAACTTGAAACACTTGTGGACAACAAAGACAACCCCATTCATAAATGCTAGCCATGGAATACCTAGTATAACTCTAAATAGGTTATACATTGGAATCACAACAAATAGCACATCTATTCCTTAGATCCCACCAGGAATGACAAAGAAATAGGTCCCATAGGGGAATTAGAAATCCCATTGTGAAAATGGAGAGACGCATGCAACTCATCATACTTCTCCTTGTGTAAATTGTCAATGAATAATGTTTCCTCTATTATCACATTCACTCAACTTGTTTGATCAACCATAACACTAGCCACTAGACACGATGTCGCAATTAATTTAGGTGGGAACGTATAGTGGGGAATGATCCTTTCTTAATGGAACATCATGTGATGTAAAATTTATATCAATAATAGCACTCACATTCTCTATAGGAAGCATACACATGAATGAGGCCATGTTCATGTATTCAGATGGGATCTACTCAAAATATGTAGAGGACTACTTGACTAGTTTGGGAGAATGATAAGGAAATGGATATGTGTGCATCTATAACAAACTATTAGTCTTGGCTAAAAATTTCTCATATTTTTGCTTCTTTCCATTGAGATGGATAGTCCCATCGTCGATGTGATCTTTAATCTCATGATGTAGGTGTACAGACTACTTGGTATCATGTACATGTATCTGATGGAATTGAAAAAAGTGTTTCACATTGTACCACTCAAGATACATCTCAAAAAGAGGTCAGATGTCTAGAAATGTTGAAATTTTATCCTTCAACAACTTTTTCAAAACACTAGTATAAGATTTAGATAGTTTTGTAAAATTTCTATTACATCTTATACCTTTTCCTTTAGGAGCTGAGACAATGTTTGCAATGTCCTTGTTCTTTCTTGTATCACCAAAAACATACACTATTGACTAGCCATCTAGATTGGAGTGAAAGGATGAACGCTTAAACTAAGAAACTGTCTGTTGGTACTCACACAATGCCACACATTGATGCACAAAGAACAGCACTTCATGAGGGAAAAAATTTTTACCATTGTTTTTGTAAATTCCTAATGAAAGCATTTTGAACATTAAAGTCAAGTAGATGATAAGAGATATAATAAAACAATGATTAATAACTAGCGATGAAGTCAATAACCTTTTCACCATCCTCTTGTTTGCATGAGATGAGATCAATAAACACCATGTTCGGTATGATGTATGCTTGGAACTGATTCACCAATTGATCAAATGATAAGATAAAATTGTTTGGAAAGGAACAATGGCAGTCAAGAGCAACATCCTTGAGGAAGTGTGGAAAAAGCTTTACCATCAAAGCATCATGGTGGAACAAGTTAGTGCACATGGCATGAAATGATGACACATGCATCTTAGGGTCTCCAAGATTGCTATACTTTTTGAACTTAGGAATCCCCATCCCTTGAGAGATAGGAGAGTTCAATATGGAAAGAGACAAATGACTATAATGAAAGAAGGGTTAAAAAATAGGTTGAGAAGAAGAGGCAAATAGGTTCACCAAATAGTTATGCATTTGTTCCATATTTTGCAATGAAGCATTCAAGTCGGGACTAGAAGATGAAATAGGACATGTGGAACCATTACAAGAACCACCATCCCCCATACCAGTATAGAACTCAACACCAGGACTACTATGGGTTATAGGATTACCACAAAAATAGAAACATTAGGAGTGGTGTAACTGAAACTAAAATGAACCTTATTCTCTTTAATAACAAGTGTTTGCTCAGAATTAGTGGCGGTGTTAACAAAAGGACTAGTCCTAGCCATACATATTGACACTCTAGGTATTGATACTTCCAACTATTTCTCAATGGTCTCATATCCAAGATCCTACATAGTACCCAAGTTATGATTGTAGGTTGGGACATGAGTATCCACAATATCCACAAGATCTCAAAGAAGTTATTGACCTCTCTAATCCTTGTCCAACATGGCTCTTAATCTATTAACAATAGTAGCTACTTGAGAAATACTTATCTTTTCCCCAATAGTTTTCAAACTCTCCAAGCCTTCTTTCCAAGGAAAGAAGATGCTCCGCAGGGACCTCAAGCACAACATATTACTACATAGAAGAAGCAAAGGAAGAAGTAGGGGGTAGGAATATGAGTAGAAACTTCCTTTACTAGACTATAAAATCCAATGGATACTCCTCAAAATAAGACCTGGCTTTATGAAAGGTGATCTTCCTAGCTTCCATCTTTATGTGTCAAAGACTTCTCCTAGAAAAAAATATGGAGGTCACATATCAGGTCATAGGGCACATAAAGCTTCATGAAACACGAATCTATAATGCACCCAAGACTAGAGAGAAAAAGTATTGACACCAAGAAATGGAAAGAAGGATGTTCACGTTGGGTTCACCAAAATGTAGAGAAGGGGGATTCGCTACTCCCAATTCTCTAAGACACCAAAAATTATACAGGTAGAAAACTTCCCTAAAATACCTCAGGACTACCTTGACTTTAGATGAAAAGAATAGGCTTAAAAGGAACAACAAACTAGACTCTGTTTTGCTTATGCTGTATGGTGGAGGTTTGTTGAGAGCGGGTGAGCAGACCACAAAGGTCTCAAATTGTAGACCAATTCAATGTGTACAATAGGATGAAAACACATGGGTAAGAATTTAGTGTACTGTGTTGGATTCTCAAAGATGTGTTGACATCCTATACAAACAAAGGGTCAAGTTGTAAACTAAAATGCACAAAGTCTACTAACAATAACAATGCAATTGTTCACATTTTTCACTATATGCATATACCTAGATCAACAATAAAACATTTTCAAATATTATTTTCAGATTTGATATGGCCTAGTACATATTTCTCAATGCAAGCATGAACAAGTCCTAATAAGGTGGTGTGACCACCAAAATTGTACTCCCTTCTTGGAGATAGTATAATTTTATGTCTAATTTGGACCTATCTTGGGTAACCTTGCATTAATTACCCTTTAATCATCATTTATAGGCCCCTACGACTCATTATTTCATATCTCAAGGCTCATTTCACCTAAAAATCCCATAAAATCATTCAAAACACCAAATTTTTTGAAAATCCACCTCAAAAAGATAAGGTGGGACCCATTCGCCAAGGGTGGTGAATGAGTCCCATTTGGGGTCTTTTTCAATTTTAAGTGGGAAATTAACCATTTCAATTCAAATATTTGGTGGATGTCAGCCTTTGAGATCTAAATAACAATCAAATAAGTGATAATTCCTTTATAATCAAGATTCTAAGTCATTTTTATCATTTAAGCAATTTGAGAAAGCATTTTCAAGAGAAAATACAAGAGACAAGTGTTGAGAATATTTCACAAGAGCATTCAAGTTTCAAAAGAAAGCAAGGTTGAAATATTTGAGCAGCATTAAAGTATTTTTATAGGTCTTCAAGTTCACTTTCATTCAAGATATTACATTTTTAAAGGTTGATCATGATTTTCTATGGTGAATCATGAAGAATTCTAGGTTGGGGAGATGCAACTAGCCATAAAGCCAAGATTAAGGAGTTGTTTCCTAAGTGATTCCATACTCCATTATCACTCTAAATTTAGTGTAAGGAAGGTACAAGCATCATTAGAGCTCATTTAGGGAGATTGGAAATCTCCTCAAGTGAGTTATTCATCTTCATATTTCTACTATTGCATCATATTCTTGCATATTAGAATATGATTGCATCTTGCTTCAAATTTCTTAGTCTTAGACACACACAAGGCTAGGGTTTTCATGACATTTCATTATTTCTATCAAGGTTTAATTACCAAACTATGGGTTTGACTAAGGAAAATCCCCCATTAGCAAATCAAGTATATATTCTATTTTACAAGTATTTTTGCAAATTCAGATCCAAAACTCAACTTGGAAGGAAAGAGCAAGTGTTGAAGTGCATATCAAAACTTTTAATTTTTGAAAAACCAAAATGGAAATGATTTTACAAGAGTGGAGAATGAGTCCCACTATAGCTATTTTTTAGTTTTGTTTGTAGATTTAGATAACCTTTTTCTTGACATAGGATTTTGTGTAAAAATCTAGATATGGGACTGATTTGCCTAGAATGGTGAATGAGTCCTAGTAAGTCAAAAGGTAAAAATTTCTAGTGCTTCAAAGTTTCTTCCAATCACTTACAAATTTCTAGGTGCACACCATTCATCTCATTGCTCTTCTATTCTATTTTATTTTCATTTCTAGGTCATTTTATAAATCATTTTATTGGATTAGGGTTTTTTATTTCATCTTGCATCTTACATTTCATTGTCTTTTCCAAGTCTACACTTGGTGGTGAACCCCTCATTAGATCATATTTAGACCCTAGAACAACCCTATTGCAAGATCTATTTCTCTTTTGCATGGAGATCTCTAGGGTTATCCTTGAGTGGAATATCTTTGAAAGTGGATGTGACATCACTTGATAAACCTATCCCCCATTTTTAGAGGTTCTAGGTGGAAAGGTGAAACCATCAAGATTTACTTTAGGATTTGGCACCTTTCACTAACTTATCATTTAGAATTTGAAGGTGGCAAGGGCATAAGTTTAACTTATAACCTAAAAGGTGAGTTATTCAACCCTTGTATTTCAAATTCCTTTTAGAAGTGGGTGTTCCAAATTGATATTGTATAAAATATAATGATGCAACTATCCAAAATGAAAATACACTACTCCAATGTGAAAACACAAATCTAGAAAGTGACAGAAAAAATTGACTATCAAAAATAGATAGAGCAAACTTGTGTTCACCTATGGTTTTAATTCTAGCTTGAGTTGACTAGAACAAGTCACCCAAGTTTCTTATGTCTAAGAAACTAAATTTGTAATATTTCTTCACAAACCTTTGATTTCTAATCAAAGGCTTCTCCCTTCTAGAGCTCACAATCAAATCTTTGTCAGTTGCTAGGATAATTGAGTTTTTGTATCTTGCCAAGTTGTAGGGTTTGAATATAATGATGATATAAAGTTCTTCAATATTACACCAATCTTCCTTAGATCTAGAAAGTACACATTCAAAGAGAGAGTAAGGATTGTGTCATATAGGAGCTTTCCTTGGTCAAATCTCGTGTTGGTGTTTCCAGGTCCACAATGGAAAAATTGATAAAAGGGAAACTTATCCCTTTGAGGAATAGAGGCTAAATGATAAACGAGTGATGATTCAATAATTGGATGCAACTCACAACTCAAATTTGATTCCTTGAAGGATTGAATGAATGCACATCTCCTCAAGGCTTGATTGCAATTTGGCTTGGATTGCTTTGAAGACCTACAAGAGTTACTCCTCACAAACAAAATGCATTCATAAACATAAACAAACTCATATTAAACTTGACATGATGCTTTTACAATGAAATCATTCAATAATCTTTCTCTTGATTACTCTTGAATTAATAATAATTAATTTATAATGCTCTTGATTTTCAATTCTTGCTAGATATATTCAAATGTTGAAACAACTAGGTACTTATACATTTCCCACAAATTAAATTACAATAATTGACCTTTGACATTTGAAATGCAAATAGTAAAGTGTCGACTCTGACATATTAAAATTAGAGCCAAAATAAAGGGGAAACTTCATCTAGGGTGTCCTTGTCCCAACCATATTTTGTAAGGTGTAAAGTTTCGGGAGAAAAAAATAAATTTATGCTTCAATTTTTTTATGTTATTATTTAATAAATATTAAAATGGGCCATTTAATGCTTAATTTAGGAAATTATGAACATAATTAGGCCCAAGCACATAGGAGGGAGAAAAATATAGTGTCAAATTATCAAGGGTGTGATATTTCTATCGAATTCAACTATGTAGTTTTATGAGTCAAACTCATTGACCCACGTTTCATGAGTAGTGGTTCAAAATAATCCATATCTCATGATAATTAATGGTCCACTTAGCACTCACTTCATCTAGGTTATGCTCATAGAGGTGAAGCACTAGGACTTCTTGAGAGGTCACCCATCCTAGTATTACTCCAACTCAAGCACGCTTAACCATAGTATTACAATGGGTGATTTAATGAAAATGGAACTTGTATGTTCTTGTTTCATTCTTTGTTTTGGTTGAGATGTGTAAGGTTTAATTTCATGATTTTCTAAATATTTTAATTCATCATGATTTATTTGGATAGATTTTTTATCATTCAGAAATTTTTATTATTCTCCCCTAACTAACAAGCAATAACACAATGTTGATGCCTATTCTCTTTATTATTTCTATTTCCTCTTATGTGTTTTTCAATTTGTGAATGTGTAAGAGTGGGTTTCTCTTGCATTGGTATTTTTTATTCCCTTAGGGGAGGAACTAAAGGACCCACCAGGGGTTGGGAAACCACTATATCCTTAGGTCTATAAATGTGTTTCTCTTTGAAAGGAACAAAGGTAATCATGTGATTTTCTCTTGGTCTATTATATGATATTAGTGGAGGAAGTGCAACATAAATGACAGGTGTATTTGGGAGGGTATTTTCCTAAAATATGAGTTCATCAATGACCTATGGGATGGGAGGACCAACCATAGAGCAATAATTCCTGGGTGGGATATTGCTAAGGGATAAAAGTGTTATGTGCTTTGCCTTAAATTTTTGGTATGAACTAAAAATGAAATCCTTGCAATTTTTAATAGGTTTTATGCGTTGAGGCCAAAAATAATCTAGTGAAAATTTCCATGGGAAGCCAAAGGTTTAAACCAACTATGATGAATTGTATATATTTGATTCCCAAATGAGAACTATATGCACTTGTGGATTACGAATGGGATGAAATTCATGGAGCATAGCCATGGATATCATAACTTCACATGGAATTGATATGAGTTTAGGATGATGAAGAATGATACATCTAGTTCTTTTAGTCTAACTTTGAGTGGAAGAGTTATCGAACCTACCATAGAGTGATTGAAACCATCATGATTTTTTAATCATGCTTTTTGTTATTCATAAAATTCTTGATAAATTTCATGCACAATCAAGAATTCCTTAGTGACCAAATTCTCTAAACAGATGATATCAATAAGTATCCCTAGTCTAGGTTTGTCATTAATATGTCCAATGAAATAGAGAGGACAATCTAATGCTTGTATAGATGCATCAATATGTGTGAAATCAATGCCAAGCAAGAAAGTAGTTCATCCCTTATGAGGTTGTACATTATTGCATTCTTATAATTTAAAATTTGAAGGTGGCAAGGACATAATATTATCCTGCAACCTAAAAGGTGAGTTAATCAACCCTTGGATTTAAAATTTCTTTTAGGATTGGGAGTTTGAAATAGATTGATGAGGGCACAGCCTAAGACTTAGAAAATAACCCACAAACAAGAGAATAATTTTATTATTTAGAAAATGGAGCTTCTTACATGCAGAGGATCTCAAATCCCCAAGTTCTACAACACATGCAAGTTACAGAAAGCTATAGAATCACCCTTTCACAATATGCGAGCTTTTCCCCCAAAAAGTTACCCAAAAATTAGAAACCCGCCCATAAATAGAGCTTCTCTTTAGTTTGGAGCCAAAAAAATATTAAAATTTGAGTTTAGACAGTTTGGCACCAAAAAATTACAACTTGAAGTTCAAATTTCAAAAGAACATTTGCAATTGTATCTTCTAGAAAGTGCACCAACTTCCCAAGACCATAACTTTTCATCCGGGTCTCCAATTCGCGAACTGTTTGAACCGTTGGAAAGGTCTCAAAGTCAATAACATGCTCAAAATTTGTTACACCAATTTTGGAAAGTTTTGAGGCCGATCCAGGAAATCTAAGTGCCTCAAATCTAACTCAAGATTTTCAAGGTGCAAATCTGGGAAACTAAAACTGCAATATCTTTCAACCCAAGAAAAGAAAATAAAAACCATAAATTGGGAATTTCATTATGATGAAAAGGGTATCAAAAAATGTAAAAATATCTAAAAACTAAGAAACTTAAAATTTAACTATTTTTGGGTGATGCAAGATTTCCCTTACACCACTGGATGCTCCTGCATCAGACACCCAGGGTAATTTGAAAAGTGATCCATCATGTCTCAGATGGTTGAGGAAAACCCAACTGGTCAACCGCTGCCTTAGATAGCTAGGATGAATCTTCCACAGGCCTTCCTCTCCATTTCACCAGATATTCTTCATACTACCTATTTCTGGTACTGCTTCCCACACGACTATCCAAGATTGCTTCAATCTCCTCCCTTTCTAAAGTAGGTGCTAGAATGCCATACTGCCCTATTGCTGGTGCTTCCTCCATTCCACCTTCATGATACTTTTTCAAATCTGAAATGTTGAACATAGGGGAAATGTTGATTCCATCAAGTAACTCTACCTCATATGCATTCCCTAAATCATGCTTCTTCAAAATATTACAGGGACTGAATTTCTTCATCTTCAATTTGTTATAGGTTCCATGAGAAACCTTTCTTTCCTCAAGTGGACCATTACTTCATCACCAGTCTGAAACTCCTTATTCCTCCTTATCTGATCTGCCTTAGCCTTATATTGCATATTCATCTTATTAATGTGTTCTCGTACCTTCTCATGTATATTCTTGATGTGCTCTACAAAATTTTTGGCTTCAGCACTTATTTTCTTCTCTTGGTCCATCTTCCTCAATTTTGGAGCTATTCTGGGGCTACCTCCATACACAATCTGGAACGGTGATCTACTAGTGCTTCTGTTGACAAAATTGTTGTAAGAAAATTTTGCCTAGGGTAAGATCAAGTCCCATCCCTTGGATTTATCTCCTACCAAACATCTCAGTAGGTTACCCAGACTCCTATTAACAACCTATGTCTGCCCATGTGTTTGTGGATGGTGTGCAGAACTAAACTTCAACTCTGTCTTCAACTTCTTCCACAAGGTCCTCCAAAAGTACCCCACAAATTTGGTGTCATGATCTAAAACAATACTCTTTGGCAGACCATGTAGCCTCACCACCTCTTTGAAGAACAAGTCAGCAATGTGGACCGCATCATGGGTCTTCTGACATGGAATGAAATGTGCCATCTTCAAAAACCTATCAACCACCACAAAGACTAAATCATTCCCTCATTGTATCCTTGGCAAACCAAGAACAAAGTCCATACTTATATCCTCCCATGGCCTCTTTGGTATAGGTAAGGGCTGATATAAGTCTGTATTCTAGCTCACTCCTTTAGCCATCTGACATACCTTGCAGCTTTGTACAAACTTCTTCACATCCCGTGACAACTGAGGCCAATAATAATGCTCAGTGATAATGGCAATGGTCTTATCCCAACCAAAATGTCCTGCCATTACTCCACTATGCTTCTCCTTTATTAGGTTCTCCCTCATGGAACTCCTCAAGATACACAATTGACTTCCCTTAAATAAAATGCCCTCCTAGATTATGAAATCCAACCACCTTGCCCTGTCCACTATAATAGGTTCTTCGCAAGCTTTCCAAGCCTCTACGAAATCAGGATCTTCTACGTACAGTGTCTTAAGTTCATTGAACCCAACCACTTCAATCTGCATCTTTGTCATCAATGTATGCCTCCTACTTAAGGCATCTACAACCCTATTTGACTTCCCACTCCTATATTTTAAAACAAATGTATAACTTTGCAAAAACTCTACCCATTTCATATGCCTCTGATTTAATTTTCCCTGACTGTTTAGGTATTGCAAGGCCTGATAATCAGTATATAGAACAAATTCCTTTGGCAAAAAATAATTTCTCCATTTCTTTAATGCTTGAACTATTGAATGAAATTCCTAATCATATACAGAATAATTTCTCTTGGCATCATTTAACTTTTCACTTAAATAGGCAATGGGCTTACCTTCTTGGCTCAACACTGCTCCAATGGCACAACCACTGGCATCACAATCCACCTGAAACACCTTGTTGAAATTTGGGAGGGCTAGAATAGGTTTCTCTGTTACCTTATGCTTCAATAGTTTAAAACTCTTTGCCACTCAAGTGCTCCACTTGAATTCTTTTCTATCCCCTCTCATTGTTTCAGTCAGGGGTCCACAAATACTACTGAAGTTTCTAATGAACTTTCTATAAAAACTAGCCAAACCATGGAAAGATCTCACGTCGGTAGTAGTTCTTGGAGTAGGCCATTCTAGAATAGCCTTCACCTTCTTTGGGTCCATCTTGAGACCTTCTGCTGAGACAACAAACCCAAAGTACACTAACTCCCTCTTCACAAAATTGCACTTTTTCAGATTAATCAACAATTTATCTTCTCTTAACTTCTCAAAGGCTCTCCGAATATGCATTAGATGCTCATTCAATGTCTTACTGAAAATCAAAATATCATCTAAATACACAATAACAAAACTTCCCAGAAATTCTTTTCATACCTCGTTCATGAGCCGCATGAATGCGCTCGGTGCATTGGTTAGCCCAAAAGGCATGACTAACCACTCGTACAGGCCCTCTTTGGTCTTGAAGGCAGTCTTCCATTCATCTCCCTCTCGAATCTAGAACTGGTGATATCCACTCTTTAGATCAATCTTTGTGAAGTACTGAGCTCCACTCAAGTAGTCCATCAAGTCATCCATCCTTGGTAGGGGAAATTTGTACTTGATTGTTATCTTGTTTATGGCTTGAGAATCTGTACACATCCTCC
>VDFB02281492.1:239411576-239472875 GCA_007258455.2 Sequoia sempervirens | reverse complement strand
AAACCTGCGCTCGATACCACTTGATGAGGGCACAGCTTGAGACTTAGAAAATAACCCACAAACAAGAGAATAATTTTATTATTCATAAAATGAAGCTTCTTACATGCATAGGATCTCAAATCCCCAAGTTCTACAGCACATGCAAGTTACAGAAAGCTACAGAATCACCCTTCCATTAATATCGAAGCTTGTCCCAAAAAGTTGCCCAAAAATTAGAAACCGCCCATAAATAGAGCTCGTCTTTAGTTTGGAGCCAAAACAACATTCAAATTTGAGTTTAGGCAGTTTGGCGCTGAAAAATTACAACTTGAAGTTCAAATTTCAAAAGAACATTTGCAATTGTATCTTCTAGAAAGTGTGCCAACTTCCCGGGACCATAACTTTTGATCCGGGACTCTGATTCGTGAACCGTTTGAACTGTTGGAAAGGTCTTGAAGTCAATAATGCGCTCAAAAATTTTCTATGCCAATTTTGGCAAGTTTTGGGGCCGATCTGGGAAATCTAAGTGCCTCAAATCTAACTAGGAAGATTTTCAAGTGCAAATCTGGGAAACTAAAACTATAATATCTTTCAACCCAAGAATAGAAAATAAAAACCATAAATTGGGAATTTCATTATGATGAAAAGGGTATCCAAAAATGTAAAAACACCTAAAAACTAAGAAACTTAAAATTTAACTATTTTTGGGTGATGCAAGATTGCCCTTACACCACTAGATGCTCCTGCATCATAGATTTTGTATGAAATGCAATTATAAAACTAGCCAACGATGAAAATAAACTACTCTTATGTGAATTTTTTTTGGAAAGTGATAGACAAATTTGACTACGAGAAATAAACTAAGAAAACTTGTGTGCACCAATGGTTTGAATTTTTGGATTGAGTTGACTGGACAAAGTTTCCCAAGGAACCTATGTCTAAGTAACTAAATTTTTAATCTACCTTCTTAGTCCTGTGGTGTCTTATCAAAGGCTTCTTCCTTCTATATCTCACTATCAAATCTTCATCGATTGCGAAGATAATTGAGTTTTTGTATCTTGTCAAGTTGTAGGGTTTGAATTCAATGATGATAAAAGGGTATTAAATCTTCCTTCAATCTTCCATAGATCTAGAACCTGCACATTCAAAGAGAGAGGAATCATTGTTCCATATAGGGGCTTTCCTTGGTCAAACCCTATGTTGGTGTTTCCACTTCCATAATGGAAAAATTGATAAAAGAGAGTTTATCCTTTTGAGAGATAGATGATAATTGATAAATGAATGATAAATCAACAATTGGAAACAATTCACCACTCAAATTTAATTCCTTGAAGTAATAAAGTCATGGACATCTCCTCAAGGCTTGACTGCAATTTGGCTTGGATTACTTTGAAGACCTACAACCTAGTTAGTCCTCATAAATAAAATATTCATAAATATGAAAAAAATCACATAAAAATTGACATGATGCTTTGAAAATGAAATGTTGCAACAATCTTGCTATTGACTACTCCTAAATTGATAATAATTTCTTGATAATGCTCTTGATTTCCAATTCTTGCTAGATATCTTCAAATGGTGAAATGACTAGTTATTTATAAACAATAATTATAAATTACCAAAAATTAAATTCTAATAGTTAACATTTGACATTTGAAATTCAAATAATAAAGTTCCAACTCAGACCTATTGAAAATTGGAGCCAAAATAGGGGGAAAAGGTTGCCCAGGGAACCCTTGTCCCAACCCTCTTTTAAATGGTGTAAAGTGTCGAGAGAAAAATATTAAATATCTACTTCGGTTTTGTATATGTGATTTTTTGATAAATTTTAAAATGGGCCACAAAATGCTTAATTTATGAAATTAGGAAACAATTAGGTTGATGCACATAGGAAGGAAAAAACATAGTGTGAATGTTAAGGGTGACAATTTACAACACTATAGATCCACTTTGCAATTAGCCTTGGTTATCTTTTGAATACAAAATGTAATATAATTTTTAAATTTTTCAATACTTTTTATGAAAAATTAAGTGTTCTTAAATAATGAATTCACACAACCTTAGATTATACTCATATTTTAAAATGATATGTTTTAGATTTCAGAAGATTAAATAAAGTGTAAAAGTAGTTAAGTTCACCAAAGTGTTTGATTGGAAAAAGGGATCTAGGTCATAAATTGAACACTTCTTCCAATTAGGGACATTAAGTATTAAAAATTATCTCAAAATATACTTGGATACAAACCTCAATGGAAGAGTAAGAATGGTGGATCAAGATTTTAGTCCTTGTTTGTGGGATGTGGTGGATTGACCTCTAATTGACTGGATTTTATGATGCAATGTTGTTCCTAGGCTAACTATAGAAATGCAACAAATTGAGATGATTTCTAAAAAATATAGAGCAGAATGGAAAAAAAGACTTCAAAAACAAAAAGGGAAGACAAAAAGGAACTTGGCATAGAACTCTAGTGTTGAATTGTCTATTCAAGGATGTGGTGCACCCTACATTGGATTCATTCTTTTTAAGATATAAAATCACAAGCCTATAGTATCTAGTCTATAGGTCTTGTTCTCTTAGGGTCATTATCAAAACATTGTCTATTGCTATTAAAATCTAGTTTCTATATATTGACAACTTGTAGGGCTTGAATGCATGAATGAGCAATCAGTCCTCAATCTTCCTCTAATTTGCTCCAGTTATGAAAACTTGCACACATGAAAGAGGAGGAAAAATTGTATTTTATAGGGTCTTTCCTAAGTCAAATATCATTTTCGTATTTCTACCTCCATAAAAGCTATGATAATGTATAAAGAGATCTCACCCTCAACTGGGTAGAGGCTAAATGATTAAACAAGTAATGATTTGACTAATATTGCAACTCACCACTCAAATTTACATTCCTATATGGATTGAAGTCATGTACTCATTAGCTTCAAGAAGAATTTTATTTCTTATTTGAAAGTCCTATAAGAATTAGTATTCACAAAATAAATGAACACAAAACATGAATACATGTATATAAAACATGATGAGTGATTGACATGATGTTTGATTGAAATAAATGATGCAATAATCTTGATATTTCTACTCTCAACTGCTCTTAGGATGCTCAATAATATTCTCAATTTATTTCCAAAACATGCTAGGAACTAAACAGTTAAAATGATTTATATTTATCTACAATTCTTCTTATTGTACAAAAATTAAATAGATTGATAGCCAACATATGACTTTGGAAATTCAAATGATGAAATACTGACACTGACATATCTAAGATGTGGCCAAAAAGGGATAGTCAAGGGAATGGGGTACACTAGATCAAACCCATCCTTTTTGGTTCCTTAAGTATTAGGGGAAAATATTAAATTCATATTGTAATTCCCATTGTTTGATTTCCATAAGATGTTTATATAATGGTTAATTAAATGCATAATTTGGTCCAAGCACATAGGCGGATCCATTCCAAGTGTGAAATTGTCAAGGGTGATATTTTTTTATGATACAACCTCAAAAAAATTAAATGTATGGAATAAAAAATGGATAGAATGTCAAAAGCCACAAATTAGATTTATTAAAACCCTAAAGAGATGAATTTCAATACTATTGGATGTCTGGACACTAGGGGGATGCATTGGTTACCCCATGGCTATAGGGATTACTCTCGCCTCAAGCTCGCCCTATAAAGGGAAGCCGCTGGGCTTGAGTTGTGGGGATACCCTAATGAGAAAAAAAAAACTATTAGATGTCAAATTACATGGTATAATAATTAGGAAAGATTTACTGAACATAGGACTAGATGTAAATTTAATGCATAAAGAAATTTTGGAGGTACCTAGAAAAAAATTCATCTAGATCAAACACCATATGATATATTTATACTAGATGAAAAACTATTATGTCAAAATAATTGAATGGATATAAAGGCCAAAGTTTATTTTGATTTCATTGATAAATAGAAAGGATTAAAATAAATATTCAACATCATATTATATATTACATTGTTTATGGACAATAAAGGTATTTCCAACACAAGTAATGAAAAAATATACTCAAGGAATTTGGAAGAAAATAAAGTTGAAGATAATAACAAACCATAGACAATTGGGGGAAGACCAAGAAAGGAATGGGTAGAAAATAGTTATCAAGGAGATCTATTCCTATATACAAATAACTCCTCAATTGATATAGATGAAGTGATTGGAGCATGGGCATGTAAAGAACTATAAACTATACAAAGAATATTCTAAGCTTCAAGAGAATTTTTATTTGTAGGAAACTTACTAGAACAACACAAATAGATATCTCAAATCAAATAAGACCACTATAAGAAAAGATAATAAATCACATACAAAGAGGAATGACACATATTAAGTTAATACCCCACTATTTTAGGTTGAGATATTTATAACATCTTAAAGAAAGGAAGTGGAAATTCACCAATGAAGATATTATAATGAAAGTATTAAATATAACCTTAATACTAAGTGCTACTCATTGATGGTAAAGTAATCAAAAGACTATTGCTACCTAGAAAATAGTCACAATCTTCACCAAAAAAATATATCATGATGAAGGAGTGCTAAAATCAAGAAGACTTTTATCTAAAAGATAGAATGTCTAGTAGTTGAAGATGAAAAATTCGTTACCAAGTTTATGTAGTAGATTAGAACTAATTTGGGATAAATGTATAACACTAGTATAACTTTATAGAATCTAATGAGATAGATATCCACAACTGTAGAGTAAGAAGTTAGAGAAAATGTGAAGTTGAAGATATTTAATGAAGATAAAATCTTAGTTGACTTTAACGCCTATAGAATCTATCTTCCTTATCTTCCCTATAATGACTCATTCACAATAGGCTACATATTAAAATATTCTAGAAGCATGTATGATTATTTTATTTGTCCTAGGATACTTATTTTATTATGTATATTGATACATTAATGATTACTATTATAATATACATGAAATGAATGAATTAATATCAATCTTGCTCAAATATTTAGATTATATAAGCTTCAATGGGGAAACAAAATTATGATATAAGAAGAAAATTTATTTTCTATTTTCAAATAACTCATATATATTCATTTTGGTTTTTCACTTTTTTTTTACTAAGAGGAAATGAGAGTTTAGTCTTGTAACTTGGAGTTTAGTTCTTTACATGATCAGTCTCCTATCAAACGATGTGCAATAGACCCTCATCCATACTAAATGAAAAAAAAAGAGTTGAATTTCTAACCTAAACTAACTAAAAATGACAACTGACACCAAATTAACTAACCACAAAGTTTGATTGATTAGCAAGAATTCAACTAGAGGAAAATTTATTCATTACTACTATCTTTATCTAAAAACAATTTTATAATTAACAGCACTATGATCCATTTAAAATTTTGGAAAATAAAGTAATATATAAGATAATCTTTATCCTTTTGTATGCTTGAGATGCTTGAGACAATGAGGCATTCCCTTTGAGAAAAAACAGGAACATAATGTCACACATCACCTAGAAAGCGTTATTACTTTTCAGATGAACTCATAATAATGAATTGAGAAAAGTATCTAAGAGAATAGGCACACCAATGTCCTAAAATTTTGTCTTTTCTTCCATTCCTATATGAAAGTTTCACACAACATTTGAAAATAAGGTCTAATTGCCCTATTGGGAAAAAGAACCCAACTAAAGTGGGAAAAGATAAAAAAACACAACAATGAGCAAAGGAGACAACACAAGACAATGAGGAAGAATATGTTTCTATTTCATTCATACACAAAAAGATCACATTCAAAATTTTTTACATACAAATCTCAAAGCTATGGCTCTGTATTCCCTTCATACAAAAAATGTGCATATTCTAGCACACTTGGAGCTTTCTATGTGTTGTTGTGTGCTGGTGATATACTAGAGAACTGGAGCACTCTCTATCAAAGTCTTCTACTACTTCAGGTTCTCTTGAACATTCCCTTCTTGTTGTTCAATGTTCTGCTGAACAATCCTCCTTGTTTTTCTTTATTGTCTAACTAAAAAAAAATCTATTGTTCTTTTGTATTTCTTGCCCTTTTCGAAAACTATCACCCAATTTCAAATTAACCTACTACAATTAATTTTCTGCTAGAAAGTATTTACTAGCCAGCATATGTTAGACATGAAAATTGGGGTAAACAATCCAAAATGGATCTCTTCTAACTGTGCATTAAATGCAGTTGCCCATTGCTACTCAAGATTAGATATTCCAACACTACCCCTTAATCTTCAACCTATTTTCTTTTCATCATCATTTAAAACTTCTAGTGCAAAACTTCTGGAGAAAATTTTTTGGCACAAAATTTCATGTTTTCATCACTCTTTGAAACTTTCGGCACAACAAAGCAAAAGTTTTGGATCATCGGAGCAAACCTATTTGCACTTGTTCTATTTCTAGAGTTGTCTTGACCTTAAATTCTAGTGCATTGACGCTTTTCTGAGTTTTTAAAAACTAAAGTTCCAGCACAGTCCTTCATACCAAGCCTATCTCTTAGGCATTCAAAAGAGTCTTTTGACAATTCCTTTGTGAAAATATTTTTGAGCTGCTACTTAGATCTCCAGTATTGAAGTTCAATCTCTCCATGCTCCACCAACTCCCTTATGAAATGGTAGTGGATTTTGATATGTTTTCTTTGTCCATGAAAGATGAGATTCTTAGTCAAATAAATAGAAGACATGTCAAAAAATATGGTTGTACCATCTTCTTGCTACTCATTCAAATCTATAAGGATTCTTCTAAGCCAAATTTACTAACACGCTGCTACATTTGCTACTATGTACTCTACTTCAACTGTGGAGAGAGAAACTATGGGTTTCTTCTTTGATGCCCATGATATTGCTCATAAACCCATGTGGAACAAATATCCCAATGTGCTCTTCTTGTGATCTATATTTCTTTCCCAATCATTGTCTATGTACTCAACCGGTTGAAACTCATTGGAGGAAGTATACATAATGCCATAGCCTTTCGTGCCATTGACATACCTTACAACTCTTTTTCCTACTTTCCAATGTGTATCCTTAGAATTCTCCATGAACCTAGAAATCAGGCTTACTACATACATCAAATTAGATCTTGTTGTTGTCAAATACATGAGGCTTCCAACCATGCTCTTATAGAGGGTTGGGTTAATATTATTGCTGCTATCCTCTTTGCTTAATTTCAGACTTGTAGTTATTGGGGTTGGGGATGTTTTGTTGTCCAACATTCTAAATCTCTTCAATATTTTTTTAGCATAATTTTTTTATGAAATAAATATTCCATGCTCTCCTTGTTGTACCTCTATATCTAGGAAATATTTTAACAAACCTAGGTTTGTCATTTCAAACTCATTTTTCATTGCCTCTTTGAAATCAGCAATGAAGAGATTAATATTCCCTATGAAAATTAAATCATCTACATACAAAAAAACAATAAGAATCTCACCATCAGTTGCCTTGATGTAGAGTGTGGGCTAACTACTGCTTTTGCTAAATCCATTGCTCAAAAGGTGTTAATTAATTCTATTGTACCATGCCCATGGTGCTTGCTTCAACCCATAAAGAGCTTTTCAGAGCCTATAGACCTTGTCTTCTTACCCTAGGATTTCATAGCCAAGGGGATGCTCCACATACACCTCTTCTTTCAACACTCCATTCAAGAAGGATAACTATACATCCATTTGAAATATTTACTTTCCATTTGTGCTAGGCTGCAATTGCTAGGACTGCCTGCACTATTTCTAGCCTTGGAACTAGTGCATATGTTTCATCATAGTCTCTTCTAGGCTTCTATTTGTATTTTTTAACAACCAGCCTTACTTTATGCCTCTCAACCTTACCATCAATAGTACATTTTGTCTTATAGACCCACTTAACACCAATGAATAATTTCCCTTTGGGTAAATCAGTGAGCTCCCATGTCTTGTTTCTCATTATAGCACCCAACTCTTCATCCATGGCCTTACACCATTTTTCTTCTTTCACGACTTCTTCAAAATACATTGGATAACTATAAGAAAACATAGCAAAATCTGAATTCTCATCAAAGCTATCATACCTTGTGTTGTCATAAATTCCCCTCATGCTTCTAGTTGTGCCATAGAAAAAAACCCCTTGTCATTTTCATGGCCTTTTAGGTCTTGTTTCATGGTGTTGGAACTATGTTACTCTGATTTTATGTTGTAACATGGCTTGAACATGCTGATTTAGGTACTAAAATTCAAAGAATTATGTCTTGTGAAGGTGTTGTGAAGTTTTGTAAGACATTTCTACATTCTTCTAAACTCTATTTAATGCAATTTACCTAAAAACCACCTTTCCATCACTAAAAAGTCCTATTTTGAAGTGTTGTAAAGTCTTGTAACAAGCTTTCACATTTTTCTAGACTTATTTTCACTATTTACACCCTTATCATGCTTTATTTGGTCTCTTTATGCTCTCATAAGTTATAATTAAGTGTATTTTTGAATGTTATCCTAAAAAATAACATTAAATAAAACATTTTTCATGACACATGTTTTTAGGTCCTAGTTGGGAGTCATTCGCCATGGGTGGCAAATGAGTCCCCCTTGGCCCCAAATTCAAAATATTTTAAATTTCCTTTTGGGATTTTATTTAAAATCACTTGATCTTGGCCTGTGATGAGGTATGGACAGATACTAAGGCACAAGAATTGTATAAGTAAGTGTTTTTCACCTCATTTTACATCCTCCAACATTCACATATCATATTCAAGCATTTTACATCAATAATTCAAGCACTATTCAAGCACTTTGAAGCAACCATTGACATTACTTCAAACTTCCATAATTAAGGGTTAGGTAAGTTGATAGCACTTGTATGTTATTAGTTTATCTTTCTCTTTCATTTCATTATCTTTTCAAGGGTTTAATTACCAAAAGTGGGATTTGACCAAGGTAAACCCCTATTCACTAACCCTTAATCATTTTCCCCCATTGCATGTTTTTTTGCAGCCTTTTGTGTGTCAATTTGATAGGTTATTAGGTGTTGAAGATTGATTTTCAAGTCAACTAGGTGCTTCAAGTCAACTTAAGTCAATTTCAAGCTTGGAGAGAGTTATTTTTCCATTTTCTATAGAACTAACTTCGACAACTCAACAAGTAGACATTTCAAGATTTGGTGTTGCAAAGTTGTCTCTTGATTTTTTAGAAATTTGGGAGAGGACTGATTCACCACCTATGCAAACGATTCCTACCTTAGGACTAAAATTTTGAATTTTGTCAGATTCTAGATCTCAACAAATAGAAACTAGCTCCCGACACTTTTTCACCAAGACAAGGACTGATTCACCACCCTGGGAAAATGAGTCCCACTGTGAAAAATTATTGATCTCATCCAACATCCAAGACATTCCAGGTTGATCATACTTTTTCTAGGTGCACTCTGATTTAACCCATCCCTTTTTGTTCTACACATTTCATTCATTTTCTTCATTATTTTCATATCACAATGTGTTTTTAAACAAGGCATAAATCTCACTTTTGCATTCATTTTCAATCATTTAGATTAGTCAATTGCATTTAGTTAAGTTAATTTACATAAAAAAAACATTGCATACATCCTGTTTTGTATGAATCATTAGAATTTTTTCCCTATCTCCTTTTAGGTGAAAAACCCTAGAAGTACAAGAGTAGTCCATAGGGTCCCAAAAATCTACATTTCATTTTGTTAAACCTGACTTTTGAACACTTTGGATTTCTGATTGCATTCACAAATTGCATATTAGTTTCCATTTGCATTAGAATTCAATTAGGACATTGATTTGTTATTGCATTCTAGGACTTTTCATTTTGCATTAGTGAAAACTTCATTTAGAATTCATTTTTTCATTATATCTCATTGAAAAAAGTCAAAATCTGCATTCTGCATCTGTAATTGCATACTATAAACCATTTAAATCATCTTTAAATTTCTAAAAAACACTAAAAAACATCATACTAGGACTCATTTACCACCCAAGGAAAATCAATCCCTCTGCACTTTTTAGACAACATTTCTGGCATTTTTCTAACATTTGTTTGCATTTTTGTTCTTTGTAGTTGGATCTCTATTAGAGTTAGCAGAATCTATATTATTTTCATTTTAGAGCTCTTAGATTAGCTTTCATTTTCATTCACCCATCCTTTGTAGTACTTGTGTGACTATTTGGTGCCCCGTTGATAATACTTTAGTGAGAAGAAGTTTTAGACTCATGGCATCCAACGATAACACTTTCATTGTGGACCTTGGGATCTCACAAGCTCCTACTCCTAGTATGGAAAATGGTGCGTTAGGCCCTAAAAATACCACTTACATGCCTTCACCTTTCCATCAAATGAATGTTGACAACCAAAACAATTCCCTCAAACAAGAAAAAGTCATTAATATTCATGAGGATTTTGCACATTTACAACAAGACTTGTCACTTGAAAACATTTCCACCACTGCCATACCTGCCATTAAGAATCTTCATCATTTGATTGAAAGTGATGATGGCTTGCAAATGATGTAGAAAATTTCTAAGATTTACAATAAACATGCCTCTTCAAATACCCAATCCACAAATATTCCTATAAATCAAGGAGCACCTCAAGTTCCTCCCCCTTCAACCATAGCATCCATAAAAACTTATACCAATCTGCAATTCCATACAACTATGTATCAAGCTACTTATTTCCCAATTTTTACTAGCATTCCTACTTTTGTGGCATCACAAGTCCCTTCCACCACTTTCACACCCCTTATCATTCCTTTTACTTCCCCTAACATCACTTACACTCCATTACCATTCTCCCTTCCACCTCAACCCACATACCCCATTCCCCTTCTTACACAATTCCTTACCACTATTTCATCTATGCAACATCAAATTTCCACCATTAGTTAAGGTCAAACCATTCCAACCACATATCATGTCTGCAGTAGCCCCTTATCCTTAGAAATCTTACGTACCTCAATGCCACAAGGGATAGAAATTCATCGGTTTGAGAAATACAGAGGGAAAGGAGATCCTATCAACCATGTTAATTCTTATACAACCTTGTGTAGTGACTTTGTCCTTGACGATAAACTTTTAGAAGAATTTTTTCCAAGGACCTTAAAAGACACTACATTAGAATGGTTTTCCAACTTTCCCAATCATTCCATTCATTCATTCAATGAATTGGTGGATGCTTTCATTAGTCACTTCCAAGTTCACATGACACCTAAAAAGACAATGGTAGACCTTATGAGATGTAGAAAAAACATAGATGAAAAAGTGATGAATATTATCTCATGTTACCAATCCTTATATGCTAAAATTGATGTCAAGATTCCAGATGCACATCTACAAAAGATGTTTATCAAAAACTTGCACACCAACCTTTAGGATAAACTCACTATGATGAAATTCCCTTCATCCATGCATTTATGTACAACCTTATGTGACTACCAAAATTTGGTTCCAAGTCATGATTCCAAATCCACTTCTAGCCTAGTTGAAAAACCCAAACACACCAATCAAAACCAAACTAACACACAAAACTTTCGCAAACCTAATAGAGGCTTTTTACAATTTAATCTACCTCCTCAACGACAATCACCACCAACCCAAAAAGTTCAAAATTCAATGGTCATTGTTAAGGTAGTCTTGCCTTATCATTATGGGGATCCAAAGAGACAATTCACTCGTTTACTTGATACTCTCCATAATACAATGAACTAATTAATTCAAAAACACACTCTCACTTTGCTGCTTGTTAGACCACTTGATCCAAACCAATAGTTACCACCCAATTTCAAGCCTAACGCTTATTGTCACTTTCATCGCCAAAATGGACATGATACTAAACATTGCAAGCATCTAAAACATTTAGTTAAAGACCTCATTGAGTTAGGCTATTTTTCCATTGAAGGTGTTAATGATCAAGGCAATAAGTTTGTTGGACCCGCTAACCAGAATTTACAAATTTCACCATTCCTATGCTTAAACATACTACCTCATTTATCAAGGCTAGTGAACCTTCAAAGACTGATGTAATGGCCATTGATACAAATAGTGAATAACATGATACAACTTGTATTGTTATCCCTCGTAAGGGCCAAACCACTAAATCACTTGATATTACTTTTTCTGCTAAGGACATACTAAAAAAGATTCTTAATGGTCCTCCCTACATAGCTGGCCAAAACTATAATAAGCCCACTAATGGGATATTAATAGATCCCACTTTTGGTGAGAATGTGATCACAAAGGAGTTTCTAGTATTACCTGAACTATATCGAGATGATTACAATAAACTGATTGCATGGATTAAAATTCATACTAGTTTTGCATGCCCTACAATTGGATTAATCGTGCTACCCTTACAAATAGGACCTAAGACTTTGGATGTAACATTTTCCATTGTTCCACAATCTGACCAATTTCATTTGTGGCTAGGCCTACCTTGGCTTCACTCAATGAAAGTGGTCACCTCAATTGTTCATAAGTGTTTGAAGTTTCCACATGACAATGAGATAGTAACCATACACCGTAGTGTATTTAGTCCTTTATCTTCCAAAGGTAACTTCTCATTAGAATCCTTTTGGCTTGAACCCATGGAACATATCACCCCTCACAAGGACTTATTTTTCATAGCTTTTCAAAAGTTTAAAGCCAAAAAGATAGTTGAATTATCTTTTTGTCACACATCCTCGTCCACTTTTGCACCTCCTATCATAGACAAAACCATGCTTCAACTTGAGTCTGACATTGAAAAAACCATACAACCTCCTGAACAACCACCCCTTGATACTCCCCCGCCATTGTTTAAATGATCAAGGGAACATGAAACAAGCCCTGCTCAACCTCCTCACCTTAAACAAGTGTATAGAGCCAAAGAGAAAGTGGTTGATCCATCCTATTTGATTTATTTTGTCCTTCCCCCTTTGGAAGCAGAAGAGCCTATGATGATTCAATCTGCTCTTACACCTCCACAACTCCAAAACATAATTAAATGGAACTGTGGTGCTAGGGAATGTAGGCATCATCATTGTCTCCTTGCTCATCAATCTTGCATAGAAGAAGATAAAGAAAATCAACCTTCACCTTTGAAAAAAGTAATATATGACCACTATCCTTGCCCTAACCTACCACATGAAAATTCAGTGCAACCTTCACAACAAAATGAACCACTCCAACAACCTCATCTTTTAATCCAAACATTTTTAGAAATCACCCTTCGTCCTCTTGTTGTCATTAATCTTGATGATGATGTGATGATAGTAAAAATATATGAAGAAGTGCATAACAATTTAAATTCTTTATTTTCGTCTACAATGAGCTTAAATGATACATCCTTTCCACCAAGTGAAGAACCTGGTATGACTCCTAGTTCAACAATTGCAATTATTCCTTTGGATAGTCAATCACCCTAGTATTACACTAAACATGATTGCGAGGTGGATGACCTATTAGATGGTTGACTTGCATTTGCCTAACTTTCCTTTTTTCTTTTCTCTTTTTATTTTTCTTTTATTTTTTATGCATGTATCATGTTCCCCCGTATCATGCATTTGATGTTCCCTCTCTTTGTACACTTCTTCTATTTTTCATGCATTGTGTTTTTCACTTTTGTTTTGTGTTTTCTTTTTGGGGATGACACAAAGCATGGAGACACCCTATGTCTCTTCCATGTAGACCCAAAAGGTCCTTGTCTTTTTCTTTTTTGTTTTGTGTTTTCCTTTTGGGGATGATGCAAAGTGTAGAGATGTTCTATGTCTCTTGGATGTTGACCCAAAAGTTCCTTGTCTTTTTCTCTTTTTTTATGTGTTTTCCTTTTGGGGATGATGCAAAGCATAGATATGCCCTACGTCTCTTCCATGTTTACCCAAAAGGTCCTTGTCTTTTTCTCTTTTGTTTTTCGTTCTCCTTTTGGGGATGACGCAAAGCATAGAGACACCTTGTGTCTCTTCCATGTTGACCAAAATAGTCCTTGTCTTTTTCTCTCTTTTTTTGTGTTCTCCTTTTGGAGACGATGCAAGGCATCAAGACCAAAATTTCTCCTTCATGTTGACCCAAAATATTTTTCATTTTCTTTCTTGTTGCTTGAGTCTTCCTTTTGGGGATGATGCAAGACATTGAGACCACAATGTATCTTCAATTTTGACCCAAAACAGACCTTTTTTTTTCGCTCTCTTTGTGTCATTCTTCCAATTCTATGTGCTTTGGGGGATGATGATAGTTTCGATCTCTTTCATAAAAAACATTGTAGCAATGAACATACTGACTCCAAATCCATAGATCCCTTATGTGTTTGGTGTGTTTTCCTTTCTAGGGGGGCAACTCCCTTTCCTTGTTTTTCATTTTCCTTGACATGATGTTGCCTAACATCAAAGCATATGACTTAGCATAGAGCTTTCCAAGTTGGCTCTCATGTCCTGTTTTCTTTTTTTCTTTTTCTTTTCTTCTCTACTTTAAAGTAATTTCTCACAGAATAATGTGTAGTAATTCCTTTAAAGTGGGGGGCATACATTACCATAATTCATTTACATTCTTGGTTCCTAGTGTATCCCTATCATTTACGTGATGTGTTTATCACTTTATGGATGACATTAGGTGTGATGTCCTTCATATGTGTGATCTTTCTTAGCATATTACATTCCTCTTGGTGGCCTGATGCGATGCACTACATCCCATAAGTTATGAATATACTATTCTTTGATTGGTCCTCTCTTGGAGACATTAGACACAATGTTCCCTAAGTGACTAACCTTGCATAAACTAAACAAGACTGGCTTTAAAAATCCTTTCACATTTTACATTTTAGCATTTTTACATTTTGCATTCATTTTTTCCACCTTGCATAACCAACTTGCATGACTATGGTACTTTTTCTTTTTGTTCATGAAGATTCATTTTTCTTTGTGGCACCTTGTTAAAGTTATCAAGCTATATAACTTTGACATGGTTGAGGGGGAAGCCCACCTACTAGCATGACTTTTCCACATAGCCTCCTTTGTGTTTGTGAGTGCATACCAACTAGCATATGTATCTTACCTTTTTGGGATTTACCATCCCATGGACAACTAGTTTCATCACCCTAGAGTGAGTATACAGTTTGGCTTTTGCACCCCGCAGATAGCATAAAGTTCTATGGCCCCAGACTGAGTACACATTCTCTTTTTCAAATAATCATCCTAGATCTCTTTCCACAACTATTTGGATTGACAATCAAAGCTTCATCTAATTATTTTCAATAGTTGTGTGTTCCTTTGTTATTATGCTTAGTTTTCCATGGGATCTTCATCCTAGGGGCTTGATCATCCCTCTTGATCGTCATTATCCCATCTTTCTAAAATAAGTGTATTTGAACCCTCCCCTCAATGTTCATGGCTACTTTAGTATGAGTTTTAAATAGGTTCATCCTCTCACTAAATTTGGGGCTAAATGTGCAATAGAAAAATGGCCCCTTCTCATTTTCATGGCCTTTTAGGTCTTGTTTCATGGTGTTCCAACTATGTTGCTCTTATTTTATGTTGAAACATGGCTTGAACATGCTGATTTAGGTATTAAAATTTAAAGAATGATGTCTTGTGAAGGTGTTGTGAAGTGTTGTAAGACATTTCTACATTCTTCTAGACTCTATTTACTGCAATTTACCTAAAATACACCTTTTCATCACTAAAGAAGTCCTATTTTGAAGTGTTGTAAAGTCTTGTAACAAGCTTTCACGCTTTTCTATACATATTTTCACTATTTACACTCTTCTTATGCTTTATTTGATCTCTTTATTCTCTCATAAGTCATAATTAAGTGTATTTTTGAATGTTATCCTAACAAATAACATTAAATATAGTATTTTTCCTAACACGTTTTTAGGTCCTAGGTGGGACCCATTCACCATGGGTAGTGAATGAGTCCCCCTTGGCCCCAAATTCAAAATATTTTAAATTTCCTTTCGGGATTTTATTCAAAATCACTTGATGTCAACCTGTGATAAGGTACGAACAAATATTAAGGCACAAGAATTGTATAAATAAGTGTTTTTCACCTAGTTTTACATCCTCCAACATAAACATATCATATTCAAGCGTTAAAACATTTTACATAAACAATTCAAGCACTTTGAAGTAGCCATTGACATTACTTCAGACTTGCATCATCAAGGTTTAGGTAATTTGATAGCACTCACATGTTATTATTTTATCTTTCTCTTTCATTTCATTATCTTTTCAAGGTTTTAATTACCAAAAGTGGGGTTTGACCAAGGCAAACCCCTATTCAATAACCCTTAATCATTTTTCCCCAATTGCATGTTTGTTTGTAGCCTTTTGTGTGTTGATTTGATAGGTTATTAGGTGTTGAAGATTGATTTTCAAGTCAACTAGGTGCTTCAAGTCAACTTAAGTCAATTTCAACCTTGGAGAGAGTTATTTGTCCATTTTTTGCATAACTAACTTCGACAACCTAACAAGTAGACATTTCCAGATCTGGTGTTGTAGAGTTGTCTCCTGATTTTTCAAAAATTTGGGAGAGGACTGATTCACCACTTGTGGTGAATGAGTCCCACCTTAGAACTAAAAATCTAAATTTTTTCAGATTCCATATCTTGACAGATAGAAACCAACTCCTGCCACTTTTTCACTAGGAGAAGGACTGATTTGCCACTCTTGGTGAATGAGTACCACTGTGAAAAGTTAGTGATCTTAGCCAGGATCCAAGACATTCCAGGTTCATTATAATTTTCCCACGTACACTCTAATTTGACCCATCTCTTTCTATTCTGCACATTTCATTCGTTTTCTTCATTATTTACATATTACACTATGTTTTCAAACAAGGCATAAATCTCACTTTTGCATTCATTTTTAGTCATTTAGATTAGTCAATTGCATTGATTTAAGTTAATTTACATAAAAAAACATTGCATACATCCTTATTTTAATGAATCATTAACATTTTTGGCCCTATCTCTCTCCTTTTAGGTGAAAAACCCTAGAAGTGCAAGAGTAGTCCATAGGGTCCCAAAAATGTACGTTTCACTAGTCTTCTATGGCATCAATGATGAAAACATAGGGCCAAAATTTCTAGAGGTTCTTGATTGCTAGACTGATAAAGAAAACTATTGTTGTAAATTTTCGATGCAACTACCTTGCTAAAAGTTTCAAGAGCATGTACCCTACTAAGAATTTCTAGAGTTGTTATTTTGTAAACTATTACCTTGCTATAAGGTTTTGGTCCATCTTCCTTCTAAAGCTTCTTCATCCTCAAAGGGTATTGAGACAAAAATACCCATGTCGCTATCAACCATTCTATCCCATGATTCATTTTCAATGAATTCAACATCCTTGCTGATCACCACTTTCTTGGTGATGGGATTGTATAATCTGTAGGCTTTGGATTGTTCACTATAGCCTATGAAAATGCATTTTTCACCTTTTTCATCATTTTTTTTCATTTTCTCTTTGGGCATGAGTGCATATGCCACACATCCAAATATTCTCAAATTCTCAACACTCCATTTGCATTTTGTCTAAGCTTGTTGTGGAATCCTATCACGAATGACCTTTGTGGTGCACTTATTCAAAATGTAGAATGTTGTTGCTACAAAATCACCCCAATATTCATTAGACAAACCTTTTTCCTTCAACATGCTTTCTACCATCTCCTTGATGGTTTTGTTCTATCTTTTAGCTACTTCATTTTGTTGTGGAGTATATTGCGCTGAGTTGTTTTTGAATGTTTTGATGCTTGCAAAATTCGATAAACTCTTTCAAGATGTACTCTCCTCCTCTGTCTATTTTGAGGACCTTGATATAGTGGCCACTTTTCTTTTTAGCCAAAGCCTTAATCTCCTTGAACTTCTCAAATGCATCTAATTTTTTCTTCAAAATTTTAACCTAGGGTTGGGGTCTTCATGGGACCACACAAATCTGAATGCACCAACTCTAATGGTGCTCTTGCTCTCCTAGAATGCCCTAATCAAAAGGGTTTCTTATGTTGTTTACCTAAGGTGCATGCTTCATGCTTCGCACCAGGTTCCATAATTGTTGGTAGGCCCCTAAGCATATCTTCTTTAGCTAAAATATTTAAACTAGAATAACTTAAATGCCCATACCTCAAATAGCAAAGCTTGGATGGGTCTTGGATGATTGTTTTGAAGGCTAAATATTATAGGCATGTTGATTGTGCTAGGATTTTCATTTTGAGGGGAATCCTCTAGTCCTTTGTCATTTTAACTACTTCCATAACTCTCTTTCTTCCATCCTTGTCATAGATGATGCATTCCCCTTTCTCCATTATCATTCTATAACCATTTTGGACCATCTTTCCAATGCTCAAGAGATTGTGTTTCATTCATGGGGCATAGAAGACATCATGGATTTTTATTTCTTCACCATGCTTGGTTGTAGGCACACTATGCCCTTGCTCATAACTGGAACCTCCTTATTATTCCCCATTTGAATTTTAGAATTAATGTTGTTATCTATGGAGGAAAATATTTTTTTGTTACCACTCATGTGATTGCTATAGCCGCTATCCAAATACCAAAATTTAGCATTGACCTATTCTGCAAGATTGCATGCAATAAACACTTATGACTATTTTTCATTTTTATCCTTGTTCTCGTTTGTCACATTTGCATTTTGACTCCCTTGGTCATGTTGTTTCTTCCTACATTCAATTGCATAGTGACCATACTTGTGACAATATTAACACTACACAATGCTCTTATCATTCCTTGGATTTGAGTTTTTATTCTTCTTTGTGTTTTGGAAGTCTGATTGAGAGGTGTTGGCCTCTTCTTGACTATCTAAGCCTCCTCTTCTGAAGTCACTTATACCTTTTCCTCTTTGACCTCTTCCTCTACCATTTCTTCCTCTTCCCTTGCCTCTCACATTGGATTGAGCCTAGAAAGCTTTCTCCTGGGAATAATTTGCAAACCTTTGTAGGCACTACTCATGGGTTTGAAGTGAACCCATTAACTCATCAATTATCATTTGTGAGAGGCCATTTCCCTCTTCTATGGTGATCACTATTGGATAAAAAATTTTGGGTAGACTTTTGAGGATTTTCTCCACAATCCTTTGCTCTTCCATTGATTCTCCATTTATCCTCATCTGGTTAACCAAGGTGGAAACCCTTGAACGAAATTCTAAAAGGGACTCACTATCCTTCATCTGCAAGGTCTCAAACTCTCTCCTTAATAGCTATATTTTCACTAGTCTCACCTTGTCAGTACCCTTGTAACTATTTTAAAGTATTTCCCATGCTTCTTTTTCATAACTAGTTTCTGCTATTTGAGGAAAGATAGCCTGTATCAAGGCTACCTCAATCAAACTGAGGGATTTAGCATCATTTTTTTTGTCTCCTTCAATTGATTCATTTTAGAATTACTCAATGTTGTAAATGCATTTAGGTCAGTCACATTTGTGAAGCCATTTGCTACTAACTCCCATAAATCATTTGTGACTAAAATAGTTTTCATTTTCTTTTCCTAGATGTCATAATTCTTACCATCAAACATAGGTGGCTACTACCAAATCCTATTATCTCCTCCAGCCACTTTTTTAAATGGGAGAAACTACAAATACCTAGATAAAATCTAAGGCTTTTCTTCACTACCCAGAAAAACTAGTGCTTTCCTAAATACCCAAAAGCTAGAGTTTTATCACTACAAACCTAGGAATATAACTAGGGTTTTAAAAATTGAATGCACAAAAAACTTAGGGCTCTAATAACAATCTGTTGGGAAAAAGAACCCAACTAAAGTGGGCAAAGATGAAAACATGCATCAAAGAGAAAAGGAGACAACATGAGACAAGGAGACAAAATATGTTTTCTATTTCATTCATACATAGAAAGATTACATTCAAATTGATTTACATACAAAACTCAGAGCTATGGCTCTGTATTCCCTTCATACAAAAATTGTGCATATTCTAGTGCACTTGGAGCTTTCTATGTGTTGGTGATATTCCAGAGCACTGGAGCACTCTTTGTCAAAGTCTTATGCTACTGCAGGTTCTCCTAAACATTCCCTTCCTATTGTCTTTTGTTTTTCTAAATGTTCCTCCTTGTTTTTTCTCTAATGTCTAGTTGAAAAAAAAATTATTCTTCTTTTATATTTCTTTCCCTTCTCCAAAACTGCCACCTAATTTCAAATTCACCTACCAGAATTAATTTGCTTCCAGAAAGCATTTACTGGCCAACATATGTCAGACACAAAAATTGGGGGGGGAACAATCCAAAATGGATCTCTTTTGATTGTGCATTAAATGCACTTTCCTGTTGCTACCCAAGATTAGATATTCCAACATGCCCCATCATACGATATGTAAGTAAACAAATTTAGATAGTATTTTCTTTCTTCAACATCCTACTTTGATGGTGTAGTGTTGCATTTAGTACAACAGACACATAAATCCATCATCATTTGTTAATAGAAAATAATTGAGCTATAGTTGCGGAATGTATTCTAGCATGCAATCTCATTTGGTCTTATTATTTGACCAAGAAAAATGATAGCTCTTTTATATTATATATGGTTAGAAGCATTCAATTTTACAAATTACTTCATGCATTCTAGCGTGTAATCTCATTTGGCTTTATTATTTGATTACTCTAGATGTGGACATGATCAAGAAAAATGATAACAAATTTATATCATATATAGTTAGAACTTTTGTTTTCTATTACCTACATAATGTGTTCTAGCACTCAAATCTCATTTGGTATTAATATCTGACTACTCTATGTGTGGAATTGATCAAGAAAAACTATAACCACATTAAGTCAATGAAAATAGTCACCATAGCTATATTTGATGGGAGATTTCATAAAAATACTAAAATTTGAAACCTACAGTTGGCCATGTTGCTAAATATATTACATATAAAATGTTTCATATTGAAAGGGAAGGTGCTAATCTAGTTGCATGTACTCATGTGGTATATGGAATGGTAACAAAGGGGAGAGAATATGACCATTCTAAAACCCTATGGAATACATTATTAGAAAATTAAATTGAGAGAAGAGAGGAAGCCACCATGGATTTATGTACAATTCCCTAATAGTATGCTAATTCCTTTTCTTTGTAAGAGAATTACCTAAAAATTTATCAAATATATGGATATTCAATAAAATAATTATGGACTAAATCAAGGAAAGTGTCAAGGTTTTCATAATAATACCATTCTTTATTATAATAATGAGTCATTATTTAAAAAAAAATAACAAATAATGTAACAAAAAGAATAAATCACACATAAAATAGTAATGAAACTATAAAATTATGTGGTCTTCATCATAGAAAAAGACACGATTAAATTCAAAGTAGAAGAATTACATAGTTTCATAGTTCCACAAATAGCCTATGAAGCTTCTAATAAGTTATTAGAACATACATCCTAGCATCTAAGTTGTCATATGCAAAAGATTCCAATTTAAAAAAAATAACACATGGCAAGAATTCATAGTCTATAAAGAAATTAAACAAGGAGCCTTATATAAGAAACTACCAAAAAGAATGATAAAATTACAATCAAAGTCTAAATGAGATCAAGTTCTTTACTACTCATCATCAAATAAGTTACAACCCTATGAGCTACTTAATACATAAGATGGTCCTATCAAAAGCACCAAATAAGAGTATATTCGAGAGCATAAACCCCGCTAGTGCAAGAAGTTAACCAAACCAAAAATAAATTGTGTAAAGGGAAAAAAGATGCATTTAAAAAAATCAACATTGAATATAGTGAAACATAGATTGATACCCAAAACAATATATGTTTTGTTAGAAAATAAGGAGAGGAAGCTTTAAAAATAGAGTTATCAAGAAAGCTAATAGAAATCAAAGGAGTAGAAAAATATGTATAGATCTTAGAAATAACAGGTAGGGGGGAAAATATTGGTGATGAATAAGGAAACAAAAATGAAGACAATTAAAAAAACCCTAGTGATAAGATTCTTTGCATGGGAAACAATGATGGAGATTCCATTCTAGATGCAAGTGTTTTTAGTGTTTCAAATGAAGAATTATTTTTGAAGGATATATGGGTCAATGAATGGTTTGGGGGGAGGAGGAGGAGTTACTCCTCAACATTCTATTAGAGGCTTAGTAGAAGGTGTAGGGGTGTGATGATGTTGCCAAGAATACAAATATTGTCAATGATGGACCTCATATTTGAGGGTTGTGTAAAGGATTCTTGCTCCTCTTGGTTATTGTGTTCACTCCCCATCTGATCCATCATTATGTGGTTTCTCCCCATGGGGAATTTCATGTCTATATTTTAGTGAATGGTAAAAACTAGTGCTCTTGGATCCTAAAAAAAATGTGAAGGGGTTAAATAACTATGTAGATGAAATTCTTAAGGATATGTTTATTTTTTTGGTGGGGTGATAGGAAAATGACTAATCCTTGTTCCCATATTGTTTCTCTTGTTTGTCTAAAGGAAGAGAGTTTTTTGTATGGTGACTTTGGCCTGGAATGACTTTTCTCAAAAATCTTGGTTGAGTTTGCATTTGAATGGTTCCTCACTAGATGGGTCCCCTTGCTTTGGTTGTGGTGAGATTTGGACTGATCTTCCATTCTCTCCTTTGTAGTACTATAGGCATGTTGTGGCTATGAAAAATTCCTACAATAGTGATGTGGTTGTTATGTGTGTTTTCATGGGTGTTCACCTTTGTATTTTGAGAGTGAATGTTCTTACTAGTAACGTTGATTTAGATTCTTTCGTCTTTATCTAGGTTGAGGTGGAGGGGAAAATAGAAATTACTATACATAATTCCCTTATTGATAAGTAAATTTATTTACTTTAGAGCATGTTTTTGAAAAGGAAAAAATAGGTTTTACAGGGACCTAAAACCGCAGAGTTTAAACAACTAAAGATAACATAAAAAGTTCAAACAAGCAAACGGCTGTCCCAAAAAAGAAACAACAGCACCAAGAGACAACAGGGCCCAAAAAAGGACCGCCCAAAAAAACAACAAACACCACCACGCTACTCCAAGGTGTTCAGTAACTCCTCAACCTCCTTTTCAACATCCTACATGTCCTGTAACCCCTGCTTGAGAATTTGAGCTGTATGTGACGAAGTCGGGGTCTTTCTATTAATGTTAGCCTGGGTACGAGTCGAAATCCCTTCACCAGCCGATCTGCTGCCTCCCCTATTAGCATCCAAATCCATGACTAGCGAACCCTTTTGGTTTTTTTCAAGCTTTTCCACCATCGCATTGATGATAATGGTGTTATACCTAGCGATTTTGTGATTGTTCGCAACAGTGGCCCTAATGTTTTGGCCAATCTTGGACATGCTACACTCGATACTTGTCAATCTATCCTCCTATGATTGTTGTCTTTTCCTCGGTAAGGGAGTTTCCTGTCCTTCATTATCTCTACGATTCCAACTGATCTTCTACTCCAAGTCCGTGACCCTATTGCTGAGTTCAGTAAAACGGCCTTTCAAATCACAGACTTCTTTCTGGGTCCACTTGAGAATAGTGAAAAGGCCATCCGTACTTTTTTTCGCTATACTCACCATGTCCTCAGGCTTGAGCTTATTCCGGGCTGAATTAATTTCATCCTGAATAGGGGACTCATAATGATCATTCCCCAGTCTTCCAGATGCAGAGGCACTAGGGGCCGAATCCTTACTGACCATGGGTTTATCAGAGAGGATTTCCATTGAATTCCCAGAATACGAAACAAGTTTCGTAATAGGGGTACCTTTAAAACCAGACCCAGAGTAGGGCATCCAGGAGACGGCTGGGGATTAAGACAGGGTGGTGAAGCATGTTAGTTGGGAGATTCTAAGGTAATCCTCTGAATATTGATGCTATCAAAAGATGGTTGGTTCAAAATTAAAATTTAAGAGGTCAAGTTGAGGTAAATTCACTTTTTTTAATAACATTTTCTTATTTTATTTATCTAATTTGGATGATTTCTATTATACTTTCAATTAGATTGTAAAGATTACCATTGGAGTACTAGGATGAAGAGGTTTTATGAATTTCCAATTCTTTTAAATAGCAATTTTCTACTGATTTGGTCACTAAATTCAAAAACTGTCTAATTTTTGATAGATTATGTGTGCTTATGGATAAAAATAAATAGATCCCTACTAGGGTTGACCTATCTTCAAAATTATATGATTGGGTGTAGTAGATTCAAATTGAATATTATTCAATAATTTTCCTTTGGTTTTGGAAAGAGGACTATGGTACTAATAATTTCCTAAGTAAAGAAAAACTATGTCATTTTGGGGAAAAATGAGCAAATTCTTGTTTTTGTTCAAGATTATGTTAGCACCATTGATGAAGCACATTTAACCTAAGAAAATGAAGGGGAAGCTCTTTTTGAAAGTATGGTAATGAATCCATCTCTCAAGAGATCAAGATTGGATGATGGATCCATTTCTTTTCTTATGCATTATTTCAAAAAAAAATTAGGACAAAAGCATCCTTGTTCTATGGTTAAGAAAAAATTATTTAAAATTTTTGGTTTTATACCACCATGAGTTTGGGTTGGTAGTTTGTGTGGGTTAGTTTTTTTTAATATTTTTTTGGTTTGATCAGTGTTCCTCTTATTTATCTTTTATTATATTTTAGTTCTCAATTCTTATCATTCTAATTGTACAAGAGTATGGGGGTATGTGTAGGATCATCATGGAAAATACGGGCCCTTAAGTGGCAATGAAAATTTAGAAAAATCAGAGTTAGGCAACCTGATGTAAAAATTTAAATAATTTATCTATATTATTTCAAAATTATGTAAGAATAGAATTTGTAGCAAATTGAATGTAATTTCTAAACTACTAGGTTTATTAAAAAAAAAATGTATTTGGTGAAAATTTGAAATTTCAATGCAATAGTAGTTAAAGTTCATGGAAAAAATAAGAAGTAGGTGTCTGTTTGACCACCCTAACCACAATAAAATTATAATACATTTTTATAATATTCTATATATAAGTAGAAGACCCATGTCCCAATGTGATGCATTTTTTTTGTAATTTTTTTCCAAGTAAATAATTAATTATGAATATTTTATTACAACTTTTAAAAAATATAAAAACTTCTATGTTTGACCAGCTTAATTTGGTCAAAAATTCATGAAATTCATTTTTTTTTAATCCTATAGTATGTGAAGCATAGAATGTGACACATGTTTCAGATTCAAAATATATATATGATATCGTTTGAAAGCTATAGATGTTTTTCAATCATCCTATCAATCCAGACTTTAGTGTAATTCAAATAGAAAATGAATAATAATAATATTAAATTTAAAATAAAACATAATTTATATTGGTGGAAAGCTAAGAATCTCATTTAAAACCCCTTTTTGTTTCATCAATTTTAGGTAAAAAAAAAGTCATCAGCCACATACCCTACACATACCCATCATAAATTCCACTTTTTGGCCCATCATCATCGTGCACATACCCATGGGTCCTCTCAAATTCCCTACTTACCTTAATGAAAAAATAGGGAAAACATCTTATAAGATCAAGATTTGATATCAAGAAGAGGTATAGGGTAACAGCAAAAATATGGGGGGCAAAAAGGGGGGATTAAGTGGCCACTTTTTTTTTTCTGAAATTAGGAAATACTAACCTTGAACATGAAATTAAGGATAGTTACACTCAAAATTTTGAGATGCAACAAAAAAAAGGATCGAAGTGCTCCAAGTCTACTTTCTAAATTAATAATTTATTTTGAAAATGGTTGGGCTTATGTGGTTCAAAAGATGGACATACAAAATTGGTGTTCTTTTTTGTCAAAAAAACATAACATAGCAACTCTTGTACGTTCTTAGCATGGTGAAATTTTTTTTAGTATTTTTAAAATTGCTTCAGTGAGAAATTAGCTAACATTATGTAGTTTATGCACGATTTTTTTTATAATTGTTTATTGAATTATTTATTTTTTACTAATTTTCTATGTGGACACTTCATGGAAAATAGAATTTTGGTCGTGCTACCCCTATAAACTTTCGAAACTTGTGTTGTAGAGAAAAGGACCCTTTGCTTGACATGGGATTAATTCATGATAAAATGGACTTAATAAGGTTTTAATATAGTATTGTGAGGCATTTTATGTGTCCACACTAGGTCTTGGACCCTTGCAAGGTGTTGTAAGATACTTTCAAGCTTTTCTAGACTTAATTAACCTATTTCTCCTTAATTCAACACTATAAAATATGTTTAATAACATTATTACATCAATCTAGAAGGTTCTTAATCTAAACTTAATGATAAACTAGTGTTGTAATGTGTCTTGCACATTCACATTTGTTTTTCTACCCTTCTAGGCTATGTGGACCTAATTTCAGTGTTGTAAAGTGATTTAATCACACTTTCGCATTATTTTATGTGTCCCAAGCCCTATTTAACATTTATATCATCACTAATAGTTCCCTAATGACCCATATTGTGCATTTTGAGGCTTTAATTGATCAAATACCTAACAAGATGGCATTTTAGACCTTATTTCCTAATTCCTTGGCTTCTTAGGTGTCGGAATGGCCCTTGTGGGACCCACTCACCATGCATGGTGAATCATTCCCATCTAGGTGGGACCCATTCCCCATGTGTGGCGAATGAGTCCTATTTGGGCCCCATTTTGACCCTTGAGTGAGAAAAATTGAAATTTAAAGTTTAATTTCACTACATGTCGGCCTATTACGAGGTATAAATAGGATACTAAGGTATAATTTTCTATAAATAAGTTTTTTTATCCTCTTTTTAAATCTAACAACTCATTCTTACATCTCTCATCATTAATTCATCTTCTATTTTCTCATCCAAGTCAAGCAAACTAGGTTTTCTTCATTAGAAGTCATCAAGTTAGCTTTCTAAAGCATTCAATGGTTGAATCTTCATGTATTGTTGCATAATTCCAAGACAAATCATCATCAAAAGGTAAAAATATCCATTTTTTCATGTTTCATTACTTTATTTTATCAATTTGGTTTAATTACCTAAAAGGGGTTTGACCAAGGCAAACCCCCATGCCCTAACATTCAACATCTCTCTCTCTTGTCTTGTATGTTTGCAGATTTAGGACTCTTGAAAGATTAGGAAAATATGAAGATCAAGTTGGAAGGTTTCTAAAGTCTTCTCCTCATTCATCAAGTCAAAATATCAACAAAAATCCATTTTCAAACCCGTAAATCAAAGTTTCGGAAGTAGACACTCGTAGGGCATCAAAGTGCAGATCAAAAGCTTCAAAATCCACCTTTGCAAATCCAAAAATTCAAAAGTGGAATCATTCCCCATGAGTGGAAAATGAGTCCCACTCTAGGGTCAATTTTTGGATTTTCACATTTTTGAGTACCCTTTTGCCAAAAACGGGCTTTGGTACAGTTTGGCAGAACTCAAACTGATTCACCTAGAATGACGAATGAGTCCCTCCAGGCCTAAATTTCAGCATCAGCAGCATTCCATAAGTCATTTCAAGTCCTCATTCATATCTTAGGTGCACACATTCAATATGATTCATTTTTAGGTTATTTTACATTACGCAATGTATTTTCAAACAAGTTATTTTCCTTTAGTTTCTACTCATTATTTAATCAATCTCATTCATTTCTTGCATTCAAGCATTATATCTAGGCATATTTCATCCTTATTCTATCCATATTGCATTGAATTTGAATGCAACATAATCATTTTTGGCCCATCTTTCTCCTTCTAGGTGAAAAACCCTAAGAGAGTTAGAAAGCAAGTGGGTACCAAAAATCTATGTTTCAAAACTAATTGATTTTTTTTTTAAAGAAAAAATTGTAGAATGGAGTCTAGTTTCTAAAAATTTAATTTATTTGAAATTTTGATGAATGGTTAATTTATCAAGAAAAAACACCAAACATTACTTTTTTCCAAAAAAGAGACAAAATAAAGAAATTATAGATGAAAGGCTTAATGTTGTCAAAAATTGAAAAATTACATCGTTTGATAGCTAAGAGAGAACCTAACATTACCCAAGTGTTCGATTTGTTCAACATTGAAAAATGTGCAATCTTGACAGTGAGAATGAACCCGATTATGTGCAATATTGTAGAATTTGCAAAAACATGTCTTTGGTCATTGGGAAGGACCTCCAAGCCTTTGGGTTGGTATTCTAAGGAAAATATCAATCCTTAGGCTTGGGGATTCCCAAAGTAAGATATAACACACACGCATTATATCTTAGTTTTGACATGGTTTTTGCATTTTATGAATGCATTGACAAAATACAAGCATGTTATAACGTGCATGTGTTTTCATCTACATTGAATTTATTTTTTGTGTATTTTTTTTTCTTTCTTCTTGTTATCTTTGAGGGAAACTATATACATGAAATAAGTTGACATTTACATATGGACTTTTACTTTCTTATACTTTAAGCTATATTTCATTTATATAGTTTTAGGATGTTTGAGAGTGATTTCATAACTCTAGGAGTTATAATGTGAATTCTAGTTTTTGGAAGATCTCACAAATTTTAGACTTAGTAAAATTTTAGTAATTTGGAGGTCAAATTTCAGTAATCAACAAGTTGTATTATTTCTCTCTTTATCTCACTTATTTTAAATTATCCCTTACACCGCTCTCTCACTATCTCCATCCCTTTAAATCTGACTCTCCATCCCTTACACTCTAGACCTCTCTCTCTCCCTCTCTCTCTCTCCTAAGTTGCCCTCTCTCTCTCTCTACCACTCTTTCTCCCTCCATACTTCTATCCCTCTCTATTCTTTGTTATCTACTCTTTATCTCCCAATCCCTCTCTACCTACCTCTACATCCATCACACCTTACCACTCTCTCTCTACACCTCTCCATCACATGTTACTCTCCCTCCCTACCTCTCCCTCCCTCCATTCCCTCTCTACTTCTCTATATCTCTCCTCTCTCTACCTATCCTTCCCTCTATACTTATCTTTATCTCCTCTCTCCCTCTCTCTAGCTACCTCTCCTTCCACCACTCTCTATTTCTCTCTATCTCACCTCTCTCTCCCTCACTACATCTCCCTCCCTCTCTACTTATCTATATCTCCCCTCTCCCTCTGTACCTAGATCTCCATCCATCAAAACCTACCACTCTCTCTCACAATTACTCTCTATATCACCTCCCACTCTTTACATCCATGCCTCTCCCTCTCCTTCCCTCTTTACTCTTTATCTCACTAATCCCTTTCTACCTATCTCTCCATCCATCACTCCCTAACACTCTCTCTACACCTCTTTATCTTGTTCTCTCCCTCCCTCCCTCATTCCCTCTCTACTTATCTCTCTCCCTCTCCTTCCCTTTCTAACTATCTTTATCTCCCCTATTCCTCTCTCTCTCACTCTCTCACTAGATGTCTCCCTCACTACCATTGCCCCTATCTACTCTCTATCTCTCATCTCCCTCCCTCTACCTCTCTCTCTCTCACTCTCTCTCACTCCTCCCCCACCCTCTTTCTCTCTCACTCTCTCCTCTCTATCTCACCACTATGTCTTTCCCTCTCTGTAAATCTCTCTTTCTCTATTTATGTCACCATTATCTCTCTACTTATCTTTATCTCGCCTATCCCTCTTTACCTCTCCTTTCCTCCCCTCTCTCACCCACCCTCCCTCCTTCCCTCTATCTCTATCTCTCTCTCTACTTCTCTCTATCTCACCTATCCCTCTCTACCCACATATCCCTCCATCACTCCCTACCACATTCTCTCTATTTCTCTCAATCTCACCTCTCTCTCCCTCCATACCTCTCCCTCTCCTTCCCTCTCTACTCTCTATCTCCCTAATCCCTCTCTACCTACCTCTACATCCATCATTCCCTACCACTCTCTCTACACCTCTCTATCTTGCTTTAGTTCCTTCCTCCCCCATTTTCTATCTAATTCTCTCTCTCTACCTTTCCTTCCTTCTCTAATTATCTTTATCTCCCCTAGCCCTCTCTCTCTCTCACTAAATGCCTCCGTCCCTACCTTTTCCCCTATCTACTCTCTATCTCTCCTCTACCTCCCTCTACCTCTCTCTCTCTCACTCCTCACTCACCCTCTTTCTCTCTCACTCTCTGCTCTCTATCTCACCATTCTCTCTTTCCCTCTCTATAACTCTCTCCTTCTCTATATGGGTGATCCCACAATACTGGATTACAATTTTTAGGAGATCCTGATTTTTGCTAAAATCACATCTTTTTTAGAAAATATAATGATTTAAGCCTTGAAATTTTCCATTTAAAGGATTCCAATTGAAGAGGGTTTGATTGAACCACCTTAGATAAAACCCCCTTAGATAGAACCCCACTAGTTTTAAACCATGCCTATAACAGAGTCTCCTTTACACCTATCAAAATGCTGATAAAAAACCACTTTTGATTTACCTTTTATAGGATCAAATGAATTCATTTAAAATTTATTTTTTGTAAGTATGTAGTCCTTATTATAAGCTTCCCAAAAAGTATAAATTAAAATAAATTTTATTTTATTATTATATTTATTTTATATTTCTTGTGAATATAAGTTTTTCATTGAAAATCAAGATCTCTATTTTGCACAAGTGGAAAAATAGTAGATTATCAAAAAAAATTGAAAAATATTAGTACACTAGATATTGAAATCCTTGATCCAAAAAAAAATTGAATTTTAATATATACAAAAGAGGTTATGTTGTATGCAGTCCACCTATGTCTATTAAATTGTAATTAGTTTGACTTCGAAACTTGATTAAGGAAAAAATATTTAATAAAACACCACTAAACCAAATGAAAGGACTAGATATCATAGTTACAAATATAAATTAAAAAAAAAAGAATTTTATCCTTCATGGAAAAAAGGTTATGTTGTATACGATGAGAATCACTCCTTAAAAATGGTGTTTACTAAAAAAAATTAGTTTCTGAAGGAGATGGAAAAACAAGTACAATCTAATTCCAAAAAATTTGAAAAAATATATTTAGAATCTAAAAATTAAATGTCACAAATCACTAGTTTTCATCATCTTCAAATTCTTCATGGTTTAGTTGCTATAGGTTCCTGAAAGTGAAAATTTAGTTAGGAAAAAGGAGTTCAATCTCTAGTTTGGCCAAAAATTGTAAATCAATATTGTAGGATTACCCATATGTCACCATTCTCTCTCTACTTATCTTTATCTCACCTATCCCTATTTACCTCTCCCTTCCTTCCCTCTCTCACCCACCCTCCCTCCTTCCCTCTATCTCTATCTTTCTCTACTTCTCTCTATGTCACCTATCCCTCTCTACCCACATATCACTCTATCACTCCCTACCACACTCTCTTTATTGCTCTCTATCTCACCTCTCTCTAACTACCCTCTCTCTCCCTCCATATCTCTCCCTCCCCATCCATACCTCTCCCTCCATCTATCCTTATTTATCCACTTTTTATCTCTCATGTCTCTCTACCTCTCCTTCCCTCTCTATTTATCTTTATCTCCCCTTTCCCTCTAAACCTCGGGTATGTGCAGGATCATCATGGAAAAAACAAGTCCTTAAGTGGAAAAAAATTCAAAAAAATCAGAGTTAGGAAACTTGACGTAAAAATTTGAATAATTTATCTATATTATTTCAAAATTATGTAAGAATAGAATCTATAGCGAATTGAATGCAGTTTCTAAACTACTAGGTTTTTAAAAAAAAAAAATCTATTTGGTGAAAATTTGAAATTTCAATACAGAGTACTTAAATTTTAAGGAAAAAATAAGAAGTAGGTATATGTCTAACCACCCTAACCACAATAAAATGATAATTATTTTTATAATATTTTATATATAAGTAGAGCGACTCATGTCTAGATGTGATGCATATTTTTTATAATTTTTTTCCAAGTAAATAATTAATGATGATTTTTTATTATAACTTTTAAAAATATAAAAAACTCATATGTCCGACCACCTTAACTTGTTAAAAACTTCATGAAATTAATTTTTTGTTGTTTTAATCCCATAGTATGTGAAGCATAGAATGTGCATGTTTTTGATTCAAAAATGTGATCTTGTTTGAAAGCTATAGATTTTTTCAATCGACTTGTCAATAAGGACTTTAATCATAATTCAAATAGAAAATTAATAATAATTATTAAATTCAAAGTAAAGCATAATTTATATTGGTGGAAAGCTGAGAATATCCTTTAAAAACCCTTTTCGTTTCATCAAATTTGGGTTAAAAATTTGTCAACCACATACCCATCATATTGCCACTTTTTGGCCCATCATGATCCTACACATACCCCCCCTCTCTCTCTCCCCAATCCATCCCTCCCCCTCTTTCTCTCTCCCCTTATGAGGGTTGAGGGTTTAAGGTTTAGTGTTTAAGGTATAGCGTTGAGGTTGTAGGGTTAAGTGTATAGGGTATAGAGATTAGGGTTTAGGATATTAGGTATAAAGTTGAGGGTATAGTGTATATCGATGAGGGATGAGGGTTTAGGGTTTAAGGTATAGGGTTGAGTATTAAGGGATAGTGTTTAGGGTTGAGTGTATAAGGTTAAGTGTATAGAGTATATGGATTATGGTTTAGGATATAAGGTATATGGTTGAGGGTATTTGGTTAAGGATATTAGGTTTAGGGTTGAGGGTTTAGGGTTTAGGATTTATGTATAAGTTTGAGGGTTGAGAGAGAGAGAGATGACCCCCATATCTTGGACCCATTTTTTCAAATAGGCCACTACATTACAAATTTCACCAAATTGGCAAGCCAATGGGACCACTATCTTTCCAATTTAGTGAAATTGGCAACCTAACTTGACTTGTTTGAAAAAATGGTTCCAAGAAATGGGATTTCCCGATGATTTACATCACCAAGAAACCCCATATCTTGGACCCACTTTTTAAAAACCACCACTACATTGCTAATTTCACCAAATTGGCAAGATAGTGGGCCCACTAGCTTCCTAATTCAATGAAATTGGTAACCTAACTTGACTTTTTTGAAAAAATAGGTCCAAAAAATAGGGTCTCCTAGTGATTTACTACCAATTCGATGAAAATGGCAACCTAAGTTTGCTTGTTTGAAAAAATGGGTCCAAGAAATGGGGTCTCTCGGTGATTTACATCACTAAGAGATCCCATTACTTGGACCCATTTTTTCAAATAGGCCACTACATTGCTAATTTCACTAAATTGGGAAACCAGTGCACCCGCTAGATTGTCAATTCGATGAAATTGGAACCCTAACATGGCCAGTTTGAAAAAATGGGTCCAAGAAATGGGATCTCCTAGTGATTTACATCATCGAGAGACCCCATTTCTTGGACCTACTTTTTCAAACAGGCCATTACATTGCCAATTTCATCAAATTGGTAAGCCAATGCACCCATTAGCTTTCCAATTCGGTAAATTTGGCAACCTAACTTGGCTTGTTTCAAAATATAGATCTGAGAAATGAGGTGTCCTAGTGATTTACATCATTGGGAGATCCCATTTCTTGGACCCATTTTTTTAAACATGTCACTACATTGCCAATTTCACCAAATTGGCAAGCTAGTGCACCCACTAGCTTGCCAATTTGGTGAAAATGGCAACCTAACTTGGCCAATTTGAAATCATGGGTCCAAGAAATGAGGTCTTCTGATGACTTACATCACTAGGAGACCACATTTCTTGAACCCTTTTTTCAAACATGCCACTACATTTCAAATTTGACCGAATTGGCAATGTAGTGTCCTATTTGACAAAATGGGTGCAAGAAATGGGGTCTCCTAGTGATGTAAAGAGACCACATTTATTGGACCCATTTTTTCAAACAGGCCACTACATTGCCAATTTCACTAAATTGACAACCTAGTGGGCCCACTAGCTTGACAATTCAATGAAATTGGCAATGTAGTGGCATGTTTAAAAAAATGGGTCCAAGAAATGGGGTTTCTTGGTGATTTATATCACCAAGAAACCCCATTTCTTGGACCCATTTTTTCAAACAGGCCAAGTTAGATTGTCAATTTCACCGAATTGGTAAGCTAGTGGGTCTAGTAGCTTTCCAATTTAGTGAAATTGGTAATGTAGTGGCCTATTTGAAAAAGTGGGTCGAAGACATCACTAGGAGACTCCATTTCTTAAACCCAATTTTTCCAACAAGCCAAATTAAGTTGTCAGTTTCACTGAATTGGTAAGCTAGTTAGCACATTGGCTTGCCAATTCAGTGAAATTAGCAATGTAGTGACTTGTTCAAAAAAATGGGTCCAAGAAATGGGGTTTCCCAATGATGTAAACTCTCTACCCAAGTAAACTCTCTACCTTAATCCCTCAACCCCTATACCCTCTACCCTATACATGAGACCCTCAACCCTCAATTCTCAACCCTATACCTTCAATCCTCTACCCTCAACCTTAAACCCTCAACCCTTAAACCCTATACACTCAACCCTATATATTAAGCCCTCAACCAGATACAATGGACCCTCAACCCTCTACCCTCAACCTTAAACCCTCAATCCTCAACCCTTAAGCCCTCTACCTTATACATTAAACCCTCAACCCTCAATTCTCAACCTTCATCCCTTAATCCTTCAAGCCTCAACCCGTAACCTCTTAACTCTCAACCCCTATACTATATACCCTATACATTAGACCCTCAACCCTAATCCTTCAACCATATACCCTCAAACCTATACCCTATATCGTAAACCCTCTACCCTCAACACTAAACCCTCAACCCTAAACCCTTAATCCCTCAACCTTTAAACCCTCAACCCTCTGCCCTCAACCCTCAACCCTTAAACCCTAATTCCTCAACCCCTATACCCTCTACCCTATACATTGGACCCTCGACCATAATCCCTCAACCCTATACCCTCAATTTGCTACCTTCAACCTTAAACCCTCAACCCTCAAACCCTCTACCCTCTACCCTATACATTAAACCCTCAACCCTCAATCTCAACCCTCAACCTAATCCTTCAACCATATACCCTCAAACCTATACCCTAAACCCTCTATCTTCAACCATAAACCCTTTAACCCTAAACCCTTAAACCTTCTACCATCCACCCTCAACCCAATATGTAGTGCCTCCTCTGAATTGGCCTTTCTGGGCATTTGAGTAAGTGTTCATTTGTGTTTTGATTGTTTATTGTGCTATTGAATTATGTGGTAAATGTAATATTTTAAAAATCCTTATTAAATTAGTTAATTAAATTAAAATCACTTATAAGATAATTTAGATAAAATACGAATTAAAAATAATAATTAATATATCAATTTAGTAAAGTAGAACGTATACGGTTATTAATAAATAATTAAGTTAAACTATTTTGTTAATAGTATTGTTTAAATTGTATTTAATAATAATTGATGAATTTTATAATCAAGAGAGTTTAATTATTTATATATGGAAAAGTAATGTGATTTTTAAATAAATAAAGAAGTTAAGTTTTAAAACTGATGTAAAAACAAGCAAAAATAGAAAAGGATGGGAAAAAGATAATGCGTGCACATGCACAACTTCAAATGGAGTGTCAATAAGGAAACTTACTTATTTTGTTGATTTTTAGTTTTGAAAGCTTATCTCGTCTTAGATTTTTATTTAGTAAATAAAATAAAAACTTTTCTTTGTTTTGTAAGTATGCGGGGGGAGATTTTGGGTTTTTCATTCTTGATTTTAGTTTACGAAAGGAAACTTTTTCTCAAGAAATTTCTTCTATAGAATAGATGCATTTCTTTCTATGATTGATTAGAAAGCAAACATCAAATTGGGAAAAAAGTAGATCATTAATGAATTATTTTAAGCATTGGAGGGATTGGTTTTCTGTGGAGGTAGAAATTGATCCCAACACTGGTTTCCATTTCAACCACATCACTACTACATTGAGGGGCTTTTTAAGACGATAATTTAAGACAAAATACTAATTTTGTCTTAAATATATTTAAGTTATATTTATTTATTTATTTTGTCTTAACTTAAGACAATAGAAATTAAATATATTTAAGTTTTTTATTTATTTTACATTGTCTCAAATTAAGACAATAGAAATTAAATATATTTAAGTTTTATTTTTTATTTTACATTGTCTCAAATTAAGACAATAGAAATGAAATATATTTAAGTTTTATTTTTTATTTTACATTGTCTCTCACTATTTTTTTTCTTTTGTCGTTTTTATTTATTTATTTGGCATTTCGTGATAAAGAGAATATGCCACGTGCCTATTTCGATTATCAATGCTCTGTGTTATTTCTTTTAGTTTAATTTATTCTTAATAATTTTTAAAGTTAAAAAAATATTTGAGTAGTTATTAGAGTTTTTTATTGTAGGTTTTAGTAAATTTATATTTATATTAAATATTTATATTTAATTTTTTTTAATATACATTTTAAATTAAATCACATAAAATTTATTAAAATTAAATCAAATCAAATCAAAATTATCTATATTTAAATTAGAAATTGATTTTTTACCTTTCATTTTATTTTTTAGTTTTTTAAGTTTAATCTTACTTGTAATTTTTAATATAAAAGTTAAAATTTTAGTTTTAACAGTTTTAATACTGTTTATTTTTAGTTTTACTATTTTATTTGAAGTACAATTTTACTTTCAAATTAATGTTACTATTGTTTGCAATATATTAATTATATTTTTTAAGTACATTTTTTAAAATTTTAATTCTATTATTTAATTATTTATTCACAATAAGTTTATTATTTAATATTTTTTTAAATATTATTTGTTTAAATGGATATTTTAATTTTGCATTTCCTTTATAGTATGATTTAACTTTGAAATTTATTTTACATATTTACTTATATTTATGAAATTACAAACTACAATTAAAAGTTATTAGAAATAATTTAATTTATAATTATTCATGTTATTAAATTTTAATTATTTTAAAATTATTTGTTTAAATGGATATTGTAATTTTGCATTTCCTTTGTAGTATGATTTAACTTTGAAATTTATTTTACATATTTATTTATGCTTATGAAATTACAAATTATAATTAAAAGTTATTAGAAATAATTTAATTTATAATTATTCATTTTATTTTTATCCTAATTTATATAATAAAATAAATTTAAACTTAAAATCTAAATTAAACGTTATTGAGAGAGAGGGAGACTAACTTTTGATTAGTCGATTCATGCCAACAATCCAAGGATTACATGTGTCCCTAGGGAGTTATGCTCAATGTACCACATGTGTCATTTGATTAAGGATATGATAATTCACCTTTCAAACCTCTTTAGAGTACCCATTGCACACTTAAGGAAGATAGAGAAGATATAAAGAGGAAAAGTGAGAAAAAGAGAAAGAAAGGAAGAGAGAGAGGGGGGGGTAAAGATAAAAATGGATGGATATAGATAGGGAGAGGGAGATACAAAAAGAGAAAAGAGAGAAAACAAGATAGAGAGAAAGATAAATAGAGATCTATGGAGAGATAAAGAGGGAGACAAAGAGATATAGAGAGATAGAAGAGAGATAGAGATATAGAGATAGAGGTAGAGGTAGAGATATACTAGAGGAATAAATAGGGAGAGAGAGAGGGGGAGAGAAAGATAGAGATAGTGTGAGAGAGAGAGAGAATATAATTAGAGACATAGATAGATATAAAGTACCATAGGGAGAGATCAGATAAAGAGATAGATAAAGAGAAATAGGAGACAAAGTTATATAGAAGTAGAGAGAGGGGGAGATAAATAGGGACAATAAAGGAGTAAGGTAGAGAGATAGGGAGAGAGAGGAAGAGATAACGTAAGAAAAATATAAAGAGAAATATGAGAGAGATACAAAGAGAGAAATTGAGAGATAATGAGAAACATAGAGATTGAGAGGGAGACATAGATAGAAGGAGTGTCTCTCTCTTTCTCTTCCCATCTTTATACATATATCTCCTCATCTCTACCTCTCTTTATATATAACTCCCTATCTCTATCTTTCTATCCTTCCAATGCTCCCTCTCTCATTCTCTCCCTCTTCCCTTTCCTCTCTCCTTCCATCTCTCTTTCTCTCTCTTCCCCCTCCATTTTTCCCACTACCTATCTTTCTATCTCTCCCTCTTTTGAGATCTCTATCTCTCCCTATCACTTCCTCTTTCTATATCTCTATTTTATCTCTATCCTCTCTCCATTGAATCTCTCCCTCTCTCCCTAAATATATCCCTTTGTCTCTATCTTCATATATATATCTCTCTCACACACACACATACACACTCCATTTCTCCCTCCTTATCTTTATCTCTCTCTCCCCCTCTCTATTTATCTCTCATCTCTTTATTACTTATCTTTATCACAAGTTATCTCTCACTCTTTTCTTCCTACATATCCCTCTCTCTACCTCTCTATATATAACTTCTTATATATTTATCTTTCTATCTCTCCATCCCCTTCTCATTGTCTCCCTCTTAATATCTCCATTTCTCCCTCTCCATCTCTCTCTCAACCCCTCTATCTTTCATAAGTTATATCTATCTCTATCTTTCCTTCTTTCTATCCCTATCTCTCCCTCTTTCTATCCCTTGTCTCCCCCCGCTCTATCTCTCTATTACTCCCTCTTCTATATCTCTTTACTTTCTTCTCCTCTCTATTTCTCTACCTCCCTCTCCTTCCCTCTCTATCTCTCTCCATATATCTTTCACACACATAAACACACACACACACACCTCCCTATTCCTCCCTCACTATATCTAACAATCCAAGGATTACATGTGTCCCTAGGGAGTTATGCTCAGGGTACCACATGTGTCATTTGATTAAGGATATGATAATTCACCTTTCAAACCTCTTTAGTGTACTCATTGCACACTTAAGGAAGATAGAGAAGATATAAAGAGGAAAAGGGAGAAAAAGAGAAATAAAGGAAGAGAGAGAGTGAGGGGGAGGAAAAGATAAAAATGGACATGGATATAGATAGGGGGAGGGAGATACAAAAAGAGAAAAGAGAGAAAAAAAGATAGAGAGAAAGATAAATAGAGATCTATGGAGAGGTAAAGAGGGAGACAAAGAGATATAGAGAGATATAAGAGAGATATAGATATAGAGATAGAGATAGAGGTAGAGATATAGAGGAATAAATAGAGAGAGAGAGAGAGAGAGAATATAAGAGACATAAATAGAAATAAAGTATCATAGGGAGAGAGATAAAGAGATAGATAAAGAGAAATAGGAGGCAAAGATATATAGAAGTAGAGAGAGGGGGAGATAAATAGGGACAATAAAGGAGTAAGGTAGAGAGATAGGGAGAGAGAGGAAGAGAGAACGTAAGAAAAATATATAGAGAAATATGAGAGATACAAAGAGAGAAATTGAGAGATAATGAGAAACATATAGATTGAGAGGGAGACATAGATAGAAGGATTGTCTCTCTCTTTCGCTTCCCATCTTTATACATATATCTCCTCATCTCTACCTCTATTTATATATAACTCCCTATCTCTATCTTTCTATCCTTCCAATGCTCCCTCTCTCATTCTCTCCCTCTTCCCTTTCCTATCTCCTTCCATCTCTCTTTCTCTCTCTTCCCCCTCCATTTTTCCCACTACCTATCTTTCTATCTCTCCCTCTTTTGAGATCTCTATCTCTCCCTATCACTTCCTCTTTCTATATCTCTATTTTATCTCTATCCTCTCTCCATTGAATCTCTCCCTCTCTCCCTAAATATATCCCTTTGTCTCTATGTTCATATATATCTCTCTCTCACACACGCACATACACACTCCATTTCACCCTCCTTATCTTTATCTCTCTCTCCCCCTCTCTTTTTATCTCTTTATTACTTATCTCTATCATAGGTTATCTCTCACTCTTTCCTTCTCTACATATCCCTCTCTCTACCTCTATATATATGAATTCTTATATATTTATCTTTCTATCTCTCCATCCCCCTCTCATTATCTCCCTCTTAATATCTCTATTTCTCCCTCTCCATCCCTCTCTCAACCCCTTTATCTTTCTTAAGTTATATCTATCTCTATCTCTCCTTCTTTCTATCCCTATCTCCCCCCCCTCTCTCTCTATTACTCCCTCTTCTATATCTCTTTAAATTTTTCTCCTCTCTATTTCTCTACCTCCCTCTCCTTCCCTCTCTATCTATTTATACTAATCTCCCTCTCTATCTCTCTCCATATATTTTTCTCACTCACACACACACACACACACACACACACACTCCCTATTCCTCCCTCACTATATCTAACAATCCAAGGATTACATGTGTCCCTAGGGAGTTATGCTCAGGGTACCACATGTGCCATTTGATTAAGAATATGATAATTCACCTTTCAAACCTCTTTAGTATACCCATTGCACACTTAAGGAAGATAGAGAAGATATAAAGAGGAAAAGGGAGAAAAAGAGAAAGAGAGGAAGAGAGAAAGAGAGGGGGGGTAAAGATAAAAATGGACATGGATATAGATAGGGAGAGGGAGATACAAAAAGAGAAAAGAGAGAAAAAAAGATAGAGAGAAAGATAAATAGAGATCTATGGAGAGGTAAAGAGGGAGACAAAGAGATATATAGATATAGAAGAGAGATATAGATATAGAGATAGAGATAGAGGTAGAGATATAGAGGAATAAATAGATAGTGAGAGAGAGAGAGAGAGAGAGAATATAAGAGACATAGATAGATATAAAGTACCATAGGGAGAGATCAAATAAAGAGATAGATAAAGAGAAATAGGAGACAAAGATATATAGAAGTAGAGAGAGGGGGAGATAAATAAGGACAATAAAGGAGTAAGGTAGAGAGATAGGGAGAGAGAGGAAGAGAGAACGTAAGAAAAATATAAAGAGAAATATGAGAGAGATACAAAGAGAGAAATTGAGAGATAATGAGAAACATAGAGATTGAGAGGAAGACATAGATAGAAAGAGTGTCTCTCTCTTTCTCTTCCCATCTTTATACATATATCTCCTCATCTCTACCTCTCTTTATATATAACTCCCTATCTCTATCTTTCTATCCTTCCAATGCTCCCTCTCTCATTCTCTCCCTCTTCCCTTTCCTCTCTCCTTCCATCTCTCTTTCTTTCTCTTCCCCCTCCATTTTTCCCACTACCTATCTCTCTATCTCTCCCTCTTTTGAGATCTCTATCTCTCCCTATCACTTCCTCTTTCTATATCTCAATTTTATCTCTATACTCTCTCCATTGAATCTATCCCTCTCTCCCTAAATATATACCTTTGTGTCTATCTTCATATATATATATCTCTCTCTCTCACACACACACACTCCATTTCTCCCTCCTTATCTTTATCTCTCTCTCCCCCTCTCTATTTATCTCTTCATCTCTTTATTACTTATCTTTATCACAAGTTATCTCTCACTCTTTCCTTCTCTACATATCCCTCTCTCTACCTCTCTATATATAACTTCTTATATATTTATCTTTCTATCTCTCCATCCCCCTCTCATTGTCTCCCTTTTAATATCTCTATTTATCCCTCTCCATCTCTCTCTCAACCCCTCTATCTTTCATAAGTTATATCTATCTCTATCTCTCCTTCTTTCTATCCCTATCTCTCCCTCTTTCTATCCCTATCTCCCCCCCCTCTATCTCTCTATTACTCCCTCTTCTATATCTCTTTACTTTTTTCTCCTCTCTATTTCTCTACCTCCCTCTCCTTCCCTTTCTATCTCTCTCCATATATCTTTCACACACACACACACACACACACACACACACACACACACACACACTCTCTATTCTTCCCTCACTATATCTAACAATCCAAGGATTACATGTGTCCCTAGGGAGTTATGCTCAGGGTACCACATGTGTCATTTGATCAAGGATATGATAATTCACCTTTCAAACCTCTTTAGTGTACCCATTGCACACTTAAGGAAGATAGAGAAGATATAAAGAGAAAGGAAAAGAGAAAGGAAGAGAGAGAGAGTGAAGATAAAAATGGACATGGATATGAATGGGAGAGGAGAGAAAAGAGAGAAAAAAGATAGAGAGAAAGATAAATAGAGATCTATGGAGAGATAAAGAGGGAAACAAAGAGATATAGAGAGATAGAAGAGAGATAGAGATATAGAGATAGAGATAGAGGTAGAGATATACTAGAAAAATAAATAGGGAGAGAGAGAGGGGGAGATAAAGATAGAGATAGTGAGAGAGAGAGAGAGAATATAAGAGACATACATAGATATAAAGTACCATAGGGAGAGATTAGATAAAGAGATAGATAAAGAGAAATCAGAGACAAAGATATATAGAAGTAGAGAGAGGGGGAGATAAATAGGGACAATAAAGGAGTAAGGTAGAGAGATAGGGAGTGAGAGGAAGAGAGAACTTAAGAAAAATATAAAGAAAAATATGAGAGAGATACAAAGAGAGAAATTGAGAGATAATGAGAAACATACAGATTGAGAGGGATACATAGATAGAAAGAGTGTCTCTCCCTTTCTCTTCCCATCTTTATACTTCCTCTTTCTATATCTCTATTTTATCTCTATCCTCTCTCCATTGAATCTCTCCCTCTCTCCCTAAATATCTCCCTTTGTCTCTATCTTCATATATATCTCTCTCTCACACACATATATAGAAGGAGTGTCTCTCTCTTTCTCTTCCCATCTTTATACATATATCTACTCATCTCTACCTCTCTTTATATATAACTCCCTAGCTCTATCTTTCTATCCCTCCAATACTCCCTCTCTCATTATCTCCCTCTTCCCTTTCCTCTCTCCTTCCATCTCTTTCTCTCTCTTCCCCCTCCATTTTTCCCATTACCTATCTCTCTATCTCTCCCTCTTTTGAGATCTCTCTCTCCCTATCACTTCCTCTTTCTATATCTCTATTTTATCTCTATCCTCTCTCCAATTCTCTCCCTCTCTCCCTATATATATCCCTTTGTCTCTATCTTCATATATATATCTCTCTCTCACACACACATACACACTCCATTTCTCCCTCCTTATCTTTATCTCTCTCTCCCCCTCTCTATTTATCTCTTTATTACTTATCTTTATCACAGGTTATCTCTCACTCTTTCCTTCTCTACATATCCCTCTCTATACCTCTATATATATAAATTCTTATATGTTTATCTTTCTATCTCTCCATCCCCCTCTCATTGTCTCCATCTTAATATCTCTATTTCTCCCTCTCCATCTCTCTCTCAACCCCTTTATCTTTCCTAAGTTATATCTATCTCTATCTCTCCTTCTTTCTATCCCTATTTCCCCCCCTCTCTCTCTCTATTACTCCCTCTTCTATATCTCTTTACATTTTTCTCCTCTCTATTTCTCTACCTCCCTCTCCTTCCCTCTCTATCTATTTATACAAATCTCCCTCTCTAGCTCTCTCCATATATCTTTCTCACTCTCTCTCTCTCACACACACACACTCCCTATTCCTCCCTCACTATATCTAACAATCCAAGGATTACATGTGTCCCTAGGGAGTTATGCTCAGGGTACCACATGTGTCATTTGATTAAGGATATGATAATTCACCTTTCAAACCTCTTTAGTGTACCCATTGCACACTTAAGGAAGATAGAGAAGATATAAAGAGGAAAAGGGAGAAAAAGAGAAAGAAAGGAAGAGAGAGAGAGGGGGGGGTAAAGATAAAAATGGACATGGATATAGATAGGGAGAGTGAGATACAAAAAGAGAAAAGAGAGAAAAAAAGATAGAGAGAAAGATAAATAGAGATCTATGGAGAGATAAAGAGGAAGACAAAGAGATATAGAGAGATAGAAGAGAGATAGAGATATAGAGATAGAGATAGAGGTAGAGATATACTAGAGGAATAAATAGGGAGAGAGAGGGGGAGAGAAAGATAGAGATAGTGAGAGAGAGAGAGAGAGAATATAAGAGACATAGATAGATATAAAGTACCATAGGGAGAGATCAGATAAAGAGATAGATAAAGAGAAATAGGAGACAAAGATATATATAAGTAGAGAGAGGGGGAGATAAATAGGGACAATAAAGGAGTAAGGTAGAGAGATAGGGAGAGAGAGGAAGAGAGAACATAAGAAAAATATATAGAGAAATATGAGAGAGATACAAAGAGAGAAATTGAGAGATAATGAGAAACATAGAGATTGAGAGGGAGACATAGATAGAAGGAGTGTCTCTCTCTTTCTCTTCCCATCTTTATACATATATCTCCTCATCTCTACCTCTCTTTATATATAACTCCCTATCTCTATCTTTCTATCCTTCCAATGCTCCCTCTCTCATTCTCTCCCTCTTCCCTTTCCTCTCTCCTTCCATCTCTCTTTCTCTCTCTTCCCCCTCCATTTTTCCCACTACCTATCTCTCTATCTCTCCCTCTTTTGATATCTCTATCTCTCCCTATCACTTCCTCTTTCTATATCTCTATTTTATCTCTATCCTCTCTCCATTGAATCTCTCCCTCTCTCCCTAAATATATCCCTTTGTCTCTATCTTCATATCTCTCTCACACACACACACACACATACAAAATCCATTTCTCCCTCCTTATCTTTATCTCTCTCTCCCCCTCTCTATTTATCTCTTTATTACTTATCTTTATCACAGGTTATCTCTCACTCTTTCCTTCTCTACATATCCCTCTCTCTACCTCTATATATATAAATTCTTATATATTTATCTTTCTATCTCTCCATCCCCCTCTCATTGTCTCCCTCTTAATATCTCTATTTCTCCCTCTCCATCTCTCTCTCAACCCCTTTATCTTTCCTAAGTTATATCTATCTCTATCTCTCCTTTCTATCCCTATCTCCCCCCCCTCTCTCTCTCTATTACTCCCTCTTCTATATCTCTTTACATTTTTCTCCTCTCTATTTCTCTACCTCCCTCTCCTTCCCTCTCTATCTATTTATACAAATCTCCCTCTCTATCTGTGCGTCTCTATCTATTTTTCTCCCTCTATCTCTCGAAACATCTCCTTCTCTCTATCCATTTAGCTCTCTCCCTCTCTATTTCCCTCTACCTCTTCCTATACCTCCATATCTATATCTCTTTACCTCACTATCTTTAACTCTCCCTCTCTATCTCTCTCTATATATAACTTCCTATGCCTATCTTTATATTTCTATTTATCCATCTCTCTCCTCTCCATACCCCTCTCCATCTCCATCCCCATATCTATCTTCCTCTTTACCTCTCTCTCACTCTTCCCCCCTTTATATATCCCTACATATCCCTTTCTCTACCTCTATATATATAACTTCTTATATATTTATCTTTCTATCTCTCCATCCCCCTCTCATTGTCTCCCTCTTAATATCTCTATTTCTCTGTCTCCATCTTTCTCTCAACCCCTCTATCTTTCCTAAGTTATATCTATCTCTATCTCTCCTTCTTTCTATCCCTATCTCTCCCTCTTTCTATCCCTATCTCACCCCCTCTCTATTACTCCCTCTTCTATATCTCTTTACTTTTTTCTCCTCTACCTATCTCCCTCTCTTTCTCTCCCTCCCTCTCTTTATATTTCTATTTATCCCTCTATCTCCTCTCCATACCCCTCTCCATCTCCATCCCCATATCTATCTTCCTCTTTACCTCTCTCTCACTCTTCCCCCCTTTATATCTCCCTCTTTCTATCCATATCTCTCCCTCTATCTCCCTCTCTCCCTATGAAAAACATAACATGAGCCTACTACTAATGAAGCCTGATTATCTTCTTGATTCAAAGGTTTTGTTTCTTTCATGTTTGGATACTTGTAAGTGGATGCATATTTCATTTGAAGCTATCACCTCTCCATTGAGACCTTTGTTGCACAAACAAAATCATTTCCAAAATGGCCTACCAATCAATCTCTTGCATTGCATAGATGTATGCAAAATATAGACATAAAATTTTCGTAATGGATATTCTAGACCTCTTCGGCTTACCTATTGCACACCAAGGTGCAATTGCTAGTTAAGTTTTATTTTTTACTTTACATTGTCTCAAATTAAAATAGAAAAAATACCTACCTTTTCCAAAAAATATATTAATTATTTCCCACATATGGCTTTTCCCTCAAACAAAACTGCTGTTTTCGCAGCTTTTTGATGGCTCTGTGAGTTGGCTCTCCCGTTTGCTGCTACGGCGTCGGACTCGGATGGAGTTTCTTCAGGCGCGAAGGCTTACAATGGGTGTGGCGGGAAGGAAGCTTATAAGAATGCAGGGTGTGGCGGGAAGTGATGATTGCAGTATTGGGTTTTTGCCAGCTTTACAGAAAATATTATGCCCTAGCTGCCATTTTCTTCATCCCGTGGGCTGCCGTTTTCTTCAACCTATGGGTCATCTCCAAGCAAACAGGTAAAATTTTAAAAAACCCCAGATCTTGTCAAAATTCCTTACTCCCCTGCCTATGTTGCATGTTGTATTGTATTATGTACCCTGCGATAATAGCAAGCCAGGAAACGTTAAATATCATAGACTTGTCAGGGCCATCAGATTCAATATAAATGTGTTTCTAACGTATTTGAAAGAGTTTTCCTATTGTCAAAACTCAAAAACCTGTGTTGTAATTCATTGGCGAGCATATATTTCTTGATTATCAAAATGGAAACGATCATCCTATAGGGGAAGGAATGAATGAAATGTCTAACATCTCCTTAAATCAATTAGCCTCGTAAAAAACATGTTTCAAGATATTTGAAGGTGGTTTTTCACATTTTCCATGTTAAGAAGAAATTGATTAAAGTATTTATATAGTAAACAATAAGAAATCAAATAACATTGAGGGAATTAGAACTTGTAACCAGGTTATAACAGCTGTTGCTGGAGACTATCTTTTTAATGGAGTACTGTTGCTTATCCACCTGGCCACCCTCATAATGGGTGCATGGTTCCATAAGCCTTTCCTTCTTTTATAATTCATCCCACTAATATGCATTCTTCCTATTTTGTTCATTGTCCCAAAGTTCAATCACACGCATCCAAACCATAATCCTCCCTTTGTCATTCTGTTATAGGGTCTCAGCCTTTCAGGGAAAGAGGGTGAGCAAACAAACACAGGGATAATAGATTTTCACATAGCTATCATACAAGAATGGCTTTCAATGCAAACAAGATAAGATTTCACAAATGAAGAACTGATAATTTTTTTTCAATAATATATCAAAAGAAGCATTTCAATGAATCCATTGCACCAGCGTTCTACCCTTTCTTATACTCTTCATCTTAACATTACTTATAAATATTGAAACAGGGTGATCAGTATGGTTATCTCTCTTCTCTATGCCTTGTGCCCAATGGGTCTGATAAAAGCTTGTACGCACTCAGTTTCCAGTCAGAGCCGTGTTTACAAAAGGGAAAATTAACACCCAAAACACTCACTTTACTTTTTGCCCCTCATTAGATGTACGATGGAGACCTCTATCCAAAATAGACTTTTAACGTAAATTTGACACTACAACTAGTGCAACTGTGATAACCTATTTTCATCATTATTTTTTTTCACTTAAATGTTCACACAATAATGGCATTAGGCAAGCAAGGGATAGGATAACTAAACAATAAATTCATGGATGCAGTAATTAGATAAACATCAACATTTGACATCAATTACATTGTAATACAAGCTTCTGTAAAATACCTTAAGATCACTTTCCAAATAAGGAATTGGGCTTTCGTTTCTAACCTTAGATTTACATCAACCTTGCACTCACAAGAACATCACCTAGCTAATCTACACTTTCTTCCTCAACCAGTCTCTATCCATAAATTTTCTCAAACTCTGAGCATCTAAAACCTTTGAGTGCTATCTACCTTCTCAGTGGATTTCTTTTCCTTTTATATTTTTTTGTTCTTCACTTTTGTTGAGAGAAATCTGATCCTGTGATAAATTTGGGAACGGTTCCTAGCTACCTCCATATTTTTACATATCATTTGTTGTTATAGTCTCTCTTTTTTCTTTTCTGTTAAGTTTCTTCTTTTGAATTTCAATGGTGATTTGACAAAGGGATCTAGATTTGCAGCTCTCCATTTATGATTTTATCAACTCCATTTCTATTTTCTTTTCCCAACTTGAATAAGTTATATTCTACTACAATGAGTTTTTCTAAAGATTAAACATTGAAAGATTTTGTTATGTTGCTTATATAAAATCTTTCTCTCTAAATCCTTTTCCTTTTTAACATGAAACTAACTTCTGGCAATATATTCGTTGAATTGGTTTGCAATAGCATACTTCTGAGGTTTTCTTTCAAGCATACTTCTGAGGTTTTCTTTCACTTTCCTATGGATGAGCCGCCTCACTGCTAGGCTGAATCAATTATCCCTGTAGGGAACTGAGCATGCCCCTTCAACTCTTCTTAGTTATATAGTGTCTGAGATTCATATAACCTAGACAGTATCACATCATCTCATATATAACATGTCATATCCTTCAATTCTGCTTAGTTATCATACAGCCTGTGTGATTCACACATAACCTGGACATGATCACAACATCTCATATATAACATGTCATATAATTATCAACATTCATATACCAATTAAAATAGATGTACCTGTCATATATCATAAATCATGTTTTGCTAAATTAGTAATGACCCATCAAAATCATTATCACACCCAGAATAACTAGATTTAAGGGATTTTGATAAATTTGTTCAAGTCTTGGACAATATGTTGCCATCTGCCCAAGTCACAAAAGCAAAATTATACAACCAAAACTAAATGAAATTATGCAAGTCTTAATAAAACATGGGGAACATGATAAGAACATCATTCAAAGATACTCTAGATAGGTCCACAAAAGGGTGTTATGTTTTGGGGTACTTAGTCAGCAAGAAAACATGATAAATATAAATTTTATCACTTGATTTTTTTCCAGGCTTCTTTTTTATGTTGCGATGACGAGTTTTCCATTGCAACCTGTTAGCAAACACATTTCAAATAAGCAAGCAATATCAAATTAATAGTTTGTGGAGAAAAACTCTTCAAAACTTGCTTGGAAATTCTATGGACTGCAGAAGCATTGGTCTATTAAATATAAAGATGCTAGTGCTAGTTGTTGTTTCACTTTGAGCTTATGACACGATTTTCACTATTTAAAATCTGTTACTATCTAAACTTATATGTTTCTGAGTTTTGAATGCTTTTACAATCTGTGTCCATAAAACAATTTTACATTTTGGTAGTGCTTATGTTGATGACATTATCTTATAGCATTTCCTATTAACATGTAGTTTGTAGTCTGACTGAAATGCCTCTGAAAATGGTAGGCAGCAATGCTTTTCTAATGCAGACACTCGGTGTCCTGCTGATTTATCTTCTTCATTCACTACAATTAAGATGGTTATAAATCAGATGTATGAAGGCCTTCATTTTGTCCTTTATGCTCTTCTGAAGAATTCCAATACGCGTGAAAAAGTTCTTGAGTACTTGGCAGAAGTTATCAAGAAAAATGCTGCAAGGGCAAAAATGAATGTAGGTTTTTTGCAACCTTTTGGAATATATTAGCATGGTGTTGGCTTTTCCTAGCATTTCATTTTCTTGCTCTCTGTTTTGCATGTGACGCAGGTGAACCCTTTTAAATGTGCAAGTTCTGGCATGTTTGTCAGTCTCAGTGCAGTCATGCTAAAGCTTTGCTCACCATTTCTAGGCAATTCGACAAAAATGAACTTAATTGATGCAAATTACATACTTTATAATGGCCGAATTGATTGTCGGTGAGATATAACTGCTTTTATTTTTTTCTTTTCAGCATCTTTCTTTCTCTGTAGAAAATTGGTATTACATCTTTGTTTCTTCATAATGTGGGTATGAAGTTTTTCTATGAATGCCTTATTGGCTGATGCATTACTCTGCAGAGGATTGATAGCAATTCATGCTTCATCATAAGAGATTGCAACATGGGTGGATAGAAGGAACTATGCACGAACTGAAGGATATAGGCAGCTTCAACATCAGAAGGAACAGGAAGAATGTCGTGTACTACAGACACAAGGGGCCACAAGCTCTGGCAGTCTCCATGCTTCTAATTCTGTTGGTACCAGTGCCATACTTAGATCTCCAAGTGATGGAAGGCTGACCAAATATTCTTTTGTTACCGAATGCTTTTTCATGACAGCAAGGATACTGAACTTGGGCCTTTTGAAAGCGGTGTCTGACTTCCAAAGTCTAATACAAGTAAGTATAGAAATTCTACCTATTTCACATCTATATACATCATACATTGTTTGTGGCATCTATAAATTGGTAACCTAAAATGACTTGGGTATTTAAGATGCATGCAGCCCTTGTTCATCTGTTGTAAATCCACAGGCTTTTAATTTTTGCATTAATGTGAAAGGATATAATCCTAGAGACATTTGTTGAAAGTCTGTGTGGCATACAAAAGTAATTTGGAATCTTTAAGTCTTCTTGCTTCTGCCAAAAGAAGTCAGAATTGTAGTGTGCATGCTTGGGGGAAGGAGTAGAAATGCTAGCTATTTTTTGAGTGACAAGGGATTTCAAAATTTCCACATTTGTTTTCATGTCTGTTCTTCCAACTAGCTTATGATTGGGACAATTAGTAATCCCACAGCACAGATTATTAGAACCTTAACAATTTTGAATGTTAGTCTAGCACCACAAATGGCTGTATTTTCTTCTATGGGTCCCAACATTATCACTCCAGGCATCATCAAGGTGAGTTACTGTGATCATCACTTCTAGATCATGAGATTCATTCTAAATTGTAGTCTAATTTGTCTATTCTCGTGACAGCAGATCATTCCATTCTATAAACAAGTTGGCTTGGGAAAATTCAAAATTCCTTTGAATATACTTGAAGGATTTTGACAAAAAATTTACACACAAAACCTCCTTCAAGGAATGTTGAATAGGTCTGCAATCAACATATATATACCCTTTTTTAATGTGGGGCAGAGAAAAATAGCCTGACTGAAAATTGTGCACTGTCACATAATATAAAATACTATTATCGAGCTCTTTCGAACTTTAAGACCGCCCCCTTAGGTGACTGTCATGTGCATTTGACTAAACAATGTACCATAAAACCCTATGTTGCATAGTCATATGCACTATATTTAGTCACATTTAACCCTGCACAAGCTGTACACATTACAAAGGCTTTAAACAGGGTTTGTAACTATGCATCAAATTCATTCATGAGATTACTATCCTCGCCACTGCATAGGTGTACTAGATAACAAGTCAGTGTCTCTGAAAGAATGCTGCCCCTATCTCACACATATGCATTTCAATAATGGCTACCGTCTCTTGGTGACCCTTGCATCCAAACTTTCATTCGGAATGCTCCTTGAAACCTTTTAGACTGTGACTCTCAAATGTTGTTCAGGGTTTTAGCTTGAACCTTGCCCACATGTGAGACTGCTGCTTTTTTTAAACCCTTGTCAAGTATCAATAAGATGTTCCAAGGATCATACTTTCAATGTGGAATCAAATTCATACACCTGATCATGCTTTGATTCAATTCATTTGGTTATCATATGAATCTTCTTCGATGTATATGCTAATAGGGCAATAGGTGGATTGTGACTGTGATGAAAAAGTGAAATCTTCCCTGCAACACCTTATTGACTGTCCATGCCAACATCAGCTCCATTATACATTGCATGATAGGAATTCCACCTCCATTTATAAGTCACATTTTCCCCACTAACTAAAATAGAGCCATAAAGATGTGACTCTGCAATCAAAACGTGATCTTGTTGCTTTATGGCTTCATGATCTAGGGGTTAAAAACTTCTGCCCAAAGGATGTATAATATTGATTGTTCGCTGACAACTTAAAATAACACACTTACTTTTACATCATCTGACCTCTCTGCACAATGTGTACATCAATTAAAATAAAGCACGCTACTGAAAGAAATCAATGAAGATCAGAACACATCCATGGCTAAGATCAAATCTAATGCTGAAATAATTTTCAGCTCAAAGCTTGACATTGACAGGGACGTGGAGATTCCTTGGCTTTTATATCATGTAGTTGTATTTAATTTTTCTTTGCCTTCTACATTTATGATTGATATTGCTTGTCAGCTGACATTTGTATTCTGTTTTGGCTGATTCTATGCTCTACTTATATTACATTTGTATTATGTTTTGGCTGATTTTGCATGTATGGTTGATATTACTCTTTCTAATGAATTTGTGGCAGAAACTCTTCTGTTTCTTCTCTTTGCAGGCCATGAAACTATCTCCCTCTCCATGGCAATGAGTATCATGTTTCTTACAGAGTGTCATTGGGCAATGAAACAACTCCAAGTGAGTACTATTAGTAAGTATTTTTGGAACTTATTATATTTTGTTTACTTCCTTCCCTTGGGATTTAATGAATCATGTGCAGTAGGTATTGACGCAAAAAGGAATCCCCTCCCTCTACTCAAGAACCGTCCACAAATTCAAAACCAAACAGATAATTATTGTCTTAATTCACTAAGATAAAGATTGTAAAAAAATTTGATTTTATTTGATTCAATTTCAATTACAATCACAAGGCTTTTCATGGCCTCATCATTCCACACTCTATTTTCTACTTTTATATTTGGCAATCATTCTACAATCTCTTCTCTTCCTTACAACTTTGTCTGTCACCACATATCCAATGTCTTTTTTTCTTTCAAATTTTAGGTTTTTATTGTTTCCATTGGTAGGCCTGGTGATTGCTAGCCTGAAGAGTCACTTGTAGATGAACTGCTAAGAGGTTTCTTGAAGCTAATCAATCTTTTCATGATAATTCCTCATCATACTACTTCATTGCAGAATTAATTTTTTCACTCCCATTCATCCTTGAGAACTAAAATATAAGCTAACACCTTGGTTGAATAGATATATCTGTTTCTTCATTTGGCTACTTTTACCAGTCCTTTAAAGTTAGGAACTCCAACTTTGCACCTCAACTCTTGGACATGGGCTTGTGAAGACCCAAGGCAAGAGTGAGGATGATGTCACTAGCCGCCCCCCCTCATCTCAAGTTCATGCTCTAGGGGTGAATGACCTATGGTGAGGTTTGAGGTCTGACTTTGACTACCAACAAGAGGTCTCATATGTAAGTTTATCAATTAAGGGGTGTTTCTTATATTTTGAAGTATTTGTTTTGAATAAATGGGATATGGGTATAATTAAATATGGGATTGCTTGTCTGCAAATTGAAATTTTTGGATTCCCAAGGATACAGGGCCAGGAATCTGGTTATCTAACTGAATATGGGATTGTCTGCCTATAAATTGAATCTTTTGGATAAGCTAGGATAAAGATCAAGACACATGTTGATTTCTCTCTTTTAAACATTTGATTTTGTATTTTTGCACAATACTTGCACCTGCACAACCCACACACTTGCCCATTTCACCTTTTTTCAAAAATGCAAACCTAGGACACAAACTAGGAAGCTAGGTATGTAACTAACTATGGAATATTTGTCTACAAATTGATTTTTTTTGAAAAGCTAGGATACAGACCAGGACACTTGCTCGTTTCTTTTTCCCTTTTTAAATTTGATTTTCTAATTTCGCCCAGCATTTGCACCTGTCCTATGGGGTACGCTGCACTTGCAGCAGCAGCAGCAACACCATCACCACCGAGATAGTTGCCCATTTCATTTATTTATTTTTCACTGCACTTGCATCACCTACAGGCTGACCAGTTTCTTTTTTTCATTTGATTTTGTAAGTTCGCACAGCACTGGCTTCTGCCTCCTGGTTTACACAGCATCAAGTATGTTGGATTGCATTATTTTACCCAGGGGTTTGAACTTGGGTTTCTTCTTTGAAAGCCCATATGCTTCACCACATGAGGTCATTCCATTTGATGAGCTACTTACTTATTATAGTGGAGCTTTTAGGTTCTTGTTATTTCCAGAAACATAAAGTACCCTGACTTATAATAAAGAAACATAAATACATGCTATTTTGTATTATTAATCGTGCATGAAGAATACAAAAGTAGCATTATTTTACCTTCAAATATTTGTTAGTTTATTAATAGCCCATGCGTTCACCACTAGCAGTCATAACATGAAAGGAATCATTCTAGAGAGTTATTTGAGAAGGTGGTATGGATGGGAGTTGGGACTACCAGTGCATAATGAGATACCTCCTGTAATGTAGAAGTTAGTTCAGAAGAAGTGTCAATTGATTTTGTTGGAAATGATGATCCCTGTAGATTCGAAATTGTTGTGTCTAAGATGAAGCCCTATGCTGCCACAGAAATTGAGAACAATACTGGGAAAGGATAAGATTAAATTAGGGCCTAAGATGTTGAAACATCTTAAGCTAAAAACATTTCCCTCAAATTTCTAGCAACAGTTGTGTCCAAACTTCTGCCCATCTGTTTGTTCCACCTATAGCCTGGTAGTGCCAATGGGAAGCAATAAGTGTTTCAGGCTTATAGCAACCTCTGAATTAGGTTGTCTCTCCTAATCTAATGCTATCTACTAATGCTTGGGGTGAAAAGGGTTTGGGAAAAATACAATAAATGCAAATGGACAATTGAATGAATGGAACTCCTCTTGACTGGAAATAAATTTGTTACACTATAAAATTGAAATTTGATCATTTCATCCTATAGAAAGGCCTTTATGCTTTCAGGCATTGGGGACAAAAGGAGTTCTTAGTATTAAGTCTGAGATACCCTGCATTTTCTCATTGCATGTTTTACTTGTTGATTCCTACAGGTAATTCATGGTCTGGTGGACAGAATTATGGAAGTTGTCGGTGTACCATTTGTTTCAGTTGGAGATAACTCAGGCTATTATATAAGGCCATCTCATGTAAGATTCAAATGGTTTTGTTTAATTAGTATAAGGGAAAAAGGATAATGAACTTTCTTTGAATATTCTAGTAGTCATATCTAGCATAAACACTTTACTGAAATTTATAAATAACATTGCTCTGATGTTTTCTGATTGCAGGAGCCAGAGTTTTTCCTTAGTAGACAAGAAAATATTATGTTTAAAGGGAAGAGCATTGGGGCATTTGGAATTGTGCATCATGAGGTAGTACAATATGTTGGCATTTTTTAATGTTAGAATGTTAATCTGTTGATTGTTAATAATTATAGTATAAATTATCTAAAGGTTGTCTTACATTTGCTTTCAAGTTGAAGAGCAAGAAGAATGTGTTATTAGCATGCAAATTTTATCTGGAATCAATTCCAGCATTTGAACTCTAATCTAGGTAAGGATGCTTAAGTTTGAACTTGTTTGAACCATTAGAGATCAATGTAGTCTAATCTACTCATTTTCTGAAGAATCTATCTTTACGATTACTCCAAGTGGACCAATGGTGATTTTAACTATTTATACAAATCTAGTGAATGAGTCAAAAACACCCAAAGAATTATGGGCTAAGATCTAGAAGCATCAAATTTAACTCAAGACAAGTGTGAGTTGTTACTCCAACGTATGTCAAAAGAGTATTCAACCATGTTAAAGTTTCCCTTGAGAACCCAATCTATAATGGTGAGTTATACCTCATCCATTTCCAAACTTAGGTCATATTAAGAGGTGATTGGGGTCATAGATAGAGCAAAGACCAAACAGTCCTCCTTGAATTTGAATGGTGACCCAAAGATAGTAGTTTCTAAGGTCAACACTAGTTTTGGCACTACTATGGCTGTCCTCTCTTTCCAGTCCATTATTTTGTGTCTTTTTCTTAAAGTGGGAGATGGCTGTAACTTCCAGTTCTTGGTACTTCTTCTCACAGCTGTTTCTTGTATTGTACTCCTTGCTATGCTAAAACTATCACAGCTTCTAAACTGTTCTTCATTACACTAAATTTCATAGAGATTTTCCTTGTCTGTTTAGTTTTTTTTTCTGTGATTGATTTACCTTAGCATCATAATTGAAATTGGCTTACCTGAGAGTTTTGGTTGTTCTGTGTGTTGGTTGTGTCTAAGCAGAATTTTATTGTTTATAATTTATAAAGTTAGAATTTCATGTATCTATCATATCTATTGGTTTCTAGAGTTTTATACTTCAATTGGGATATTGGAGGTCATCAACCAGATTTTGATTTGGAAATTTAGAAGTCAATTTCCATAATTTAGATTTCCAATGTACTTCAAAATATTGTTTTCTATAGGAATTCGGTGAAATATATGAAGCTGAAGAAACTTTGGAACTGGCTTTGAAATAGTTTGAGTGAGTTGCAGGGCTCTATCAAGGTGAAGAAGTTACTAGTACGGCTAACCAGTGCCAACTTAAAATTGCACAGTTTGTAGCCCAGCTTGAGCAGTAAGTTATATGAAAGAAAATATTTTTGAAAGTTTTTTGGGATCACATATTTTCACTTTTGGGCTATCAAATGACTAGTGTAGTGGTTGCTAATAATTGGATTTTTTTTGGGGTTTGATTTGTAGATTTATTATTTTCAGTTAATGTGTAGAGACTTGTGGATTTGTGGTTCTTTAAATGAATAATGCAAATGGATTTACTTGTTAAATCTAATATTGTTTGCTTGTAGGAAAATTTTGCTTTCACCATATTGATTATCTTAAAGGAAGAATTCAACTCTCTCCAAAATCATATGAAAATCTTGAAAGGCTGTGTTATGCTCAAAGACGATTTGGAAATCTTGGCGTTCATCAATAAAAAAGTACATGATTTAGTGGATTGTTACAATGAAAAGTTATCAGCATTTGAAAGGACCATACATAAGCATGCAAGAAGAAAGTTCCCGTTCTGAAGCAAAATTGTCCAGTCTAGACAATTGAGTCAACTCTTTGTCAAGCTACCTTGCCATGCTCGAAAGAGTTATGCTAGTAGTTGGGTATATTCCAATGGCTTTTAGGAAAATATTAACATTTTCTCTTTCCTAGAAATGAATCGTTTGTGTATGTCATGTTATGACGTACGTGTTGCTTATGATTGTATGAACAAGTTTATAAACTATAAATAAAAAAATACTTATTGGCATTTACTTTATGAATTTGGATTAGGATGCATTATTTTCTTTGTTTTTTATGAACATTATGCTTTGTGTATTCGACAACTGTTCATTGTTCCAACTTCAAAATCATTGATAATTTCTATTATAATTTTCCATCACATTTGAAAAATAAAAAATAAAAACTCCAACAAATAGGAGGACGATGAGAATTTGAAAACATTGAATTGTTTATTTTTTTAATACATTTTTACATATTGTCTCTAAAGAAACAATTTTTACATATTGTCTCTGTAGAGACAATGTCTTTAATCCCAACTATTGTCTTTCAAGAGACAAAAGTGAAATTGTCTCTAAAGAGACAAACGTGAAATTGTCTCTAAATTGTCTCTAAAGAGACAAAAATAAAGAGACAAAAATACTTCTATGTCATATTGTCTTTATAGAGACAATTTCATATTGTCTTTAAAGAGACAAAAATACTTCTATGTCATATTGTCTTTATAGAGACAATTTTATATTGTCTTTATAGAGACACCCCCTTAAAGACAATACTTGAGACAATAAACAACTTTTTTTCTGTCTCAATTTAAGACAATATACTCAAATATTGTCTTAAAAACTGTCTTAAATACTCCCTTGATGTAGTAGTGCATGGAAATCCAGGTTTGCATGTCTGTAGCCAATTTCTATAATATGCTTGTGCATATATATGATAAAAGTTACTAAAACTCTCTGAGTTCAACACTTTATGCACTTTATTGGATATCTAGTTCCTTTTTTAAGTCATGCTATAAGAAGAATTGTTATATAGGGGTAAGTGCATCGTAGTTTAGGATTGTATTAGTTTCGTACATATTGTCATCTCCTCATGCAGCGGGTTAGATCAGCTATCACTAGGCTTATAATTGCTTTTAAATGAAAGTTATTAAGCCCTTGTTTTTGCATCAAATCTAACTTGTGCCTAAGTGTATATTCAAACTATACGTGCCTTTCATTTCAGTCTTAACCTTTTTCAACAACTTCTTTTGTGTTAAGGATAGATCACTAAAATCCATGAGATGACATCAATTTGTGGTATTCTATCAAACTATTTGCATGCCTTGTCCATGCTTCTCATTTCTGCAACCATATCTTCCAGTGCAGTTTGTCTATTGCCTTGATTCAAAATTATTGTAGCATACGCTTATTTTTTAGATTTTGTCATTTAGCGTTATCAATATCTTCTCAAGAACATCGTACCTATTTAAAATGATGGTAATGGTCCCCATCTCTTAAAACAATCTCTCTTGCAGCAACCATGGAGATGAGTTTAGAGGCAACGAACCTGTGTTTGCAAACATAATGCCATTCCCGTGTAGTGCGCCATCTTCCTCTCTCCCTTTATGTCCCTGCAAATAATCAATGTGGGAATCGATTTGTAGTTTAGATTGTTGTCGGTGCATACTTAACGTGTGATACTCGCCATTTCTATGCACCCTTTTACTCATGCATGTAAAAAAATCCTTTATCCTTTATGTTTTGATGGATGTTCGTTCCTTGTTTCAAATCTCGCATTCGACCATTCTATAGTATTCTTTTGAGCATTAGAATCTAGGAATATGCATGCAGTTGAAAATTAAATTACATAAACCTAGTTCTTAATAACAACATTGAATCATTGTTATTGTGGTCACCTCTGCACAATGTATCTATCCCTCACCTTATGCTATTTGAGTTTGATATGGAAAATAAATAATAGGAGATTAAAGATGCCATGTTTGAAGTTTTGTTTTTTCTCATTAAATCCATGATATGTTCTATAGAATTGATCAATTTGTGGTCTGATTATAGTGAACTAACATGCCCGAGTATGCAAAGAATAGTTATTAATGCATAAAGTAGGAAAGTCTTGAGTTATCTTTCCTATTTTATTATAATTAGATTACTTAGTTAAGATATGGGTATATAATGTTTAATCCATATATAATTGTTTGCATGCATATATATATATATACAAAAATACAATTTTATAAATACATATATTTGAGTGTAGATTTTTAGTCAATTTATATTTTACAATGATGTAAGCATTCTATGTGTAGTTTTATTCAAATTTTATGATAAATAGAATAACTATATGCATGTAATTTTAGACAGAATATGTTTCCATGTAAAAGTCATTTTATATATTGTTATTTTGGAAGTCGTATTTTGTTTTAAATATATACATATTTGTATATATATGTATTGGCATGTATAAATATATTATGAATTTAGAAAAAGAATAAAACTTCCTTTGGGATTTAAATGATTATGTTAAATAAATTAGTTATGTGTAGAAATCCCTGTTCTCACTGTTTTTTGTAACTGTTTGTTTTTGCATGTTTTTGAATTTTTTTTATTTTTATTTTTTTATGTTTTTTTGCATAAACCAATGAAGTACAATTTTGAAAGAAATTGCTAATAAAATTTAAGTAAAATACCACAAGTTTAAAAATGATGGAAACTGATTGATCTATTGATGCAAATAGGTTTATTGATCTTCTATGTTGATTACAAACAAGATCTAATAACATGCAACTGAAAAAAGCAACAATATTATTGATGGAAAACCTAGTATTTGCAGCAGCTTGTGAAGCTACTGAAATGGCACATCCATCATAAAGATCCACTTTCCCCTGCACTAGATGATAGCAAATGAAGGCAATGAAGTATGTGCCCCTATTGGTGAAGGCAGACTACCAAAAGAGAAGGAATTTTTCCCAATGCAAGAGGTATGGCCTGGTACTTGAAAGGTATGACTTAACAGCAGCAAGTACGACTCAACAATAGCAATAATTAAACTGTACGGCTCTTAATAGGTGTGTATGGATCTTGGAAAATGGGCACCTTGAGATGAAGAACCCCTTCTGGATGAATACCAAACCAAAAACCCTGAAGATGCAATCTCTGTATAAGTACTGTGATAACCTCTGAATGAAGCTACCTCTCCAAAAGCAATAAATCAGCACTAAAGATGGCTCATTCTCCAATGCCAAAAGACAACTAAAACCCTTGGCTCTGTTCTCTGGAAGAATACTTGATCAAAAATCAATTTCATAATATAATCAGCTCCTTTTCTAATGAAAACCTTATATCCTTCAAGAAGTCGACTTCTCTCCAAAAAAACAATCATTTAAATAAAATTGAAATTTCGCTTTTAATTATTCCAAAGTTGGATGCCTCTTTTTAATAAAAAGATTAACTCAAAATGGTCCACTTCTCAATGATGGTCGGCCCCTTTAAAAATAACTTAAGTTATAATTTTAAATAATATTATAACTTTATAATATAAGCTTCAAATAATTAATATTTAATTTGACAATTAAATATTAATATCTTCCTCAAAATACATTTGATTAACGAATCGTCTAAAGCTAGAGAATAAGTGATTGAATTTGCACACGACTAGACCATACTGCTAAAAATAGTAGGGGTACTCCACTGAGTGACTTAACTTACTAAAAATAGCAAGTCAAGCAAATGATGTCCGAACGACCCTGAACGAAAGCGAAACTAATATAATCTGACAAATGAAGCCAAGACAAGCTCCACAAGACCCTCTATCCATCCAATCAGCCTACAAGGGTCACATAATAGGCTAATCTTAAGCTCTGAGAGATGTCAACTGGAAGGGGACATTACAGTCTTCCCCTCCTAAAATTTCTTGTCCTCAAGCAATCTTAACTCTGGATACAGCAAAATATCCTCGCTCTCCCAAGTAGCATCCTCCACTGGTAAATCCCTCCATTTTACCAAATATTCCCTGATAGTCCTCTTGCACAATTGTCTCTCTTTGTACTCCAAGATCGACTCATGTACTAAGATCAACTTTCCCTCATCATCTAAGGGAGGTAAAACTACTGAAGGTACCACAGGGTGTCCCAATGCCTTCTTGAGACGTGACACATGAAAAACATTGTGGACCTTGCTATCCACTGGAAACTCTAGCTCATAAGCCACCTCTCCAACATGCCTCAGAATCTTGAAAGAACCATAATACAGTGGCTTAAGCTTCTCTGAACCACTCTTCCTAAGAGTAGACTGACGGTAGTGCTACAACATGAGATATACCATGTCTTCCACCTCAAAAGATCTCTCTATCCTCTTCTGATATGCATACTACTTCTGCTGATTCTGTGCCTTAGCAATATTTTCCTTGAGAGCCCTCATAGTGTCTTGACTCTCCTGTAATAAATATCCAGCACTTGGCACTCTATTGTCACTCAGTAGCAAATCCAAAAAACTAGGTGCCTCATAACCATACAACACCATGAAGGGGGACATCTGAATGGTCATGTGAAAAGTAGTATTGTAACAATACTCACATAGATATATCCAGCTAACCCACACCTTTTGTTGCCCTGCAATGTAATTCCTGAGGTAACCTTCCACCCATTTGTTCACTATCTCTATCTAACCATCAGTTTGCGGGTGGTAACTAGTGCTTAGTGTAAGCTCGGTCCCACAAAGTCTGAACACCTCCTGCCAAAAGTGACTTAGGAACCGACTATCCATGTCGCTAACTATGCTCCAAGGCAACCTATGTAATCTAAAAACCTCACAAAAGAAGACCTCTGCTACCTGTGTAGCTGTGTAAGTGGTGGT
>VDFB02281492.1:239382436-239411476 GCA_007258455.2 Sequoia sempervirens | reverse complement strand
GAGAGAGAGAGAGAGAGAGAGAGAGAGAGAGAGGGTTTAAGGGTTAAGGGTTTAGGGTAGAGGGGAGAGAGATAGAGGGAGTGGGAGAGAAAGAGATGTTAGTGTAATTAATTAATTATTACACTAGCATAAGTCAACTTAGGTCATACATCATTTAGTCCTAGGTTGCATTTTAATAAATCATTTAATAATGGGGTAATATCCCCTTCTATGTTTGTAGGGATAAGATTCCTTCTAGAAGATGAGTTGTCATTCTAGAACTTATCTCAACATTTATCATTTCCTAGGTAGGGTTCACATGTTGTCACATGTTAGATCATGACACATGGCAACATCATATTGCATCTTGCATCTCTCTCATGCCTATATATTCAAGGAATTTGTACATTTGTAATCATCTAATATCTAATAATGTAGATCAATAATAGAATCTCCATTGTGCATGCCTAGTTGCAACACTTTTTGTGTGGTTGATTAGCTTTCCTGGCAAAGGTTCTCCATTGAAGACTGTAGCTTCAGGGCCTCTATGCATCCATAATCTCAACATGGTATCAGAGCTTTCCAGCAAAACGTCAACCCTCGATCAAGAAAGTTGGTGTGCCAGATTCTTTGCAAGCTTGGTTTTCCATTGCAGGCTACTTGACTCCACTTGGGGACCAAGTTGATTTTTGAAGCAGATTGAGTCAGATCTGAGCTCGCCATTGTCTTCAAAAGGCCTAAAAACCTTAGGATCGCCTACCCATTCATCAAAATCAGATACATCAACCCAGGAGCCATTAGAGGTATTTTTAGGGTTTGTAAAATCAATCATATAATTCATACAATTTGCAGTAAAAAGATCACCACGGTTAGTTGTCCTCTGAGGCAAAAAAATTTTTAGTCGCAGGCACTTTAAAAAAAAAAAAATGGGCAATTTATCTATATTGTTGGGCAAAAAATATATATATTTGGGCTATAGTTACACTATAGTTTTAGAAAAATTATATATTGGAGCAACTTTATCATCAGTAGGCATGTATTTGTTCATTTAAAATTTTTTTAGAGTAAAATTAGGCTTATATTCTTGATTTTTTAATTGCATATTGCAATATTAAAAAAATCTATTTTTTATCAGCCCTTTCAATATTCTTTTAGTCTGCAGAGGTTTTGGATTGGCATTTATTTCGGTTTGTAGGGGACGGTACTTTTGCAGTGTTTGTCACATCACGTTGGCGTCATTCACCATCTGTGTCGTATTTTCTCCTCATTGGGCTCTCAATCGCCGTTGTCGACCGATATATCACTAGCGTTGACTCTCGTCAGCTCATGTGTAGTTCCTCCAACGCCGATCAACGACCATCTTCTGTCGCTGGATTGTTTTTGTTGACGTCTATTGCAGCTGGCATTTGAGTCATCCACCGCTGGTACTCCCCTAGCCCTGACCCACGGTTCCTTCAAAGACCAAGTGGACTGTTATTTGTGAGCGGTACCACTACTCAGAGGAGCTCCGCATGAAATATTTGCTAGCAGATCCGCTCACTCGCCACCCTTTCTAGGGGTGCAATTTTTTTTGCCAAATGTATCGCCAAGGTCACATCAAAGACCAGGTGCTAGCGCTTGGGGTGCTTAATTTTTGCACCTAATTAGCCTGCTAAGTACCAAATCAAGGCATTTTTTTCTTTTTATCATAACTTTCACCCATGGTATCAAAAATCGGCAAACGAGATACTGTCAAAAAGGTAATTCCGAGCACTTTCTAGTGGTGACATTTGTTCTACAAAATTTTGCTTGCAGAAAATTCTACAGCGAACTGAAGATAAAACCCTAATTTGGACATAAAGGCTTATAACTTTGCAGCCGTTCATCAGATTTCAGCAATTCTAGTGGCATCAGGAAGTATTTTCAGAGCTTTTTTCATTTGTCCAGAACCCTTGATCAGTTTTAGCTCCAGGTACTCTTGAATTGATTTTTTTAGTTTGGTGCATTTGTTCAATAACCTGGATATCCTAAAGCTTGCGAAAATATTTTTTGATCCGGGTAGCATCACTTCAATTGTACATTATCTTTGGAAGCTTTTATTTGCTGTTGAAGGTCATTTGTCTTTTTTTTTTTGGAGAAATTTCATGATGGGGCTTGCATATTCTCCTTCTCTAGTTATGTTGCATAAGGGTAACTATCAACAATGGCGGGATGGGATCATCCACCATCTCCAATCACTTGATTTATTGCCACATTTGTTTGGTATAGTCCCTCATCCAAGTGAAGGTATTCTTGAATTTTCTTGGAGTTGCAGCAAATACACTATTTTGGAGATCATTTCAATGCAATTTGATTGTGATTTTTTGAGTACTATTGATCATTGTGATTGTCCTCACATCCTTTGGACTAAGCTTTGGGAGATATATGGAGATTTAGACACTCCATCATTCCCCGATGGTCAAGATTCAAAATGTCATTCCTCAGATCAAGTACCCCATGATGATATTGTTGTACAGGAGGTTGATTTCCTTGCATCTTCCAAAGAGGTTGGCGAGGTTCTGTCAGGTGCTTCTTCTCCATCAAAGACAGTTGGTATCCCTTCACATTCAGTGATTCCTTATCCAGATTCATTGATTGAGGCTTCCATCATCACTCATCAGGACACATTCAATTTTCCAGACTTGGATGGCTTTGTTTAAGGTATCACTGACTTGGCTACTTCTATAGGTTTGGAGGACATTCTTGAGGGAATATCACTCCTCTATTCAGATCCCACTTTGGAGAGTTTTCTTGAGTCTTCTCATTGCTTTTCCTCAACCTTGATTGGAGATCCTGAGACTATCTTGGAGACACTTGGTTTCTCTTTAGAGATTTCATGTATGAGACTTCTTCCCTGTCATTCCATTCTGGATTTGAGGTTTCTTCAGCATCTACCATTGGATTTGCTTCTTCATAGTAGGATACTTGTGGTTTGGACACACTTGTTGCTTTAGAATTCTTTCAGTGGTTTTGAGGACACTTCATTCAGGGGGGGCTATCAAGTCTCCATCATATCCATCACATCCATCACATCATCGTCTTTGGATATTGTTCAGTATCAATTTCCGTATCATCTTGGTTTGTCACCCTTTTCATTGTTTGGGACTATGGCATCTTCATCATCAGGAAAGGAGATACATGAGCAGAGTTCAGAGACATCATCATCCACCTTCATCCTTCCTTCATTCAATTCCTATCTGGAATGGGAGGCATCCCTACTCTTGCACTTGGTTTTGTTTCTTCGGAAAGGGAGACAAGTTGTTTGTCAACATTTGATCTTGAGGGACCTTATTTTGGGAATTTCTTTGATTATTAGGAATAGGCTTCCCATTATATCAATTGATATTATATGGGTGATCCTACAACCAAGGAGGTATTTCATTCCTTTGATAATTATTTGGTAGAGCCTTTTCTTGCCTCACAATTTTGTCATTTATAGTTTTCATAAAATTATCAATCTTACCCTCAAGAGTTCCCCCTTTAGTACCTGAACTTTTTCCCTCCTTTCGATTTATGAAGAGTTTTGCATCATCTCTTCTGCCAACTTTACCAGTTGCTCTGCTGATATTCTCAATATGTTTTTCCATCTTCTAAGCTTCCCTTAATGTCTGAGGATTCTTATCTAGTAGGTGGAAACTCATTTTTGTATCAAATGCATTGTAGTAGTTTACCAAGAACACATTTTCATTTAATTGTAAATGAGGAGGCAACTTCTTTTTGGCCTTTTGGAACCTTGTATTAAACTCATCCATAGACTCATTAGAACCTTTAGAAATGTTATTAAATTTATTCAATAAAAAAATTGAATCGGTGTTGGCATCGTATTGCTCTCTAAATATCCTTTTGAATTCCTCCCAAGAACCAATGCTCTTAGTAGGAAAACTCCTATACCACTCTTGAGCATCTTCAATGAGAGACTGCATAAACAATTTCATTATAAAATCCTTTGTCTCTACCTCAAAGTCATACATAACATTGGAAAATGCTTTAAGATGGTCTTCACCACTCAGAGCATTGTTTCCAAAAAATCTTACTAGAGCAGGTCTAAAATCTTTAGGAAATGGGTTGGGATAACTAGGTATTCTAATGAAACATAACTATTGGTATCTTTTTACTTGGATTGGTCTCCTAGTATGTTGATCTCTATGAGAATCTCTTTGCTCATCATCTCTTTTTTTGTCAAATTGATTTCCATCCTTACCCTTTCCATTTTCATCACTACCGCCTCCTTTCCTTTCTCCATCATCATCTTCAGAATAGGAATTCTTATTCTTATTATTTCCTCCACTGTATCAATCATCATCTTCAAAATAATAATTCTTATTTTTATTATTTCCTCCACCTCCATTGCTTGATCCCCACCATTGCCTCCAGTGGTAGTGGATCCTTCAGGATTCTTCTTTTGTGACTCACTACTAGTATGTCCAGAGGTTGAAGCCTCTGGAGTGGGTGTGGAAATCTTAAGAAAAACAATCTTCCTAGCTATTTTTGCATTAGAAGCTTCTATGTTAGATTTTTTCAAATCTTCTTGCAGTTTATCATTCTCCAACTGCAACTTCAAGATCTCGGGATTTGGGGGTGCGGTGGATGGAATAGGATCAATTTTGACATTGTTTATAGGGTTTTGATAGATGAAGTATGGGTATTGGTGCTGGCCTTGTAGGTAGTTTTCTTTGGCTGATCAATGGGATTCTTCCCATGATCTATAAATGATGTTTTCTTACTAGTAACAAAAGGATCTAAGGCTTTGGTAGTTGAAATAGATGTGGTATAGGTATCAACAAAAAAGGTTCCCATCCGGACTATTACTTTAGGAATTCCATGGGTAATCTTAGTAGCCAACTTGGAAACTTTTTCTTGAAAGGCCTTCCACCTAGCAAGATCATCTCTCATATTTTCTAATCTTTGTTTTCAAGCATCTCTCTCAAGTTGCTTAGCTCTAATCCTATCTTCCTTTTCCTTCAACACCTTCAGTCTATTCTCATCTTCTTCCTTAAGCCTAAGTTCTTCTTCTTCTAAGGATTGCATGTCCTTGTCTATATCTTCTTCATTTTCTAAAACATTTCCGAGCTCACTTGGTGCAGGAGTATAGTAGGGTTGATCAATAGGATCTTCCTTAAGAGAAAGGTGCACTTCTAGATTAGGAGACTCACCTCTTGGATTGAAATTTATTCCATTAAAAATGGATCCAACTCTAGGGGTTAAAGGTTTTGAGAACTTATTCTTACCCCAAAACTCCCACCTATCCTCCTCTCTTGAAATGTTATGTTTGTTATCAAACACTTGCTCAACAGGAAACCTTCCTTGATCTAGGTTAGACACTTCAAATTCATGTGCCTCTTCCTATATATTTGCACAACTTACTTCAATATTAAAGGTAGGAGATGCATTAGTAGGGGAATCAATAAACTTACTTGATTTAGAGCTTTTCTTAACCCAAGAGGGTTGCTTCTCTTTTGCAAGTTCAAATTCTTCCTTCTACTCAAGATGCTTCTTTGTATAATTTCTGGTCTTCTTCATGGTGTCAAATATGTCAGAATCCTTCTTATGTTCTTTTTGAGAATTTATCTTTATACTAGTATTAGAGACTTTAGAGTCACCACCCAAAATGCTAGGAGGAAATAGAAAGTGATTACACTTTGAATTTGTACTTGTAACCTCAGAATTTTTTTTAAACATAACCCGATACAAGGTGACATAATGAACCAAGACTTGACACATAAGACTGGGTATGACGTGACTATTGCAACAATTTTTAAACCAATTATTCTTTAGAAATAAATAATATATAATAAAATACTCAACTCTAACGGTACCAGATATGAACTAGAGACTTTGGACTTAGCTAGTCCCCAATGGAGTTGCCAACCTATTGATTATTTTTTAAGAACCAAGCCGATCTTTAGAAATACCTATGGAATTTTCCATTTCCAATGCTTAGTACTCTAAAGGGATTGGCCAACGAATGAGTAAAAGATTGAAAAATTCTACTCCTATACTTTGGCCTCCATGAAACCTAGGAGGGTAATACCACAATGTATACTGAAGAATTTATATGACTAACATTTCAATACATTGTAAATGATAGATAATTCTCATATAATTAGTCAACAATGTAGTATCAAACAAGTTGGTAGCTCATTTATTGATACCCTACAGTTGGATCTAGAGAATAGCAAAACTTAACACAAAATAACTACAATGGTACTCATTTGACAGTTTGTAAATAAAGGTGATTAGCTGATGAATCAGCCCAAAAACTAAATTATGAATACTTTGCATGAACCAGTGCCTTATCCCAAAGATGGAGTCAAGATTAGCTTATGCAACCAGACAACAACTCAATAATAGCAACATACAATCTCAAGAAACATTACATTACAACACTCCCACGTTATGTTCATGATCATTACTACTTACAAATATCCTAGCAACTAATTCTTATGAGTTAACAATCTCATCCAAGCATTTACATTAATTCATTGAACTAAATAGTAGGAATGAAATTAAAAAATCCATTGAGAGACAATAAAGATGAAGAAAACAATCCTTGATAAGTTTCATTCATAACTCATTAAACAAGTACAAAGGAGAGACAATAACCATGAAATTGGTATCACTATGTATTGTATTTGTTATATTGTTATCAAAATTACATGCATAAAAACTGACTCTGAACTTAAGATAAAGTTTAAAACATGCTTGATATTCCTTTTACAATTCACAGTGTTGATTGCAAAACAACGAACCCCTACTTTCTAGCCCTAAATTCCTTCTTATAAAGACAAAGGAGCAAAAAAAACTTCATGCCATAAAGTACACATGTTGATACCCTATTGGACCACTACATCATATATTCCATTTTTAGTTACTTTGCATTCCCAAGAGGTGGGAAACATTTGTGGAATAAGAGTAGTCTTCATTCATTGTTGGAGATTCAGTCCACCTTTCAAAATTTATCTTCAAATGATTTCCTCAAAAAATGTTCCCATGCACATATAGTGAAAAGATAGAAAGCATGAAAGAAACATAAAGGAAAGCACAAAGAACATGTCCATGTCTGCAACCTTGTCACCCATTCAATTTTGAAGAAAATGCACTATACTTTCCATACTTTACCAAAATCCTAATATGTACTAAATCCAGGCTATGTAGTGCATTTTCACCTATCTTTTATTCATCATGATTGCATACTTCAAAATAAAAATTTCAAATCACCAACTTCCATTTCAAACCACTCTCTCCAAGTGTCTACCTATTCATGTTGGAATTCCTCTTCAGTAGGCCAATCAAAATTCATGACTTCATTAGCTCTTTCTCTATAAGGCACATACTTGGTGACAATTTGGTTGGCCTCCTTCTCAAACCCCAACAAGACACCCTCTGCATGAGCCAACATATCCATATTTCTTTTCAGTGTGCCCATATCATATTTTTGACAAATTGAAACTACTTGGTCTAAAATAACTTTATTAGTTTCATCTTTCCAATCCTGCAAGATTTTATTCTACAATCATCCCTTAGAATGGATGGAAGGAGACCATGATTTGATTCATGAAAGGATTTCATCAGCTCCCTTATTTTGATTTCCAAAGGTTAAATATTTCCTCTATACCCTTCAATTTTACCCACAAGAGTAACAATGGGCTTAAATTTTTTAGGAGGATTGGCATCTTGCTTTTCTCCAATTGATGTCAATCTTAATTCCTTCATCCTAGGGATCCATGTTTCCATAAGTGGAATCACTCTTTCCTTGTCATTATCAAAGTTATTTATAGTAGCTACCATGTGTGAATAATTATCATGAATGCTATTCAGTCTGTTATTCACTCCTCTATTCAAATGCTCCAATACTGTAGTGACAATATTCATATTTCTATTAAAAAACTCCTTATCATGATTGTGACATTTCTCTTTATATTCATTTAGCTTCCTAAGCAACTCTTCCCTACTAAAATCTTCTTCAATATGTGGCCTTTTAGATGTACTAGGCTCTACTATTGTAATAGGCACACTTCCCATGTTGTATGGCACAATTTCACATGAAGAGCTTACGTCAGTGGTAAATTCAGAGGGTTTAGCTTCTTGTGAAGTAGTATGGGAATCAACATCAATATGCTTATGCTTCCTTGGTTGTAAAATTTGCAACTTATCCTCCAATAATGCTACCTTTGTCTACAACTACATATTGTGTTGTTCAATCTTTCCATATTTAACTAACAAATTATTGTACTCTGTCCTGAGCTTATCATTTTTTATAGTTACAGATTCTATAGTGGCCCTTGTGAATTGTGCAACATGTACTAACATGTTCATTGCTTCTAGAGCTGATGTTTCTGATACCCTCTTTATTATTAGTCCTCCACTATAGTTAGGTGTAGCCTCAACAATGTCATGATTCATTGTGCTTGGGGCTAGAGACTAGATAGCTAATGCATCCCATTGTTCACTAAAGGCAAACCCTTGTAATGCAATCACAACCTTTTCTTTTGAATTGTAGAGTGGCCTATCACATCTCTTTATTGTATCAAAGGCTATGGCAGAAGCTAAATCCCATTCTAGAAGTAATAAAATACCACTATTTCTCACTAATTCTCTTCCTTTGCAATCATCCCTTGGAATCTAGTCCTCATTTCATTCAAAACCTTTTTCTGGATAGTGGCGTCACTTAATTCTAGATGAAGGCTTTTTTCTATGGCCAGGATTTTTACATATTCATCCTTTTTAGCCTTGTATGCAAATTCCATCAAAGCTTTAGACTTTACAAATGAGTCATCATCCAAAAACTTTGTGCATGCTTCCACCCGCATATCATCTTTTCCATTAAGCCTAGTGAGATCAGCTTTACTCAACCTCATACCTAATTACTATGTGGCCTTCACTACTGGTGCAATGGGTATTCCTTCTTGTATTTCCTACTTTGATACCTAAATGTCATCATCAGAGTATTCATCAACATAGTCCACCAAGCATGTTATTTCAACCTTCTGTTTCTTCAATGGTGGCTCTTTTGGTGGTGATGCACTAAGTGGTGGAGCATCAAGATCCACAGTTTTAGGCTCTATTGGCCTTGGAGGAGATAGTGGTGGTACTTGTGACATTGGAGAAGGAGGCCTTTGCTCCTCTTGTTGGGAGGGAGTAGGAGCTGCATCATTATTCCTTGGTTTATTCCTTCTCCTTACAAAGAACTTTATTCTTGGTTCGTCAGGGGCTTGAGATGTAGATTTTTCTCCCACAACAGGGTCTTCTCCCCCACCTAGTTCTTCTTCAATGGGGGCCTTCCCCTTATCTTTACTTTTCATCCCTTTAGTTTCAAGGTATCCCACTATTGTCTCAAAATTCTAGGATATATGTTCCACCTTTTGCATTACATTTTCAATCTCTGAGAGAACCTTGAAATCAAGCTCTTCTTTCTTTATCTTTCTTTACATCTTATTGAAGGAAATACACCTTCCTTTTCTTCTCACCTGTTCCAAAAGTTCAAACTCATTTCTTATCATATCCTCAAGATATTAGAAAATATGCACAAATTTGTAACTTTTATTCCTTTCTTTCAACTAGGCCTTGAAACCTTCAGGATCATATTTGACCCTCTCATCTGATCTATGCATGCAGTAGGACTTGAGTATATCAAGTATTTTATTCTGACCTCCTTTTTTCATTACAAAATAAAAAAAGCATGTGTACAAAGGAAAGAGTGTTCCTTTTCCTTTATTCAACAAATAATCATTTTCTACACTTCCCAATTGCCATATCACCTCAAGGAAACCAATTCTCTCTGGCACAAATATTGGTAGTAGGTGAGGTGCAACCATGGAACCATACACTCTTAAAAGAGTGTAATTAGGATATGGGATGACATCTCCCCAATTGTGATCAACTCCCAACTCAGGCCTTCTTTCCTTGGGTCTCAAGAAGTCATGCAACACTATGGGAATTCTAGGCATATTCAAAGCCAAAACTCTTTTCAATTCTAAAGCAAACAAGTTCTAAAATGTCACATAATCATATGTCCTATCATCTTTGTCTAGCACAATAGTTCAACACTGTATAGGAAAATCCATGTTACCCTCCTTCATATCCAAAGTCATATTATGTCCAAAGTAAGGTGCACCTTTGAACATAAACATATGCATCAACAATGAATACCATCTAAACCTTACTCCCAACTAACCTTTCTTCAACCCTATCAAACCCTAATGAATTGTTTCTGAAAGAAACCCTGCATAGTCATACACTGTGCAATATTGGGGGTTTTGAATATGAGATACCATGTACATCCATGCCATAGGCATTCTAGTGATAGGATCATAACGAATTATCTGGCGAATCTAGAGTAAAAGGATTTTTGGAAGTAGGAAATAAAATAAATAACAATGAAAGGATCCTTCATATTTTCCTATTGTAATCCTTCGGCTCACAATTTTTGCTAGATATCTTGGCAATATGTGGACTCTGAATGCAATCTTAGTCTTATCATATTCCTCCTTAAGAGCATTCTCATTGATTTTAGGCATTTTATCACTCCACCTAGTGAGTCTAAAAACATGAGAAAATTCCTCGTTGGTAATTTTGACCATTTCCTTCCCATCATATGTTCTTATAGTCCTTGCAACAGGGTCATAATTGGTGGCCACTGCCTTAAGCAAGTCAACATCCATGTTGACATTGGAAACAATCATCTTCCCCAGGTCACAGTTCCAAGGGTTACCCATTGGAATATCCATGTTTCTATTCTTGAACCAACCATAGAATAACTCCCATCCAGTATAAGGTAATTTGGAATCCTTAATAATATTTTTTTTTTTAATCAAACCCTCAACTACTTGTGTGCCTCAAAGAAGCAGTTGACCCTTAGGTTTGTTATTGGTCAAGGGTGGTAGCTGGTGAGTAAGGTCTTTATTTAAAGGCTTTTTTGGAGTAGAAGCTTCCCCTTTAGACGACAACTCCTTTGATTGTGCTTTGGGGGCCATGACACAAAGTATTACAAAACAAGGTTTTTGGATTTTTGGAACAATACTTACGACTTATATAAGGGTTTGACATGAATTATGACAATGCAAAACTAAAAAATTCTCTTTTATGAAATTTTCAAACCTTTAAATGCTAAACCAAGAAAACCATAATTGAATTAGAGATTTGGGAGACCTCAATTTATCAACAATTTAGATAGGAGGGCAATAATTCACTTACTATTTTTCTTTTTAGGTTGAAAACCATAGCTCCAACGTTAGAAAACACTGGAAACCACAACATGAGCTTCTCGAGTGTGTCAAATATCCTTCACAATGTTGAATTATGCCTTCAAAACAGGTTTTAATAATTATGTAACCTCCTCCTTTAGTAGCATGACATCCTTTTAGATATTAAGGCTTGCTCGCACAAACTAGAACTACTCACTTGCTCTCATACTAAGTTTTGAATGCCAACCATTGATCATGTGGTCATGTTAGCTAATGAATGATCCAAATTTAGTCAACTTGATTTGAAAAATATGACTGTACACAGCCACAATATTCACCAAATGACAGAAAGCCACATCAAACCACATACTAGTGGTATGCGAGCTCCACCATTTCTTTGTTGCTCTAGCCAAGATCCGCGTGTCTTCTTCCCCTCACTCTCGTGAGTCATAACCCATCTGCAATTTTTATCAATGGGGAGACAAGGAAGGGTTGAGATTAAATCTTATGAATTTTATACAATCACATCTTAATTCAAAACCACTGCCCGCAAATTTATTCTTCTTATGTCCATCCATGACCTAGAGTAAAATATCTTCAAACACATGCATTATATCTTCTTTAGTAGTGCACACTTTATTTTCCATGCCTCGTGTTGAAATATTTGATTAATATTTTCCCTTGCTCCAATGCTTCCACACCTTTTGGGTTTTTCCACGTGGCAATTTCCTGGCTCCCCATTGAGCACCGGGCATCAATGGAGGGACTTGCACGGGAACACAGGGAGTGGCCAAGATTGACCCACATCACCCATTATCAACCGTTGATTCACTTGAAAGCTCTTCCATATTGACTACTTGAAACCACTGGGCCCATTGCCGGACTAGACACGCGGTATCCTCTCATCAGCCCATGTGATTATTTTAATGGAGAAAGAAAACAATTGAGCATGGGTAACAACCAAGATGTGACCATATCATTCAACAACCACCATTGATTTCCTCTCAAAATCACCTATACGACAATCAAAGACATCGGGCCCGCCAATGTATAGGACACATGGCTTTCACCCATGAGTCGATGAGAATAAAATAATAGGCAATGAAATCGAACAGGCATGTGGGGAATGGTGGTGATCTATTTGCAACAATCAAATGGTCATAATGGATCCTCATATTTGCACATGCCAAAATTGTTATTCTTAAAAGAGGGACCCAACTAGGTTGATGGGACTATAACCCATGGGATAAAATGACATAAGGCTCAAACAATTTTATTAGGAAATATTTAGCCCGACTTAGTAATGTTGCACCATATGACAACCGATAAAACAAGACCAAAGGGCCAGTTATTTCATGGGTTTTGATGGCACATGTTATGACTTAAAAGATCGAGAACTGGTAGCAAGGAGTTAATGGAGGATTAAAACCTTGGCGAGGATATAAAATCAAGGGTTTTTTTACATAGATCCTAGATAACACAAAACCCTTGAACAATGACAGGAGATAAAACCCTAAGCCCACATATAAAAACCAATTTAACCCAAAATTTAGTAGGATCTAAAGATAGAACATGAAAATTTTAGGGGTTCTGTCACTATTCTAGGTGAATAGGCTATCCATTCTCACCTATATAGTTTACTGTCCATATGTATCATTGTCAACAGATGATGTTTATAAGGAGGCTATTATGAAAGAAGTTCATAAGGGATTCATAGAAAAGGTTGTTGCAGAACATGAGGAAGAGCATAGAGGCAATTCTAGTGTTGATGATTGATGCTACAAAATAATTTTCATCACTTCTTTAAAGTTAGCTTACATGAGTATTATTCCCTATAATGATAGTATTGGTAGTTGAAACTTAATTAGATTGAAGTTTGTGTTGAGATTGTCTAATTTTGAAATTATGGAGTTAAATGGGTTTTGTAATGTTTCATGTATACTATTTTGTTCTATATCAGTACAAAGATGGTGGTAGAGAAGTCTGTCATTTTGACAGTTCGGGTTGCCATATTTGTTGTATAGTATGTAGTGTTTTCCTTCATATTGAAATTTGATCACCATATGAATCTATAGAAGATATTTATATGCATTTCAGGGAAGCAAAATTCTTCAGAGATGTTTTGGTATGTTATTGTTTATGAAATTGAGTAAATGTTAAGCATCATTGGCCAAGTAAATAATAACGGAGAAGGGTTGAACATACTAAGGTCTCTATTCATTTTTATGTTGTTTACACCCAAAAACTTCTTTACATATATTACTTCACAATATGAGATTTTATCAAATTCTTACAGATGAGAACATGATGGTTTCTTGAACACTGGAAAGCTCATCTTTAGTACTGCTTAATTCTTGATGTAAAAAATGCACAACACTTATTCTCAAACCAAGTTAGGAGTTAGAGAGGAGTGGATCATTGTTTCGTTTAGAACTCGGCCTTTGAAAAAATGATCAACTCAATTGCTTGTATATTCTTATCCTTTGGCATTTACCTTTTTATGACTGAAAGGGGACATGTTGATCAAACACTTCCAATCAACCTTCCCCGTTCTCCTGCAAACACTTCTAGCCATGCTCGCGATGATGCGGGGCTTTCTCATGTCACCATGGGCATGGCTGTAAGTGTTTGTGGGAGAGCGAGGAAGGCTATTTTTTTAGATTATTTCATTTAGAATCACCAATATTCTCCACAAGAACATTGTACCTATTTAAAATGATGGAAATGGTTCACATCCCTTAGAACAATTTCTCTTGCAACAATCTTGGAGATGAATTTAGATGCAGTGTGAAAATTAGAACATATTGGAAGGTTCTTGACAACTCTAATAGTTGTACCAGGGCCCATGTTTAACAAACCAAATGAAATTTCTAACATTTTGCTATGGTGTGATCCAGGTGGATCCAAAATACCTGAAAAAATTACAGTCTCAGAATTCATCCAAAGAAGCATCAATGCGTAGAGCTCACTGACACGATCCTGACGCAACTTTAATGGGCTCAAAAGGATTCTATATGCAAAAGTTATGCTCAGTCAAAAGTTCGGTCAAATAGGTGAATCAAGGGTTCAAAAAGGAAAAAAAAATTATTGTCCCAAAATGAAATAAAAAATGATGCCAAGCCGTAGTGCTCATTGCGTTGATTTTGGAACTATATTCGGTTTCAAAAATGGAGCTCATATGTGAAAGTTATGGCTGGTCAAAGGTTGGCCAAAATTTTGACTTTGGTTGATTTTGATGACATCAACAAGCTGACATGGCAGGTGGTGACGTGGCAAGAGTGGTGAGTTGGCATAGACATGGTGGAAAAAGGAATATGGATTAAACTATATTGTTAAAAGAAAACACGTATGGTTTAAAAATTAAAAGATTTTTATGATTTCAAGGAGGATTTGGTGGGATTTTATCCCTTAAAATCCTCTTCCCTTGCCCATAAAACAAGGAGAGGAAAAAATCCTATCAACTTACATTTCAAAAAATTAACCCCTTTAACCACCTTTCTCATATTTAACGAATTTATTTTAAAGATTATCCAAGGAGATTATTAAGGGGTTTTTAAAAGATATTTTTAAATATTATAATTTAAGTCCAAAATTATAACGGCCCATAGTTAAAGGGGTTCGTTTTTTAATTGTATGGCTTAGAATTATAAAAGCCAAATAGGGATTTATTTTTGAAAGATTAATTTGTTATACTAATGGGATATTAGTGATTTTTATTGTAAAAGGGGGAAATGGTTGGAATTTTTACTTGTATATGGGAGATATGCAATATTTGCAAAATAATATGGTTAAAACCATGTTAGCAAATAAATGTGTATATAAAGGGCTGATTTTTGTAAAGGGACATGGAAAATTATTGAGTGGAGAATTTTGTACGAGAATTTTCTTGGAGAGAATTGTAACTGGGAGAATTATTCAATTTCATTTTGGGAGAAAAAATTCTTTGGAGGAGAATTTACAAGGTGTTTTTGTACACCAAAAATTGTAAAAAAGCATAATTTTGCTTGGCGATATCAATAAAGCGGTCCCAACATTGAGAACCGGACCCGAAGATGTCCACATTGGACAAACTCCGTTATCAATCTGCACATTGTGATCCTTCTATTTCTTTGTCTCATTATTCTCTCTTTTGTCTCAATTTTCTCTCCAGTTTAAATTCAGTATTTTAATTTCTAATTACTTATTTTGTAATTTCAACGGTTAAAAAGCATAATCACGCAATTCTATATTAGATCAGGAAATTACTGTAATTAGATTTAATTTACAAGTTAATTTTGTAAACTCTAATTATGGATCAAGTTGGTATCAGAGCCCATTTTGCAGGAAATTGCAATATTGAATGTTAACCAGGTTGAAACTGAAACAAGGAGAAGGTTCACTAGAAGAGTTCAATCCAGAAATCAGAAAATGAAGGACTTTTCCACAAGCAGAGATGGCAGTTGAACAAAGTCCTATAGAGCTTGATGAGAAAGCTTTCCATAAAGCATTTCTTGAAATGAAGGCTATGGTGGAAGTTCTTTTCCAAGAGAGGCAAGAGCAACAGAAGAAAAAGGAACTCAAGAAAAGAAAGAAGAATGAAGGTGAATCCTCTTCAAAAGATGATAAAGGTAAAGGAGTAGGAGGTGGTAGTGACCCTCCTTAACCTCCATCCCCATCTTCTTCTTCATCCTCTTCTTCCTCTTCGTCTACCTCTTCTTCTAAAAAGAAACAACCTGTGAAATATGAAGTTAATTCACCTTTGTTGAAACTTGATGTTAAATTTGATTTTCCAATGTATAATGGAGAACTAGATGCAGATGAACTTGATAATTGGATAAAAGAAATTGAAGTTTATTGTACAATTCAAAAGTTTACTGAGGATTCTCAAAAAATCCAATTAGCCACTCTTTGCCTAGGAGGCACAACTTTAATTTGGTGGGAGAGTAGAACACAGGAGGATCGAAGTCATTATGGAAAAATTATTTCTTCTTGGTTTGAGTTTATAGCTGCATTAAAGAAACAATTCTATCCATTAGGACATATGCAAAAAGAAGTAATGAATTGGCAATCATTAAAGCAAGAAAAAGGATAAAGTGTTCAGGAATATACATAGGAGTTTAGGAAAAGGGCTTTAATTTTGGGCATTCCTTTATGCACACAAGAAACTTTGTTAAAGTATATAGGTGGATTACATGAAAGTTTGAGACATACAATACTTATGTTTAATCCAACTAACATTGATGAAGTTAGTGTGCAAGCTATCCATTTGGAAACAAGCTCAAGGAATAGCCATGGCAATATGTTGATGGAATCCAATAAGCAGAAAGGAAGCAAGAAAGGGAAAGAGAAATCATAGCGAACCGCTACTATAAAGAAGGAGGATGAGAATCCTTATTGCTCACACTACAAGAAGCAAGGGCACAAAGATGCAAAGTGTTGGAAATTGCATCCTAATCAGAAGCCAAAGTGGTTCAAGGATCGAAAGGGTAAGCAGAAGACCGCAACTATCGTGCAAGATCTTGGATTTGGTTCCAATGATGAAACCAAGATCTCAGTTGTGGGTATCAAAGGTAAAACTCCTATTGTCAGTACTAGTTCTCATGCTTCTTCTCTAAGCTGTAATGAAGTACATGTTGAACGTAAGAGGAATGAATTGTTTCATATAAGGGCTATTGCAAAACAAAGAAAGATTGATACACTCATAGATAGTGGATCACAAGTGAATCTAATCTCTGAACAAGTTGTTAACCAATTGGGATTAAAGACAACACCTCATACTAAGCCATATCCATTGGGTTGGGTGAATGATAATGCTCGACTACATGTGTCACAACAGTGTAAACTCCAATTTGCAATCACATCCAAGTTTGTAGATGAGGTAGAGTTAGATGTAATTTCGCTTGACATCTGTGGGATGGTTCTAGGTAGTCCTTATTTGTATGATGAAAAGGCCATTTTCTACAGGGAACATAACAAGTATCATTTGTTTAAGGATGGAATTGAATATATTGTAAAATCTCATCACATGAAGAATGATAGATCTGTTGTAAACATAGGGCATATGAAAATGAATGTAAATGTAAGCAATGCTTTAACTCTCATGTTTGTAATAGCTAGTGATACTAAGCATGAAGATGATAGGGTGTCACAGACAATACAGTGTGAGGATTAGTTACAAGCAGAATCGGGCCTTTAGCTAGAGGTGGTAAAAGAGGGTTTGAATGTTTCATTTTCTAACAATGTTCCTGTTCAGGAGATCCATAATGTTGATACTATTTCCTTCACATCAGTGTATTTAGTACTATTGCTTTTTATTCTGCTATTTATTTCTATGTGGATGATGTATGTGACATTGAATATTGATGAACATGCAGTTGATGGTATCAGCAAAGTTACCTCATATTTCTTTGTGTTTGTGATGGGTCACATGTTCAAAATTTTAGCAGGAAGGACAAACGATATTGGGAAAGTGGGGCGACATTTCCCTAGCTCAAATTATACATAAAAATAGACTTTTGGAGGTCCAAAATCTTCTCAATGGGGAGGAATGATCCAGGTGGATCCAAAATACCTAAAAATTTTACAGTCTCAAAATTCATCCAAAGAAGCATCAATGCGTAGAGCTCACTAACACGATCCTGACACAACTTTAATGGGCTCAAAAGGAGTCCGTATGCAGAAGTGATGCTCAGTCAAAGGTTTAGTCAAATAGGCGAATCAAGGGTTCAAAAAGGAAAAAAAAATTATTGTCTCAAAATGAAATAAAATGATGCCAAGTCGTAGTGCTCATCGTACTGATTCCAGAACTATATTCGGTTTTAAAAATGGAGCTCGTATGTGAAAGTTACGGCTGTCAAAGGTTGGTCAAAATTTTGACTTTGGTTCACTTTGATGACATCAACAAGCTGACATGGTAGGTGGTGATGTGGCAAGAGTGGTAAGTTGGCATAGACATGGTGGAAAAAGGAATATGGATTAAACTATATTGTTAAAAGAAAACATGTATGGTTTAAAAATTAAAAGATTTTTATGATTTCAAGGACGATTTGGTGGGATTTTATCCCTTAAATCCTCTTCCCTTGCCCATATATCAAGGAGAGGAAAATCCCGTAAACTTATATTTCAAAAAATTAACCCCTTTAACCACCTTTCTCATAATTAACGGATTTATTTTAAAGATTATCCAAGAAGATTATTAAGGGGTTTTTACAAGATATTTTTAAAGATTATAATGTAAGTCCAAAATTATAACGACCCAGTTAAAGGGGTTCGTTTTTTAATTGTATGGCTTAAAATTATAAAAGCCAAAATTACTTGCATATGGGAGATATGCAATATTTGCAAAATAATATGGTTAAAACCATATTAGCAAATAAATGTGTATATAAAGGGGTAATTTTTGTAAAGGGACATGGAAAATTATTGAGTGGAGAATTTTGTACGAGAATTTTCTTGTAGAGAATTGTAATTGGGAGAATTATTCAAGTTCATTTTGGGAGAAAAAATTCTTTGGAGGAGAATTTACAAGGTGTTTTTGTACACCAAAAATTGTAAAAGAGTGAGAGATTGTGGAGAGATTATTGCAGGTTCTTGGAGGTTGGGTATTGTAACAAAGCATAATTTTGCTTGGCGATATCAATAAAGTGGTCCCAACATTGAGAAGCGGACCCGAAGACGTAGTCCACATTGGACGAACTCCGTTATCAATTTGCGCATTGTGATCCTTCTATTTCTGTCTCATTCTTCTCTCTTCTATCTCAATTTTCTCTCGTGTTTAAATTCAATATTTTAATTTCTAATTACTTATTTTGTAATTTCAACGGTTAAAAAGCATAATCACGCAATTTTGTATTAGATCAGGAAATTACTGTTATTATATTTAATTTACAAGTTAATTTTGTAAACTCTAATTACGGATCATGGTGGTAGATAAATGACTCTTTTCTCTTCTATTCCACAACATTAAGTAAAAGTCTTGAATCTAGAAATACCCTAATGCCTTCATTTTCCAAGCCAATTTCCCTATTTTTTCATAGATATCCCATGTTTGTGGATGTGATCCATCTCCTACATAAAAGAGCATGTACCATTTTTTTCCTTCAATCCAACTACATACAAGTATCTATTTAATTCCTCCATCTTTCAACAATCTCCTTACTATTTGAACCTCACCACACCCGCACACTTCTGCATAGATGTTTTAGAGAACATAAGTTGCAACATTTTTAGGATCCAACTTAAAATGTAGTGTTGCTAGAATACTCAGCCTATATTCATATATAATCCACTTCTATGATGATGAAAAGACAAAGAACTTTCTTATGTTTGATTGCTCTCTATTTCAAAAAAATTATATTGGAAGTTGCAACAACATCCTAAAAAGCTTCTTTGTGCTATTTGCAGGTTCCTTCATAGCAGGGACAACTAAAAACACAACATGCTCAATAAATTTAGTTGTAATGGGATAAATAGATGCTTCTTTTTATTACTTGAATTCTATATGTTTCTCAATTTAATTTGTTCAATGTTGATAAAATCTTCTTATACCAGGCTTCATTTCAAAAGTTGTGATTGTTTACTTGTTACATGAATTAAAAGTTTCCTTTTTGTATTAGAAGGGTATGTTCAAAATGTTGAAAGTTTCATCTAGGGTTATTCAAGCTTTATCTAAGAGTGCTCTCAAAATCATGTCAACAAGACAACTCATAGTCATATGAATATGAGGATCACTGTTAATGAATAATGGGATAATGACTTGAGTGGTTGAAAATCTCATGGATTGGGAGGATTTCCAAGGTTCCAAGGGCATAGTGGAAGCTATCTATGATGGGTTACACACTAATGACCTATGAAGGGTTTGGATATTTGATAACAGTCATGGGTAAGGTTGTACCATTCATGACAAGGATGTTGACAATACTGTCAAGGGTTCAATATTGTAATGGGGTAGTGGTTAGGAGGAATAAAAACCATAATATATGAAGATTTGTCTTCATTTAAACCCTAGATAGTGTAGTGACTAGTGCATATTGTCTCCAAATTATAATAACCTATATGATGATGAATGATGATTCAAATTACCATATATTATGACAAAAAATTCCAAAGGGTTGAAGGACTATTTTTACAAAGTCATCAATTGTAGCAAATGAAACCATAGATAAACATTGTCAAACATACTATTTGAGAGGTAGTTAGTAGCTTGTCAAGAGGTGTTCAAATAGAGTTGACATTGCCAAACACAAGTTCAAGTGTGCCCTTATGCTTGGAGGAAGAATTTCATCATTTTTAATGCTTAAATAAGAGCAATTTTAATTTCCTATTGAAGGTATAATGCTTTGGTAACTTGGTTTCATGGCCTTGTCTTGGTGAGTCAAGTGATTGGTTGTAAATAGCACTGGAAGATAGTTTATGGTTGATGTTGAGGATAGTTTCATTCCTTATTCAAAACCTTGTAATAGGATGATCATTGAGGTTGTTGGAAGGCAAGTCAAGTGGTAGTCTGCAAGTTGATGACCAAGGATATCAGGTACATGATTGAAAAAGATAGTCAAATCCATGGAAAATTATAGTTCAATCTTGCATAGTTCAGACCTTTGATCTCAACGATATGTGGCAGATTTTTGTGTTAAATGGACAAAGACACAAGCTTTGTGTGTGTAAAATTGTCATGCTACCCTTTGTGTTTGTGTTTTTATCTAGAGATCATGACATGAAGGCACCTTTAAAGAATGCATGGTAAGTTTTATTTTTTATTAGAAGGTATAATATTGGTATGTAGACATGGAAATGGTTTTAAATAAATGATAGTCACTTGATGGATAACCTATGGGTATGTACAAGATCATCATGGAAAAAACAGGCCCGTAAGTGGCAAAAAATTTAGAAAAATCAGAGTTAGGCAACTTGACGTAAAAATTTGAATAAGATATCTAGATTATTTCAAAAATATGTAAGAATAGAATCTATAAAAAATTGAATGTAGTTTCTAAACTACTAGGTTTGTTTAAAAAATAAATAAATCTATTTGGTGAAAAATTGAAATTTTAATGCAGAGTACTTAAATTTTAGGGAAAAAAAGTAGGTGTATGTCTGACCACCCTAACCTCAATAAAATGGTAATACTTTTTTATAATATTTTAGATATAAGTAGATGACTCATGTCCCGATGTGATGCATATTTTTTTGTAATTTTTTTTCCAAGAAAATACTTAATTATGAATTTTTTATTACAACTTTTAAAAAATATAAATAACTCATATGTTTGACCACCTTAACTTGGTCAAAACTTCATGAAATTCAATTTTTATTTTTTTACTCCTATAGTATGTGAAGCATAGAATGTGACACATGTTTTGGATTCAAAAAATGTGATATTGTTTGAAAGCTATAGATGTTTTTCAATCAGCTTATCAATAAGGACTTTAGTCGTAATTTGAATAGAAAATGAATAATTACTTAATAAATTCAAAGTAAAGAATAATTTATATTAGTGGAAAGCTAAGAATCTCCTTTAAAAACCTTTTTCGTGTCATCAAATTTGGGTAAAAAAAAAATCGTTAGCCACATACCTATCATATTGCCACTTTTTGGCCCATCATAATCCTGCACATACCCATATACACTGCATATTAGAAGTTTTGGTGTGCTAGTGGTCCTTGAGTTAACAAGTGGATGTTTCAATATTTTGGCTCATTTGAATATGAAACATTTAATATTTGTATGGAGTAGAAGCTAAATGTTCTATCTTTTATGTATGCTTCAATATTAGAGTGCATATGAATATAAGATGGCGTTTTCAAAGAGTGACAATATACAAAAAAGAGGAAACCATGACAATGCATTTAGGCACTTCTATGTGCAAAGATATGGAGATAGCAGAATACACAGATGAATAGGCAGCCATAGTGGTTACATTGAAATACAATGCATACATGTTTTTATACATAGGGAGGAAGAGGTATTAAATGCAAGAAATATGGTGTCAAACTCCCTATTGAAAGCGCAACATAGTGAAAAGAGTAATAAATACACTACCAAAGAGGAAAGTGAGCTAGGGCATTGTAACTAAGATTTTTTAGTCTTGTGACTGAAAATAAAAAATGTAATACTCTTTTTCTAAGCTGTAACTAGAACACCTTTTTTTAATTAATAAATTTTAGTGATTTTGCCTTCTCGATGGATGTCTTATTGTGTGCAATTGATGATTGATGTGTATTTATGTGTTTTATGTTTAAATCTTCAAATATCAATCAATTAAAATGACTAAATATACTACTAATTGATGTCAATTAATAATTAAATTGATTAAATATACTACCAATTGACATAAATCAATGAAAAATGAGTAAACATGACTAAATATATGACCAGTGAAATAAAAATGACCAAATATATTGCCAAATTGATTAAAATGATGATTAAAATTAATGACTAAATAAATTACCAATGGACACAAATCAACGAATAAAAATGACTAAATAGCTGACTAGATTACAACAATCAATGACTAAATATATCAATGAATAAAAAATGACTAAATAATTGACCAACTTACAACAATCAATGACTATATGAACAACTAAATATACTATCAAATTGATCAATCAAAACAACCAATAAATGACTAAAAATGGTAGTCATCAATCTGGTCACGTTATAAATGACTGACAATAAACTACTAATGGTCACATAACCATGTTTAGTCATTTATAAATAATTTTTAGTAGTTTTTTTAGTCATATATTGTTGTTTTTGTACTAATCTATGCTTTTGTGGAATCATTGCCCATGATATTCTTTTGTCTAGTATTAATCAACCTTTTGCTAATTTTATTCCTTAGCAATGATCTCTTTAATTTTATAATTGGTGTTATTTCTTTGTCTTACATAGGTGGGGTCATGATAGTCCGCCCTTCCCAAGATTGTTTTTCCTCAAGCAATTTCAAATTGAGATGATCAAAGATTTTAGTTCCTTCCCAAGTGGCATCTTCCATAGGAAAGTTATTTCATTTTATCAAATACTCAGGAATAGTCTTATTCTGTAACTTCCTTTATCCCATATTAATGATGACCTCAAGTTCAAAAATCACATTTCCTTCATCATCATCTTAAGGTAATTCTAAAAATGGTGTAATATGTTGTCTCAATACCTTCTTGAGATGAGACACATAGAAGACATTATGAATTTTTTTGTTTACTTGTAATTCAAACTTTTGGCAATAAGTGTTGTCATTGATGTCAACTTAATATGTGTTGTCACTGGTGACAAATGAATGTGCTAAATATTGTATATGTAGTGCCCCTCGATCGGTGTGATCCTTGTCTTGTTACCGACTTGTTTGTGACGTCGAATTTTGAATGGTATGTGGTTAAATTGATATGTTTGATTTGTGTTTTGATAAATAAATACATAAAATTGTATGTGTGCGGTTTAAGTAATAAATAACAACATCAATGGGAAAAAGGAGGAAGTCAAATTGTTCGGTTACAATTCTATAATTAGTATTGGTGGTTGCATGAATCCTAGCATGTCACGACTGCTGAAAAAAAAAGGTTGTTGGATCTAAGCTCTTACCACTCCAACATCCAGTATTTGTGAAGCTTTCCTCTCTTGCTTGGACAGGGAACCCGCTGCATGGCACTTGTCGCTATTCTGGAGGATTGGGCCTCAGGCCTCTGAATATTTGGATGGGGAAAAGAAGAATACTTTTGATCTGAGCTCTATGGGCAGATGGGGGTTGGTATTTTTTGAGTTTCTCGCTCTTTCTCCAAACACCTCACTCATGTTCCTCCTCATGCCTGACCGCCTGGGCACAAATGAATGAAAGGAGAACAACAACGAGCATTATTAGAAATTTGTTAGAAGAGGTTCCCAGATGATTCAGATCGAATCCCAAGTCCTTTCTCATCAGCAGCAGGAGAATGTTTACTCCAACGTAGCCAAGTCTGAAGACGGTGGTATAGGCAGAGGAATGCCACTAGAAGATCTGAATTTTGATTAATACTCACATAATGCTGGATTGAAGTTTGATCTCCATACAAAACTCTTGGCATTTGATGTATTTTGTTGCAACTGGCTTTTGATAGATAAAAGCTTTATGTTGGGATATGTTCGGGGAAATTGTCTTGACGTGCAGTTTGCCCCCCCCCCTCACCAATTAGGAGAACACTATTATTTTGACTTGTGTCGTTGCCTGCTATGACATTGTTACTGTGATAACACTAGTCACTGAAGAGATCCGCAAAATGGAAGAAGGCGTCATAACTAGGGCTCATGCAGACTCACTTCCCATTCAACGGTTTAACAGATGGCATGGGAATCTTTCTCTCTCATCGAAAGAATTGGTTGTGCCTTACAAATCTGTGCTAAATCTTGAGGTAAGTAGCTTGACTTCAATTTCAGTGTATTTATCACTGGAATCCTGAATCACTCCTTTTAAATTATTGAAGAAATCAGTATTTCTTGTTTCTCCTAGCGGTATGTCTGATGATAAGACTATAGACCTTGCCTTCAAGTAGTAGCTTCTATTGCTACAACCTTTCAATTATCAATTCGGAATTAAAATAAAAGTTAAGAGTCAATGTTAGCAAACTTACAAATCTTTGTAACCATCAATATTTAGATTTAAGCAAACCTTGAGTAGGGTAATTCTCCTATAATATTGATATTACTACTAAGTAATGACACTATTTAAGTAGCGTATTTGACATGCATGAATTGCATTGCAAAATAATTTGATAAGGAAGGTGAACTACAAAATAGGCTTTCTTAGGTAACGAAAAATAGTGATAATCTATATTTGATATAATGCTAGAAATGTTGTTAGGAACAGATATTAGATCTCAGCTAAACAACTAGTGGAGCTTGTTGTTGGGCGACAGGGGTGTCGATACACAACTTTATTGCTGTTACTGGACTGACAAAACAAAAAAACAACACATAAAGGACACACAGAGACAACACAAAATAAAAAGATAGAAATTAACTTTGCATATATTCCTTGTTTGCTTCTGTATACACCTAAAAATAGTCACATCACATTGTCTGGTAATTAATTAAATATTTTTAATATTTAATTAAATCTTCGAATTCCATCTATATATAAATAAATTTAAATATTTTATTTATATTATCCATTATTTCATTTTGATTAAATAAATAAGTTTATTTAATCATCTTTTCGTATTCATTTCTTAATTAATTAAATAAATATTATGATTTATTTATATTAATTATCATATAATCTTAGTTTGAATATTTTATTCAAATAAAGATTAAAATTTTCTTCTTCTTCTTCTAAATATCTATTTATAATTAAATATTTCAAATATTTAATTAATTCTTCTAATTTGATTCATATATCTATTTATAATTAAATATTCATAAAATATTTAATTAATTTTTCTAAAATTTCATATTCTTCTAAAGTCATATCATAATTAAATATTTCAAAATATTTAATTAAATCTTCTATAGATTTTAAAAATCAAAAATCAAAATTCAATAAATAAAATTAAATAAATTTACTTATTTATTTAATTTGGGGATTATCTTCAACTCCCGGAAGCAAACGGTCAAAACAGAAAATTTAATTTTCTTTGTTTCTGTGCAGGCTTGTTCCCGTGGGTTGAAGACAGGAATCCATCCTTCTCTCCAACCTCTCAACCTCTTCCATCTTCTTCTCAACTTCTTCATCTTTCACCATTCAAACCTACCAGACAATCTCACAGCCGTAGATTCTTGCCAGCTGGGATTGTGCCTGCAAAAAATCTATAAATACGACTGCCGGGAACTCCAAAGCATATAGAAGTTTTAAGCAGGAAAACTATAGCCAAATTGCAAGTAGTATTAGCATTCATAGTATTCAAAGTTTCATAGCATAGAATCATAGCATAGCAATAGCATAGAATCATGACATATTTTCAATCCATAGCATCTTCCGTTTACAACCCCTGTGTATAATTCACAGCCCCTGTCTATATCTGTCAGCAATCCCATCTTCACCAGCATATAGAATAGAGATTTTCATTTGCATACTCATTCTACAGCAGCCATTTGGAGAAGCTGAGTTTACACAATCTGAGAGCCACAAGCTTCAAACAAATCTCTGGAGATAGAGAAAGACAGAACGTTTCTGAAGAAATTCTCTTTTACCATTCAAGTTTTATTTCAATTTCTTTAGTTTAAAGTTTTGTTAATTGTGTTTGTGTTTTCAATTAGATTAAACATATAAACAACAACACATTTTTGGCACCCACCGTGGGGCTCTTGCCCCCTTTTTTAATATCTGTTTGCAGTTTCTTTTGACAGGTTATAGACAAAAACAACGGAATAGCACAGACAACACGTTTCAAGAATTTCATCTCCAGTTTAGCACATTTGAAGACTGTTGTAGCGCCCTTAATCACTATTGCAGCGCCCTTAATCACTATTGCAGCGCCCTTCATCACTTTTGCAGTGCCCTTAATCACTTTTGCAGCGTCCATAATCAGTACTGCAGCGCCCTTAATCAATTTTGTAGCGCCCATAAGAGATATTGCAACGCTTGTAATTATTATTGCAGCGCCTATAATGTCTGTTGCAGCGCAACATTTAAAAGGCAGTATTTTGTAATCTGTAATTGTAAAACAGTCTAACTGACTCCGACGCAGCCGCGGACAGTTAAAAATTTTTAAAAGTAAAAAGAAGCAATCCTAGGGTAGTCATCTAAAGTAAAAAGAACCAATCATAGGGTAGTCATCTAAAGTAAAAAGAAGCAATCCTAGGGTAGTCATCTAAGGTAAAATGAATCAATCCTAGGGTAGACACTTCATGTTTCGTTTTGGGCTTAAAAATAATTTTCTTTTTATGTGAAGCAATATCTTCACTTAGTTTAGAAAATTTTCATTTGGTGCTTAAAAATTGAATCTTTGTTTGCTTTGCTTCAACGGTGATAGGCCTATGCTCTCCCCTTAACTGGGTGATCAAAATGCCAAACTCATCAATTTCCCTTTATGCAATTTACAGTTTTACTAATACCTCTTAGAAGGCCTGCCGTAGTGGGAAAAAGTACTCACCCTACGGGATCGACCTAAGTGGGAACAACTAAAGCCAAGTTTTCCAACCCACTATAATCAAATGCGGATGGTTGATGAAAATCCCATTCGACGGTAGTGTGCATTGATAACCATCCCCAAAACCTTTGTTCTAAAGGTAGGGAGGTCTCTCAAGGGAGTATATCATTTGCCGCACCGAACAGAAACCCTTACTACGAACCTAGTGTAGTATCTTACCGAGTCAGTTTCTGAACATCATTTCAATCACAGTGCAGGGGAGGGAAGAATCTACCCCCAAGATACTCACCATATAACTGCCAAGGATTGTTTGCTCAGGGGATCCGGTATCCACTTCCGTCACTCTAAGTACGCACCTGGAAAAGAAAAAAACACGGGCGCCCTTTCGGGGGTGACATGGCTGTGTGAGTCGACGCAGTTCTAAGATGTGGGCTATTGATTGCTATGATGACCTACTTGAGAACTAAGAGTGAGTCTGTTTGAAGTGCTTATCATGTGTAAAACCCGTTAAAACACTTTTTGAACAACATTTTGGTTATACACTTGATGTTTAGTATAGGACTTAAGACAATCGTTTTAAAACTTGTTTGATGTGTTTTCAATACATTAATTTAGATAAGATCATCCAAAACACTCATTATTACATTGATCAATCTCATGTTACGAGATTGGAAATCCACAAAGTTTGTAAAGAAATCCGTTTTCAAAAGGATTAACAAGCCAAAGAAACCCCTCAATCACAAGAAATTATTGAAGAAGCAACGATTCTTGTATCAAAGTCGAAAAGTTTTACTCAAATATAGAACCTTTCTTCATAGGTATCATGGTTGTGTTAGAGGTCTTTCAGATGATTATGCTATAGAGCCCTTATATTCACAAGCTTACTTTCAAAGAAGAGCCCTTTCTCAAAGGCATAACCATAGTCAACACATTCGTTTCAGTTATATTCCCCAACCCGCAATCAAATATTCTACTCGTCCAAATCAAATTTTACAATAGAGAACTTAGAATACATTAGGCATCTATCATAAAATCCATCCTTTTACAAAGCCATGATCAAAACTTCATAAAGTGCAAAATCATCCTTTTCTTGATCTTTTGCTTATATTCCCGCTAAACAGGATTTTCATCCTTTCACTTAGGGAACAACACAAGCTACAAGATTAGAAATTTTGTGTAAGTCATAGAATCTTCATTCTATCCTGACTTTCATATATATCACATAAATCACACTATTTCACTCTTTTGATCAAAAGTAAGTAGGATTTGGAGCAAAATCTATGGCTGTCTTCACGAGATCTCAAAAACAAATGGAAAAAGACGAGGGAGAAACCACTACTAGTAAAATGGGTGACCGTAATGAAAAAGAAGAGGAAACGTTTAATCTTGATGAGTTAACAGAAGAAAAGCTTCAAGAAGCAGAATAGGATCCCCAATTCCATACTCTTATGGAAAGAATTCTAGAACGTAACAAAGAAAAATATTTTCTTTCATTAGCTAATCAAGGAGCTAAGTTGCCTCACACTTTTGACATAGAAGGGATTAAACAAAATCCTGAAACTCCTCTTAATGACTTTAGTGCTCTTAACCAACAGATAAAAGAATTACAAGGGCAAATAAAGGAAATGCAAGGAGGTACAACAAAGAAATATGTTTTGGAAGACATATCTCCTTATCCATTTGATAGGAGTCTTCAAATGATCCCATTTCCAAAACATTGCGAAATTCCTAAGTATGATAGGTATAATGGAAAAACTGATCCCATTGACCATGTTAGGGATTTCCAAAACATGAGTCTTGAATTAGCCTATGATGATACTTACTTG
>VDFB02281492.1:239358448-239379765 GCA_007258455.2 Sequoia sempervirens | reverse complement strand
CATCATTAACAGTTGAAGAAGTCATGAAATTCATGGAATTCTTGAAGGAGAATCAAATTAACTTTGCTTGGTCATATGCTGATATGCCAGGGTTAGATCCTAATTTAATAATGCATCATTTATCTATCAAACCTGGGACAAATCCTGTAAAGCAAAAGCTTAGAAAAATGCATCCACATGTTGCATTATTGGTCAAAGAAGAATTAAAGAAGCTTTTGGATGTTGGATTCATTCGAACTATTGATTATGCAGAATGGATTTCCAATATTGTACCTGTTTCAAAGCCAGATGGAAGGATCAGAGTTTGTACAGATTTCAGGGATTTAAATAAAGCTTGCCCCAAAGATGATTTTCCTTTGCCTAACATAGACATGATTGTTGACTTAACTGCTGGCCATGCAATGTATTCATTAATGGATGGATTTTTAGGATACAACCAGATAAAAATTGCACCAGAAGATCAAGATAAAATAGCATTCACATGTCCTTGGGGTACCTATTAACGGAATGTAATGCCATTTGGGTTAAAGAATGCTGGAGCTACTTATCAAAGAGCAATGACAACTATTTTTTCATGATATGATGCATACATTCATGGAAGATTATGTTGATGATTTACTTGCCAAATCATACAGAGATGAACACGTCTTATCAAAATCTTTATCGAGAATGGAAGTTCAATGTTGACTAAATCCAAAGAAATGTGTCTTCGGCGTTACATCTGGAAAACTTCTAGGATATATTGTTTCAGAAAAGGGTATAGAGGTTGACCCAGAAAAAGTACAAGCTATAATGGACATGCCTCCACCACGAAATATCAGTCAATTAAGATCCTTGCAAGGAAGATTACAGTCCATTAGAAGATTTATAGCTCAACTGGCAGACAAAAGCTTGCCATTTACACATTTATTGCATAAAAATGTCCCATTCAAATGGGATGACAAATGTGAAGCAGCATTCAATCAGATCAAGCAATATCTTACGCATCCACCAGTTTTAATTCCACCTATTCCAGGAGAGCCACTCATACTCTATATTTCAGCAACAGAAGTATCTTTAGGAGCATTGCTAGCACAAGAAGATTCTGAGGTAAGAAGAGACCATATATTATATCAGCGGAGACCTTAACAAGACATGAGTTAAACTTCACAGTTCATTGAAAAGCTTGTCTTGTAGTGGTGTTTGCTTCTCAAAGTGAGTGACATTATATGTTATCCTCTGATTAAAAGGCTGATAACAAAAGATTGATCCATTGAAATACCTAATGCATGAGCTAGGGAAGACTTACCAAAATGGGTAATGATCTTAAGTGAGTTTGACATTCACTATGTAGATCGAAAAGCTATTATTAAAGGGCCAGTCATTGAGGATCAGCAGGTGAGCTCCTTTTACAAGAAGAAAATCCAATGCACATTGGGTTTCACGATAGAGATGTCTTTAGAAACCCAACAATTCGAGGCCAAGTGGGCATTATACTTTTGATGGATCTTATACACAATATGAAACAAGGGGCAGGGATTATTTTGTTACACCCAAAGGACATACCATTTCCACGTCATATGGAACGTGTTTCCTTGCACAAATAACATAGCTGAATATGAGGCGCTACTTATAGGATTGAAGATAGCTTTGGAATGGAAGATTTGAGCTGGAAGTTTATGGTGATTCACAACTTGTCATTAATCAAATTAATGATGATTATCAAACCAAAGATGATAAGTTGTTACCATACAAAAACATGGTGGATGATTATAAGAAATATTTTGTGTCAATTAAGTTTTCACAAATATCAAGAATTGACAATAAAGCTGCAGATGCAATGGCTACCATTGCTTCTTTATTACAAATATCAGAATATCAAACCAAGTATGAATTCTTGGTGGAACAGTTGTTTTCTCCTGCATATGATAATCCTGAAACCCAAGTTATATGTCATTTGACTGGTTCAGATTCACCCTTATATGGCAAAACATATACCTATTTGAAAGATAACATCTTGCCTTTAGATTTATCCCGAAACCAAAAACGGAATTTTATTCGTCAATCATCCCGTTATACTTTAATTGCCAATATCCTTTATAGACGTGGTCTTGATGGTACACTCCTTAGATGTCTTGAACGTGATGAATCTGAAAAAGCCTTACAAGAGGTTCACGGTGGTATTTGTGGAACTCACTCAAGTGGTTTGACCTTAGCGAAGAAACTTGTCAGAATGGGATATTATTGGCCTACCATGGAAAAAGATTCTTTTACTTTTGTCAAGAAGTGTTCTAAATGTCAGATTCACGGGAATCTTAGTCATGCACCTGCACAAGAACTGCAACCTTTTGCTTCAACATGGCCTTTTTCTCAATGGGGATTAGATCTTGTTGGGAAAATACATCCTTCATCATCAAATGGACATAAATTCATCATTACAGCTACGGAGTATTTTACAAAATGGATTGAAGCTGTTCCTCTAACAACAGTGACTGGTAAACAAATATCTTCATTTATCCTGAATTACATTATTTGTAGATATGGAATTCCTAATTCTATTGTTACTGATAATGGAAGACCTTTTAAGAATCAAGATGTCGATGAACTTTGTGAAAGATTTCACATTCAGCACAGGTTCTCTACACCTTATTATCCACAAGGTAATGGTCAAGCAAAAACTTCTAACAAAACTATCTTGAAGATATTAAAGAAGACAGTAAATGACGCTGGACGTGATTGGCATGTCCAATTAAACCCAGCTCTGTGGGCATACAGAACCAGTGTTCGTACACCAACAGGAGCTACACCATATGCTTTAGTTTATGGAGCAGAAGCAATTTTACCATTAGAAGTTGAAATACCTTCGCTTAGGGTTTCACTCAAGGGATTGATAAGTGATGAAGACTACAAAGTTTCTCACCTTCAGGAACTAGAATTGTTAGATGAAAGACGTCAACATGCAGCTGATCATTTGAAAGGTTATCAACAAGTTATGTCCCGTAGTTATAATCACAGAGTTAAACAGAGATTTCAGTGCGGTGACAGTTTTGAGAGAAAATCCGTATTGACCGGAGCCGGAGATTTGAACCCTAATTGAAGCGGTCCATTTGTTGTATCATAGCGGCCTCGGTTAAGTGCATATCAGGTTATCCACATCGAGGGACTGTTTGAGAGCCAATCAATAGTGAGCTAATCTGAAGAAGTTTCTATGTCAAAGAATCACGAAAAAATAAAAAAAAAAATCATATATAAAGTCCTAAAAAAAATTTCAAAAAAAAAAAAAAATCAAAAAAAGTCCTTAAAAAATCCATAAAAAATCAGAAAAGTTTTGAAAAAGTGCAATAAAAACAAGTGGTGAAAACTTGGAAAACAAGCGCTACTTGTGATTAAAATGGGTTCCTCCATTTATTAGTTTATGTCTTGTTTTCATCCATCCATATCCATTTATATATCTTTCATTATCCATATCATATAGTGGGAATCTTTTCATCATGGCTTGATGAAATTTGTACATATCTTTTATCCTTAGGTTGTGTTTACACTGGGGGAAAAAATGCAGAAACATACACTGAACAAATAGGAGAGGACAACAAGCTTTTTGAATATCACAAACAGATATAAAACAGTTTGACAAAACACAACAAACATTGTCGTATCAAATCAACCACAACATGTTTATTCAATGCCAATGGAAATCGAAACAAAATGATCCAAACAACTATCGAAATGAGAATATCAATGATGATAACTAAAAATTGGATGATCTTAATCTGAATAAATGTTTGAAATACTTTAAGCAAGAATGGAATGGTTGTTTGATTTTCTATCATATCTTTGGAGTAATTCAATGATGTACTGAACTAGAAGAGCAAGGAAGGAGTATGATTTTTATTTGTCTGTTGTTTCTGAGGAAATCATTAGTACTATGCAAATTGGTCGCGAGACATATTCTATTATGTATCATGGATGACATTTCAGAATTTGCATGGGAAATGGGTTAACTCTTGTCTGTTTATGCAAGCAATACTCAGGTCATCTCGGTTCAATTATACCTAGATGCTTGTATTAACTTGCTATATTAAAAATCATGAAAGCAATACTTAGGTCATCACTGGTGCTAACATACCCTTTGATGCTTGTATTAACTTTCAACATTTCAAAGCTCTATGATGATACAAAAAGCATGAATAAGTTCTCCAAATGGCAATATTGTATGAATGTCCTGCATGGTTAGTATAGATTTGCATTCATGTTAGAATCTGCATTTTGCATTCATAAATTTTCCCAAAAGCTGGCAAAGTATACAATGTCTGAATAAAAAAATAAATAAAAAATGATCACATGAAAACACTATGAGGTGCTACCCCCAGATGTTGTTAGTCTCACACCACCTATTCCTACATCAGAAGATCAAATCATCAATAACATCAGAAGATCATACAATTATTCAAATCAAAATGGATCATCAAATCAATCAAATCAATCCAATCATAATACATCATTCGACTATTTGTTTTTAACAACTTTGAAAACAAATTTATCAACATATCAATCGATTTGTCTTTCAACAACTTTGAAAGCAAATTTATCACAAATTTGTTTGTTTTTAACAACTTTAGAAACAAATTCATCAACCAAATCTGAATATCAACTTTTTGTTTTTCATCATCATGAAAACAAATTTATCAAATCATGTTTGTTTTTAACAACCTTAGAAGCAAACTTATCAACAACTATTTGTTTTTAACAACTTTAAAAGCAAATTTATCAGCTATATTTGTTTTCCAACAACCTTGGGAACAAATTTATCAGACAAACATCATCAAATCAGGGCATCTCAATACACAAAATTGGGGCATTTTATCATATTTTAACATAGCAGGGGCAATTTATTCGTCAATTTTTAATTTCATATCTTTTCGGGTCAATTTTCTTCATATCATTAGTTTCAAACGATGAATCGACATCTTCAAAATCATAAAAATCGAAAAATTTCACAAAAATCGATAAAAATCAAAAAAATTCATAAAAAAATAAAAATTCAAAATATTATCGATTCATCGTTTGCGGGGGCATATACCTATCGATAAACCTGACAGTCAACATTTGGGGAAAAATTCAAAATTCTTTGAAGCAATGCGTAAAACACATCACTTCAAAGAGGGGCAAAATGTATACACCTAAAAATGGTCACATCACATTGTCTGGTAATTAATTAAATATTTTTAATATTTAATTAAATCTTCGAATTCCATCTATATATAAATAAATTTAAATATTTTATTTATATTATCCATTATTTCATTTCGATTAAATAAATAAGTTTATTTAATCATCTTTTCGTATTCATTTCTTAATTAATTAAATAAATATTATGATTTATTTATATTAATTATCATATAATCTTAGTTTGAATATTTTATTCAAATAAAGATTAAAATTTTCTTCTTCTTCTAAATATCTATTTATAATTAAATATTTCAAATATTTAATTAATTCTTCTAATTCGATTCATATATCTATTTATAATTAAATATTCATAAAATATTTAATTAATTCTTCTAAAATTTCATATTCTTCTAAAGTCATATCATAATTAAATATTTCAAAATATTTAATTAAATCTTCTATAGTTTTTAGAAATCAAAAATCAAAATTCAATAAATAAAATTAAATAAATTTACTTATTTATTTAATTTGGGGATTATCTTCAACTCCCGGGAAGCAAACGGTCAAAACAAAAAATTTAATTTTCTCTGTTTCTGTGCAGGCTTGTTCCCGTGGGTTGAAGACAGGAATCCATCCTTCTCTCCAACCTCTCAACCTCTTCCATCTTCTTCTCAACTTCTTCATCTTTCACCATTCAAACCTACCAGACAATCTCACAGCTGTAGATTCTTGCCAGCCGGGATTGTGCCTGCAAAAAATCTATAAATACGACTGCCGGGAACTCCAAAGCATATAGAAGTTTTAAGCAGGAAAACTATAGCCAAATTGCAAGTAGTATTAGCATTCATAGTATTCAAAGTTTCATAGCATAGAATCATAGCATAGCAATAGCATAGAATCATGACATATTTTCAATCCATAGCATCTTCCGTTTACAGCCCCTGTGTATAATTCACAGCCCCTGTCTATATCCGTCAGCAATCCCATCTTCACCAGCATATAGAATAGAGATTTTCATTTGCATACTCATTCTATAGCAGCCATTTGGAGAAGCTGAGTTTACACAATCTGAGAGCCACAAGCTTCAAACAAATCTCTGGAGATAGAGAAAGACAGAACGTTTCTGAAGAAATTCTCTTTTACCATTCAAGTTTTATTTCAATTTCTTTAGTTTAAAGTTTTGTTAATTATGTTTGTGTTTTCAATTAGATTACAAATTAAACATACACAGCTTCAAAATACAAAAAATCAGAGGATATTCTCTAATTTACATGAACAAAATAAAACTAAGCTATTTGGATAGATGTCCAATGACTAGGTGCTACATTCACACCTCAAAACATAAAAGTGCTACAATCCTATAGTTGTAGCTGACAATGCGCTGTGTTTGCTAAAACATTCCTTCTGTGCTGCTACTGTCACTATTTTGTGCCGAACATTATCCACTTCATCTGTTGTTGTAGGGTCTTCACTTAGAAACCAAAAACTAACTTCTTACTAACTCCAACGAATACATTCTTTTTGTCTTCTATTAGCAAGCTCATGAGAATGAGTGCTTCATTTAAATTTTAAATTTACCTAACTCATTAATTGTTGTAGGCTGCAACAACTATTTCAAACTCAAAAACATGCACTCCATTTCAAATTCAAAATTACCAACCAAAATTAAATGTTGTAGGTTACGTTGGCTGCAAGTTGACAAGTTACGTGGGCACTGAGTTGAAAAGTCTATTGACTACATAATATTAAATATTCTATCACTCCCTCTTAATTTGCAAGTCAGCTGTTACTCTGCAATTTTCTTCCACAGCTAATCTTCAAAGCTATCCGTAATGCCAAGTCTATCTCTTAGGCATTCAAAACTATCCTTTGGAAATTCTTTGGTGAAGATGTCAGCGAGTTGCTGCTTGGATCTACAATATTGCAATTCTATCTCACCTTATTCTATGAATTCCCTTATGAAGTGATAACGAATCTCAATGTGTTTGCTTCATCCATGGAAGACCGGATTCTTTTTCTGCGCTATGGAGGACACATTGTCACAATGAATGATTGTGTTGTCAATTTGTTGTTTCTGTAAATCTGCAAGGATCCTCCTCAACCAAATAGCCTAACAAGCTGTTGCATTTGCTGCTATGTATTTTGCTTCTACTGTGTTGAGAAAGATAATCAGTTGCTTCTTTGATGCCCATGAGATTATTTGACATAGTTAGCTTGTGAAATAAAAATTCCATGTGTTTGCAGAACTTCTATCCCAAGAAAATACTTCAACAATCCTAGATCCGTCATCTCAAATTCATTTTTCATCGCTTCCTTAAAATCAACAACTCTGCTATCACTGTTACTAGTAGAAATCAAATCATCTACATATAAAACAACAATTAAAATATCACCTTCAGCTGATTTGATGTAGAGTGTTGGCTCACTGATGCTCTTGCTAAATCCATTGTTCAACAAATAAGAGTATTCTGCTGTACCATGCTCGAGGTGCTTGTTTCAGCCCATAAAGAGCTTTTTAGAGCATATACACTTTGTCCTCTTGCCTTGGAACTTCATAACTAGGCGGCTACTCCACGTACACTTCCTCCTTCAACACTCTGTTTAAGAAGGATGACTTTACATCCATCTGATACATCTTCCACTGATGTTGTGCTGCAACTGCTATCACTGTTCACACTGTTTCCAGTCTTGCAACTGGTGCATATGTCTCATAATAATCTATATTGGGCTACTATTTGTACCCTTTGACAGCAAGCCTTGCTTTGTGTCTTTCAATCTTCCCTTATGTAGTACACTTGGTCTTATAGGCCCACTTCACTCCAATCACTTGTTTACCCTTGGGTGAATTGGTCAACTCCCATGTTTGGTTCCTCTCTATAGCCTCCAATTCTCCATCCATGGCCTTACACCATTTCTCTTCTTTTACCGTTTCCTCAAAGTGTGTTGGATCACTATAGGAGAATAGTGCAAAATCCAAATTCTCATCAAAATCAACATGTTGTGTGTTGTCATAGATCTCCCTTACATTCCTTATCTTACGTGGCATCAATGATGCGAGTGTAGGGTCTGAATTTTCTTCCGAACTACTGCTACTTTGAACTTTGGAGCTACTATACTATTGACTATCAGAGCTACTGCTTTGCTGAATTCTGGAGGTGCTAGACTACTGTCTCTGTTCAGTGTTGCTAGACTGTTGTCTTTGTTGAACACTGCCAGAGTTACTGTTCTGTTGTAGATCACTAGAGCTTCCATTTTCCAATGCTCTACGGTGGTTTCTTGTTGAGCTACTGCTCTCTTGAGCTCCCCCTATGTTGCTATCATCTGCAACTTCTTCATCATCAAGGGGTATTGTAACTGAAATACCTGTGGTGTCATCCACCATTCCATCCCATGCTTCATTTTCAATAAACACAACATCCCTACTAATCACAACATTTTTGGTGATGGGATTGTATAATTTTTAGGCTTTTGACTCCTCACTATAGCCTATGAAAATACACTTTTCTCCTTTATCATCAAATTTTTGCCTCTTCTCTTTTGGCACGAGTGTGTATGCTACATGCCCAAATATCCTTAAGTGCTCAACACTCTATTTGTTGTTTGACCACGCCTCTTATGGAATCCTATCACATACAACCTTTGTGGGGCAACTATTCAGTATATAGACTAATGTTGCTATAGCTTCTCCCCAAAATATGTGCGACAACCCTTTTGCTTTCTGTAGTGTCCCTCCAGTTTTGACACTCTGTTTAGTTTGATTCTGCTTGATAGATGCTTTAGTTAATTATGATACTATGTTATTCCTTTTCAGATAAGAATTGGATATTATATTGTTTTGTGCTTTGTGGATGATACATTGACATCCTGATTATCTGGTTGTGTTAGTTTGATGATACTGAGATAGACACATACATGATATGGTTTATTTGCTTATGACATTTCATGTGGTTATCATGTTGAGATGATTGCTTATGATTTATCTTGCTCGTCTGTGTTGGTGAAGAAGACAGTGTAGCATTATTCATTCGTGAGTACCCTGCTACACTGCAATTCTTCTTCACGATGAGTTTTCTGACATAAGTATATATGTTTTAACAGTGATGTTTCTTGCAGATTCAGGTACCGGGTAACGGCTCCACCTACTTGTTAGGTCTGAGCGTACCCTAATTCAATAAAATTATGTTGATTGGAGGTATTGACAGGTCCTTTTTGAACCATCGTTCTTTATCGAGCGAGTATATATTTGTTACCCCTCTTTGTTTTCCAGTTTGTTGTGTTGTGTTGTGTTTGTCTGTATTGTCTTTCTGTTTGAGAATTAATATTTAAATTTAACAAATGTCTGTTAATGTATTTATAAATGTTTAAGGTTATGCACGTGATTTAATTTGTTAATTTAAATGAAATAAGTTATTGATTTTTAAAAAGTGAAAGTTATTTTCTTTGCAAATGTAATTAATTAAATATATATTGCTGATTTATTTGTGCAAACTTGAATTATGAGAAAATAGATATTTAAAAAAAAAGATATTTTCAATAAGATATGAATTTTTGATTTCAAGTTGAAAATCTGATTTGATATTAAAAGTGTAAGTTGATATGATTGATCTATTTTGATTGCATAATGAACAATCAGTTAAGTTTTATAATTAAGAGTTAATTGAATGCATAAAAGATCTTTTTGGGGATTGCAATTATTTTATTCTTTCACGGGAAGAATCTGGAAGAAATTTCACGGTAGTAGATCTTAGAAAATTTGCACGATAGTTGTTTCAGAAAAACTTTTATCTTAAGATTTTGTTTACAAGCATAATTGGAGCTGGTTGTCTTGGGATACTTCGTCAAAATCTAGTGAATTCTCATAGCGTTCGCAGAAGCTTCAGAAATTGTTTTAGTTTAGTTTTCAAGATTTACCAGGTTTTCTCCTTTTAAAGTTCTATCAAGTTTCTTTTGAATAAACTTCGTGGAAAAGAATATTTTTCCAAATCTGCATATACAAGAGAGAAATCATCAGAACAAGAATTTAAATTTTGTAGAAAATACAGCAAAATAATGATGCTAAATACAAGGATTTATAATATATATATTAGAATTCAGTCTTGGATCTCCTCTTGTTGAATACTGTTCTATTGAAACCTTTAGTTTAAAAAAAAAAAAACTGAAATATTTCCATGATTCAAAACATTTTTCATGACGTTATATGCTACCTGTCGCTTACAGTATTTGGGTCTAAATGCTCATAGAGCATCACGTCTTAAGTTTGTTTTGATTGTTCACTCACCCCTTACAATCACAATGAAGATTATTGACTTTTGCGCCTTCTCTCACTCTGCATTCTGGTATACCTTCATACATGTATTTATACATGCTAAGTCTGTAGAATTGGGCGTATTCTTCTCTGATTCAGAAATTCCCTTAATTGTTAGATATGTGCGTTTTCTTTTCTTAATGCATGACTATTCTTTAAGATTTGTTCCTTCTGGGCAAAGGCGTCGCCCTTTACAATATGATAGTTAATATCTAATGGTTTCTTTTACGGATAATTTTTATTTATACTGATTCCATCTGTTAGGAAAACCCTGGTCGAATTTCTCTCTGTTTAGAATGAATTATATGAATTGAAATGTGTTTGTTGAAAAATAAAAAAAACTTGTTCAATCCATAGGTCGGTGTTTGAAGAATATTTAGATTTTCCTCTTTAAAATCATATGCATCTTATGATATTTCTTCATATGTTATGTAATGCCAACCTTTAACTTCATTTTGCCATAGTTTTGCCGCCCTTTTAAATCTGTATCTATGCTTGGAGTCATAAGTTACAAATTTGCAGTAAGCGTCTGAATTGAAACTCCTCTTATCTTGTATATTCCTTTATCATTATAGCAGAGAAACGTTAATGGAGTAGCCGACACTGCTCAATTTATTGGTAATAGCTCTTGTAGGTGGAACATAGAACGTTAAGAAACTTTATATCATTCGCTGCTTTACTTTGAATATATATATTGACTTCCATATTATAAATTTAATATATGCGTCAGAAACTCTTTTTTTTTTAATTACTGTCTCTGAAATTAATGTTTAAATGTTATTGTGTATCGAGTATTATGCTGGAGTAATCTGTTTCCTGATATTTGTGCATGCGTCCTGGATAGTTCTTACAGTTGTGATATTTGTTAGAAACTGTTACTCTTAGCCTTTGAGCAAACTCTCTTTTGCATGCAATATCAGTGACGGTTATCTTGTCATAAAAACTTATTTACTTAACTATCAGTTGGAATAAAATCTAGGCACATGTATTGAATAAATATGAAATTATGATTAAGAAAGGAAGAAAAGATAGAATAATACAAAGACTCTTTGTTCGCCGTTATTTATAAATTTATATGAATAGTGAGTTGTATTGTTTTCTAAGTGATTGAATTTTTTGAATATAAAGGATTTATTTTATCCATATTCTATAATGTTAATAAATGCATTTACTTTGAAATTATTAGAAATATATTAATATTTATAATTTGTTAATTATGAATTTTTAATTCATAGAGATTGGTTAATTGTAATTATTAGGTGTGTATATATTTATAATGTTGTTGATGTTTATTTTCATTTCATCAAAAGCTTGGAAAGTGAAAATTTGTATTGTTAAAATGATTACGTTTTAATTATGTTACTCAATTGCAATGATTTTTACTTGGGGGTATAGCTTGCATATTTTGTTGTTGTCTTAAGAAACTTCTTAGAGGCTATGGTCTGTTTCTAGTGGAAGATGTAAACCTTTGTGGTTTTGAACATTACGCTTGGTAGCTACCCCTAGTCTTTTGATGTTGAGTCATGTTATAGAAAGAGTGGCTTGCGGTAGGGGCCAAAATCCTAAGAGGTTGTCTGGGTAACCTATCATAGGTGTGTAATTTCAGTGAAAACCTAACTAATGAACTAGGGGTTGGGTAGAACTAAACATTAACTCAGATAAAAGCTTGCCTCGCCCACTTTCTTAGTGCTCGTTTAGTCGATTGAGAAAAGGCTAAGAAGGTTTGGAATGGCTAGTCATCCATCTTGTCCTCTTGAAAGATGAAATGAATCCACATTAGTCTGCATAGGGGCCTGGAATCGGTAGAGACTGCCAGGGTAACTCTTGGAGAGGGCCGGTAGTCTAGGAAGATTCACCAGGGTAACCTATCCCGACAGTGTGATGACACTCTTAGTCTATTACATGATTGTGATCCTCGAGTTAAGTTATCTTTAGTTATGTTTTGTTATTGGGAGTTTGTCTGTTATGATTTGATATCGTAATGTGTATGTAAGCCACGTGAATGTAATGTTTTGTATTCTTGTTTGTGGACCTGTCATTATCTCCTAGCACAAAGGGAGTGGACCTTCGGGTTCCATGTGGTTGGGAGGAAACCGTGCTATACCTTCCTTGGATTATCATGTAGTTGATGCTATACTCAGCTGATTCCAGTTACTTCATTGTTTGTGATAGTGGATGCGGAACGTGTTCGTGGATATGGAAGTTCGATGTGATGTAATCATTATCCTCTTTGTATATCTACCTCTTGTATAAGAGCGTTCCCATTGTAATATCATTTTGATGTAATCATTATCCTCTTTGTATATTTACCTCTTGTATAAGAGCGTTCCCATTGTAATATCATTTTGATGTTTTGAGATTCAATGAAACCTCACTTGTTGTAATCTGGACATATGGATATTTGATTGTATTAAATTTTGTTAACTGGATCGTTCACGACATTAAATTTGTACTTATGTTTAATGACTTAATGTGTTGGATTTATTTATTACGTTTGTGTAACATCGTCTTGGAATCCTTATGGCAGTTGTGTAACTAAATTTCTAAAAAGAAAAAAAATTGTTTGGTTAATTTGGTTCTTTACACTTTGTTATAACGGAAATTGAGGCGGGGCATTACACTTTCAGCATACTTGCCACCATATCTTGAATGGTCTTATTCTTCCTTTTTGCCACTCCATTTTGTTGTGGAGTATACTTAGTTGTGAATTGTTTGTGAATGCCCTCATTCCTACAAAAAAATAGGAATTCGTTGGAGATGTACTCTCCCCCCTCTATCTATTCTAAGGGCTTTGATATAGTGACCACTCTCCTTCTCAACTGCTGCCTTAAACCACTTAAATTTCTCAAAGGCTTCTAATTTTTTTTCAAGAAATAGACCCATATTTTTCTACTATAGTCATCTATAAAAGTCATGAACTATGTATTTCCAGCTAAAGTGGGAGTTTTCATGGGTCCACATAAATTTGAGTGCACTAATTCAAGAGGTGCTCTTGCTCTCCTAGAATACCCAGATGTGAAAGGTTGCCTATTTTTTTTCCCTAAAATGCAAGCCTCACACTTGCCATTGGGTTCTATAATGGATGGTAAACCCATAACCATTCCTTTCCTAGACAATAAACTCAAACTTGAAAAGCTCAAGTGCCCATACGTTGAATGCCATAGTTTGGATGAGTCTTTGATGACTATCTTGAAAACAAACTGTTGTTTGACTATTGACTGTTGTGGGGCTGCTGTCAGTGCTGGTGAACAATACTATTGCTATCTATCTATTGTTTCTGTCACAATCACTATGTTCATCCTAAGAGGAAATATTCTATTTCTCATCATTTGCACCACAACCATCACTCTTTTGTTGCCTCCTCTATCAAATATCTTGCATTCTCCATTCTCCATTAGGATTTTCTAGCCATTTTGGACCATTTGTCCAATGCTCAATAGATTATGCTTTATGTTGGGCACATAATAGACATCCTGGATTTGCTGCCTCTCACCATTCTTGGTTTGGATACTGAATACACCTCTTCCAATGATAGGAACCTTCTCATCATTTTCCATTTTGATCTCAGTTTTTATACTACTGTTAATGGAGGTAAATAAATTCTTGTTACCACTCATGTGGTTGTTGCATCTGTTGTCCAAGTACCATACTTTATCATTGTTGCTTTCAACAAGGTTGCAAACAATGAAAATTTTTACTGCTTGTCATTTTCAACTTTGTTCTTATTTGCTACATTTGCATTTTGGCTTCCATGGTCATGCTACTTCTTTCTACATTCACTAGCATAATGGTCATATTTGTGACAGTAATAACACTGCACATTGCTCTTGTCATTCCTTTGATTCAAATTGCTATTCTTCGTCTGGTTTTGGTTTGCTGACTATGAGTTGCTCGACTCTTTTGTGCTGTTAGAACCTCCTCTTCCAAAATTGCTTCTTCCTCTGCCTCTTTGACCTCTTCCTCTATTGTTTCTTCATCTTCCTTGACCTCTTGCATTGGTCTAAGCTTTGAATGCTTGCTCTAAGGAAGGAGCAGATCTATTCAACTGCTACTCATGGGTTTGTAGTGAACCCATCAACTCATTATGGTCATTTGAGACAAATCTTTTGCCTCTTCAATGGAAATGACTACATAGTCAAACTTAGTAGGTAGACTTCTTAGGATTTTCTCAACAATCCTTTGTTCTTCCATTGTTTCTCCATTGACTCATAAGTAATTTACCAGGGTTGAAACCTTAGTGTGATAATCTGAAATGGACTCATTATCTTTCATTTGTAGAGTCTCAAGATTTCTTCTCAAGAGCTGCAACTTAGCTAACCTCACTTTGTCAGTCCCTTTATAACTATTTTGCAATATATCCCAAGATTGTTTTGGATAGTTTGATGCTGCAATTCATGGTAAAATAGCCTCACTCAAGGTTGCCTCAATCAAATTGAGGGATTTTGCATCCTTCATTTAGGTATCCTTCAATTGATTCTTTTGTGCATTTGAAAGGGCTACAAATGCATTTGGGTCTGTGATATCATTAAATCCATTGATGACCAACTCCCATAGGTCATTTGCAACTAAGATTGTTCTCATCTTTTTAGCCCATATGTCATATTTTTTTCCACCAAAATGTGATGGCTGTTGCCAACCTTTTCTCTCACCTCCTACCATATTTTGAAACTTAAAAAAGTTTACTAATGCCTAGATAACCTAGGGCTTAACCCACAATAACAAACTTACTACCTAGAAAAATAGGGCTCTGATACCACTTGTTGGGTGGCAGGGGTACTGATACAAAACTTTACTGCTGTCACTAGACTAACAAAACATAAAAACAACACATAGAAGACGTACAAAGACAATACAAAATAAACAGATAGAAATTAACTTTGCATATATTCCTTGTTTGCTTCAAAATACAAAAACTTAGAGGATATTCTCTAATTTACATGAACAAAATAAAACTAAGCTATTTGGATAGATGTCCAATGACTGGGTGCTACACTCACACCTCAAAACATAAAAGTGCTACAATCTTGTAGCTGCAACTGACAATGTGTTGCGTTTGCTAAAACATTCCTTCTGTGCTGCTACTGTCACTGTTCTGTGTTGAACATTCTCCACTTCATCTGCTGTTGTAGGGTCTTCACTTACAAACCAAAAACTAACTTCTTACTAACTCCAATGAATACATTCTTTTTGTCTTCTATTAGCAAGTTCATGAGAATGAGCACTTCATTCAAATTTCAAATTTACCTAACTCATTAATTGCTGCAGGCTGCAACAACTATTTCAAACTCAAAAACATGCACTCCATTTCGAATTCAAATTTACGAACCAAAATTAAATGTTGTAGGTTATGTTGGCTGCAAGTTGACAAATTACGTGGGGGATGAGTTGAAAAGTCTGTTGACTGTAGAATATTAAATATTCCAACACTTGTCAGCGGCAACACTTGAACATAGAAGGGTGCAAATGTTTAAATCAGCTCCTTGATTTCATTAGCAACCTATCACAACTACAACAATTGAACAAGGTAGGGGGTATAGATTTAAATAAACTCCTTGATACTATTGGGACCACTCACTGATGCGGCACTTGAACCTAGAAGGATATGGAGGTTTAAAATGTCTTTTGGATTTCTTGGCAACTTGTCACATCTCCAATACTTAAAAATAGAGTGTTGAAGAGGTTTAAATAATCTCTCTGATTCCATTGTCAACTTGTCATAGCTGAAGTACTTGAACATAATTGAAAGCTTTAAGATTTAAATAATCTCGTTGATTCTTTTGACAATCTATTGCAGTAGCAGCACTTTAATCATTAAAAAATTATCCTCATATAAGAATTTCCTCAGTCTTGTTGGCCGATAACACTCTTGATGGTGGTCGCATGCCTAAGTCACTGTGGCCTTCAGTTGACTCTCTGGCAACCGATAGAACTACCATATGCTTCATATCTAAATCGATGCCTTAGATCTCCAGTTTCGATCCCTAAGTTGGAACTAATAGTTATATGTCATAGTTGAGAAATGGAAATCAATAACTCTACCTGTAGGTTAAAGAATGTAATATATAATACACTGAAGATTCACACGCCGTTCTGCCTGAAAGATAGATCTTTTGTATTGTGAAATTCTCTCTCTGTGATCTTAAGTGTTGTGCCCCTTAATATATATACACATAAATATAACACTGGATTCTGGTGGTTTATTGGTGTAAACAGGCGTCTTCAACTTCACTTGTTGCATGTGATATAGTCTTCTTGTTCTAGTGCCGCCCACTCTCTTCATTCCTTAACTCTGAGTTAGACTATTGTTTAGCTTTCGTGTTGGTTTCTCTCTTCAAATTAATGTTTTTCTTTATGATTTGCATTGAGTTCACTCAAATTACTTCGTAATCCCTCTTGAGGTGTATACTCATTTATTTATATCGAGTGGAATGACTTTATATCGATTTTGAGTAGTTATGTATATGTACATTTATGGGTGTGTTCGTATCCTTATATATATAAAGATATGAGTGATGTATTATAGTTAAATAATATAGATAAAGCAAAATTCTGATTTTATTTAAGCACTTATACAAGGATATATATAAATATATGTATATGTATATGGGTGCTTAATTAGAATACTTATTTTTTAATTTAGGCATTAAATTAGTGTAGAGATTTAGGAGTTAATGAATGGAATAGTAGTACAAAGGAAAGATTAAAATTAATTTCGTTAATTAGAATAAATTTCATAATCAAACATTGTATAGATGGGTTTATACAATATTCTTGTATTGAATACATATCAATTTAATACTATATGACGTACTATTATTATATGATGATGAGATGATAATCTAATAAGTTATATTTTTCTATTATGTCATGTTAGGATAACTTGGAATGACCCAAGTTGGAGTGTGATAAGATGGTGATAATAATACGAGTGGAATCTTAACTATTTAGTGTTAAATGTGATTGGTCATGGATTCAATGGTAGACATATAGTTTTAGATTAGATATATTTATCTAGATTTATAATTTGTTTAGCATCTTGCTTCCTATTAAGTAAATTATCTAGTAGTCATTAATTGGCTCCTTGGGAGTGTTGTTATGGAAACCATGATAGATTAATTGTTCAAATCCTTTCGCCTCTTCTTTCATATAGTATCACTTGTTGTGCAAGTAGTCTCTTCATTGAAAAATTATGTCTTCATAGTTTCAACTAACAATGAAGAGACCATTGAATTAGATTATGCATGGGTATTGTTATGCCATACCCTCATGCGTGACTAGATAATGTATGCTCACAAAGATGTAGTCATAAATATGGAAGATAGACATTAAGAATGGAAGCACTTGTATGAAGATTTGCAAATACAAGGAAGCATAGATATAATGAAAATAATGCTTAGAGAGACTAAATTGGAATACAAGGTTAGGGGATATATTGAAATAAGAAAGTTAGTTAAGGTTAGAAAAGTTATGTAACAATTAATGACTTTGAAATTAATGGAATAGATAAATGATCTCTTGGCTGAAATATGGAGTAGGTGGGAATAAGAGGATTAAGGTTGATAAATCATTAAGAGGGAAAATTTACTTGGATAGGTTTAAGATTGTAAGTGAGGGGATAGGACTGTTATTTGCATGTACGTAATTAGAAATATTTTATGTGGATAAAAGGAGTACTTAAATTGATGTTCTTTAAGTTTGATTTATCATGTTTTCCCATAAATGAATTGTTTGATTATTGATTCAAAGTGGATGATGTTTTGTTCTACAAATTATTCATGTTAGTGATGTAAGGGTTGCTTGAACTGAATTCTATATGGTTTGTATGGTATGTCTATATAATGTATTCATCTAAAATGTCTTTAGTCTTTATGATTATTACATTAAATGTAATTGTGTACTTAAAGGTGGATTCTGATGGTTCCACTTTTTGATGTGATGTCCTCATGAGAAAATGTTGGTTTTTGTATCGAATTTGATTATGTTAGCTTTGTTTGAGTCTGAAGATTTCATTGGGATGCTACCACTCATTATTTTATACTTGTTGACTCACTCTTTAAGATCTTGTTATTGTTGACATTTCTTTGATGGGGAAACCTTGCGTTAGTGTTTTGAGAGTCTTCTAGAGGATAAAGGGGATGTGATTCTTACTTGCAAGGGTTGGTGTGGGTGCCAACGACCTAGGAGGATCCACCTTGGATAACCTATACCAAGCCTAAATTATTTATTAAGTTTTATGTTGTTTCACTTGAAAGTGGGTGGTTTTACGATTCTGTTACTTTGATGATGGTTGATCTTACACTTTGAGTTTATGTGGCTTGAGCCTTGCACTTGAATGTAGTTTTTCGTTTCTCTAAAGTTCTAGCGTGAGATGGTGCATGCCTCACTTGATGTTATTTTGTTGGATTTGGTTCCTTGTACAAGTTGGCTTGCCATTTGTGATATTGAGTTATTATTGTTAGTTGGGGGAGTGGCTTCCAATGGGGGTCAGTGCACAAAGGGGTTCCTGGATAACCCATGTGGAAGTTGTGTAAACAAGTGATAACTTAATTAATTAAATTAGGTGGGGTTGGATAGTACATCCACACATTAATTCAAATAATGTTGCCTCACTCATGGGACCAAGTGCTCGTTTAGGCTTGGGATGAGTGAGAAGGTCTAGAATGGAAAAATCAAATGCCTCATCTCCACGAGAGGTATGTTGATTCCGCATAAGTTGGCATGAGGGGCCGAAGATTGGTAGAGGCTACCAGGATAACTAGAGATGGGGGTCGAGGCCTAAGAAGATCTACTTGGATAACCTATGACCAATTATGTGATGACACTCCACCCTTTAACAACCTTGTATGCTTTTGTGCCCCTGTTGTTGTTCTTGAGCCTTTGGAAGCAGATATTGTCATGCATTCATTGATGCTTGGTTATGTTGTCTTGGATTTTTTATTTCTTGTGATGAATGTTATCTTGTATTATTGTTGTTTGCGATGTGAGTCTTGTAAACCTTGTCTTTCCTGATGGTATTCATTGAGGTCTTTCTTGTCTTCTCCTAGCATGGGGGTAGGCCTTTGAGTTCATGTGGCCGGGTGGAATATGCTATGCACCCCATTGGGTCCCTAATTATAGATCAAGTTGTGCAGAGATATAGTACCAGCTGCAGTGACACTAGAGATGTACCAGTGTTGGATCTTGAAATGGAACTTTGTATTCATACATTCTAGATGTGTTCATCCTTGCTGTGTACTCTTCCTAGATCATGTTGGGAAGTAACATTGTAATATTGTTATCCTTGACTAATGTATCTACATGTTATTAATGTATTGTCCATGTTCATGTTATTGTCTTGTGGTTAATGGTGGATACTTATCATTCTTGTATTGTAATGGATGTTAATTTGAAAAGTAATGCAGTCATGTAACCCCAAGGGATTTGTTATATGTTGTACATGTACAGATTCATTTCAAGTGTTTAATGTTAATATCATGTTTCATGCTATTAATTTTTTTTAAAAAAATTGTGCCATAAATTTTTGATGTTTTAGTTTCCTTTGGGGTTGTGTGGCGGGGCATTACAGTATATCCTCTAGAGATAGTGATATTAGCTAGTACAAGATAACATTGTAGTATGAGGAAGAATGGTAATAAATTTGATGTGTAACTGTGATGCAGAGGTAGGTACACTTGTTCCAATATGTTTCCAACATGCCTACATTGATATATTACCAAGTTGGTGTACCACACTTTGATATAAGTTGCATAAGATTTGCTAAGAAATTCATAGTGTATACTCTAAGATAGAGTCATGATTTTGGTTTGCATCCCTCCACAAAGAAATATTATGTCTTGCAGTTCAAAAGATAATATTGTCAAGATGTGAAGGTGTTATATCTAGGAATTTAAGTCATTACACCTTGTACAATGGAAGTTATAAATGATAGTGTTTCGGTCTAGGATTTGGTAGAGTAAAGTGTTGATGAAGGCCTAATGGAATCATTTGCATTCTTTCAGAGTGATAGATATGGGTGTGTGGAATTGGGGATACATTCAAAGAGGTATATGGGTTCTTCCTTGCAAGTCTTATATGATTTGGTGTGCAACAATGCAATATCCTATGTTTTGAAGTGTTATAGTCTATTTGAGATGCTTTGTTTTCATCACTTCAATATGTTTCTCTTCTTTCACTAACTCATAATGATCACATGCTTCAAAATAAGGTTGATGAGGTATCATGCATAGAATACAATGCTCACATATTGGTCTACATGATGCTTTTGGTTTCTCCCTAGTGGTGTAAAGTTGAAGAGTTGGCAGTTTTGGTGGTGTTATTGTTTGGGCCAACAGTCTTGTTTCCTTCACCTGTGGTTGATCCTGCTTATTTTATTTTTCTTTGGAGGATGTGTTGTGATTCTTTTTGGTCATGTTAAGTAATTTTTTGATTCACAACTCATTTTCTCTTCATAATGTATATGTTTGGAGCCAACCTGTGTTGTATCATATGCTTCATCTAATTGATGTTTTGGTTGTTGGGTATGTGCAGGATCATGATGGGCCAAACAGGCCCTTAAGTGGCAATGAAAATTTAGAACAATTAGAGTAAGGCAACTTGACGTAAAAATTTGAATAAGTTATCTATATTATTTCAAAAACATGTAAGAATAGATTCTATGGGAAATTGAATGTAGTTTCTAAACTACTAGGTTTATTTTTTAAAAAACAAAATCTATTTGGTGAAAATTTGAAATTTCAATGCAGTATTACTTAAATTTCAGGAAAAAATTAAGTAGGTGTCTATCTGACCACCCTAACCATAATAAAATGATAATATTTTTTTATGAGATTTTAGATGTAAGTAGAGGACTCATGTCTAGATGTGA
>VDFB02281492.1:239206868-239358348 GCA_007258455.2 Sequoia sempervirens | reverse complement strand
ATTAATAGGTCATCCAACTGGATTTGATTACAATGAGATCTTGCACTTGGTTATAAATATGTTTACATCTTTCCATATCATGTCGAGGTGTACGATGATATTGAAAAAATGTTTTTGCATTAAAGTTTGGTGGTAAAGGTTTAATTGTTTGAATATGACTAATTGGAGGAAGTTGAATCATATTCTTGTTTAACAATTGAAACATGATCACATGGAGAGAATCAAACAACTATGAAAATTTCCTATCTCATGGCCTAAATTTATAGCTAGAGTTATGTTTACAGTAGTTACTTTTGTCTCAACATTATTAGCAGTTTGACATGAATGTTTATAAAGTAATGAATTTTTTTTTTCTTTTTAAATGATTGATAGTTGTTTTGAGGCATGACTTATATGATTGACCAATAGGAGCCTATGAAGGGGTACCTTCATACCAACTAATCGATATTCGATAATCATGAAGGGTTATACAAAAATGTGTTAAGGATGGATATTTCATTAGCAATTTCTTATCTTGAATATTAGTTTGTAAGTTACCTATAAAAACCCTTTGAATGTCAACATCTTGAATTCTATAGGAGAATTTCAAATAAAGGGATTAGTATCATTTCATAAAGTTTTTTATTTTCTCTTTAGGTCCTTGATTACAATGAACTAAATTTGTTAATGTAACTTGAGGACTGATGTTCACTTGAAAGTGTTGGAGGAAATCACTAATGAGTTGTGTAAAGGAGGCAATTGATTTGTTTGACAATGAACAAAACCAATCCAAGGCCATATCTTTCAATGATCTAGAAAAGAGTTTCACTATGAGTGAATCTTCAAAAATAAAGTCTCTACACAAGGTAGTAAAAACTAACAAATGGTTATTAGGATATTTTTACCATTGTACTTCCAAAGCTTGTATTTCAATGTTTTGTAGTATAGGTGTATTTAAAATAGTGAACATTAATGAACTATGTGTAAGGTATTTTGGATGTTTACTATTGGTTTGATTTTGGTTTAAGTTTGAAATTTGTTGTTGTAATAATGTCATGCTTTAAAAAAGTTGATTTATCACAAGATCATTGGGCCACATGTTGTGAGAGTTTTTCAAGTATGGTGAACTAGTATGGAGGAATGGTGGGATATTATATTTCATGTTTAGGAGGGGTGATGAATATGGAGGTGTTATAGGTGAAGGGACAAAACTATTATAATTTCCACTATAAATTCCTAAGCTTGAGTTTAAACCATTGTTATATTCCATCATTGATGCTATGACTGGAGGTGTAAAGTTGGGAATAGAAGGCATTATTGTGGGAGAGGAAACTTATTTTCCAAAAGGATTTTGAGCATTAGTCAAAAATTTCGTGAAACTAGCTACCGAAGGAATATTAGAATCTACTATATTAGCTAGGCTACGTAACACTTCTATCCCTTCCTAATCATTTACCAACTTCCCAATGCTATCCAAAAGAGGGATTGCTTCTCCATCCAAAGGTTCAATGCTTAAGAATTGTTGAATTCATTGTAGGTCTTTATCCAATTATTCTAGATTATCATTGGGGACCTTAGAAATAACATATGCCAAGTCCACATAAATGTTAGGTTACAAAAAAGACATGGGTAATGTAGGACTAGGGAGGGAATATAAGATGGATTGGGTAGACATAATACGTTGAGTGAAAGAGTTATAAGAATCAAGCTCAACATTGGCTATGATTGCAACATAGGAAGCCATAAGTCTACAACTACATCTCACGTGGGTATTAGTGAAGTGACACAAGGTCATGAAGCTCATAAATTTTCTACAAGATTCAAAACAATTTAATGCTCATACAATGAAGGGAAAACACAAAATAGTCACAAAAACTAAAATAATTTGCACACACAAAACCCAAAACAACATAAGAATCATAGAGATAGAACTATGATCCAAATCTTTGTCAAAACTGATTGGACAGGGAATTGGCACCCTAGACTGATGAGGTTGATTTTTGTTAAATTTAAAATCTAAAAATGAGATATAGTATCTGAGGATCCTAATTGAAGATGTTTAGGTCTGCCAATAGGAATACTTTTAGAAATGCACAAAATTTTAATTTTATATACATGCAGCCATAATGCCTGATTAAATATAAAAACAAATCAATCTAATTAAAATCAGACAATATAAATGAAAATAGTATAAAAAAACCCTAGTTTTTTTAAAAAATCCAACAAAAACCCTAGTTTTTAACAAAAATCTATAAAATTCTCTAATTTTTAATCCAAATACATAAAAAACACTATTTTTAAGTGAAAATCCATTGCAAACATTCAATTTTCATCAAAATCCATACTAAACTCAATTTTTTCATAAAAAATCTATCAAAAAACCCTATTTTGAAAAAAATCAACTAAAATTAAACAAATCTAATTGAATATTTGATTAGAGCAAATAAAAAATCAAGAATCTAACCTTTTGCAGATGGATTTGCACCAAATCGGATATTTGATTTACGAAATCAACTTTCCACTGTGTGCCCGCCGCAGTTAAGCAAATGTCAAATGAAAATGAGTTTTACTCGGGCCGAAATAGAAGTATATATATGTGTCTAAAATCGGATATCCGATTTGGATTGGATATCCGATTTTCAAATATAGGTTTGGGATTTGCTTCGGTAGTCACCCGAGCCACATAAAGTCAACTCGGCATTTTCGCGTTTTTGAGTCGTAGAAACATGTATTTTTTTCTCCATTGCCACTTTTTGGCATACCATGATCCTGCACATGCCCTATTACAGAGGGTATTTATAGAAGAACAAGATGATTTTTGAATGTAACAGTGAATAGTGAATTGAGATTGGGTAGTATGTTGAAGATGAGGTGTGTGAAGTTAGTATGATGGAGTAATTGTATGAAAAAGGACTGTAACATTCAATGCATCTTTATAGAAATTCATGTTCATGTTTTTCATTATAATTTTCATGTATCTTGCTCTGAGATAGTGAGTCTCAACAGGCCCTTGTATCTTTCATTAAGGTTATGCACCTTAGTATACAAGTCCTTAAGCAATGAGCCTTAAATACATTATAATTTTTGTAAGAAGTGAGCTCATATATTGTGAGTTAACTTTCACTGCGGTTTTTCCCTCATTGGGTTTTCCACCTAAAAAATATTGATGTCCTTCTGTTGTGCATGTTTTCATTTATGCTCTTCTTTTTGTTAATGTTATTTGATGTTTAATCTACAAATGGATTTTTTTTATGTTTTAGTAAATGCTGATTCACCCCCCCTCTCAATAGTTTGGTGTGTTCAAAATTTCCAACTCGTAAGCAACCTCACCGATCCTACTTGTAATCTTGTAAAGCCCATAGAATCTTGGTTTTAGTTTCTCTGCTCCACTTATTTTGATTGGTGATTGCTTATAGGGTTGCAATATTAGGAAGCCTAAGTCCCCTACTTTGAATTTCCTTTCATTCCTTCTTCAATCAACATATATCTTTTGTTGATTTTGTGCATGATGAAAATTATCTTTAAGTGCATTCATAATGTCTATAGCTTGTTGCATTGGGTCTCTAGCTCTTGGCACTTAACTTTTAATGAGAATCAAATCTCCAATTGAGGTTGGCTCGTACCCATACAAAGCTTTAAAGATACTTATCCCTATTAACATATGATGAGTGGTGTTATAGCAATGCCCCCTAAGGTGTAACCATATGATCTAGGTATTGTTCTACTAGGTGACAGTTTCTTAGATATCCTTCAAGCCATCTATTGACAACCTTAGTTTTTCCATTGGTTTGTGGATGGTATCTCGTACTTGGAGTGAGTTCAGTCCCTGCTAGTTTGAAGAGCTCTTTCCAAAGAAAATTAAGAAACCTACTATCCCTATTGCTAACAATGTTTCTGGGTAAACCATGTAATTAGAAAATTTATTTAAAGAAAACATCTGTTGCTTGAGGAGACCAATAGTCGATAGATATTGCAATGAAATGTGCATACTTATTCAAACGGTCCATCACAATGTATATACAATCCTCTCCTTGCACCTTTGGGAGTCTCGTAATTAAATCCATTGAAATACTTTCCCATTTTCTATTAGGTATACGTAGATATTGAAGTAATCTTACATGAAATTTATGTTCTTTATTCCTTTTACACACCATGCATTCTTTAATGTGTTTAGGATGTTTCCCTTGAGACCTTTCCATGAGAATCTCTCTCTTATTTTTTCGTAAGTTTTGTAGTACCCTTTATGTCCTTCCAATGGGGTATCATGATAGGCTTTCATAAATTTTCCCTTCATCTTTGATCTTGAAGTGATATATATTCTATTTTTGTAAATAATGAGTTCATCTATTACCTGGTACATTTCATCTGGTAGTTTTCCTTCTAGTATATCATTTGATGGTGTTTCCTTGGAATATTCTACAGTTATGGAAATTTTCCATTCAATGGAGATATTCATCATGGAGCATAGATGGGGTATGTGTGATATGGCATCAATTATAACATTATTCTTCCCTTTCATGTACTCGATGTTAAAGTCATAGGATTGTATTTTCTTGCTCATTTTTATTTTTTGTCATTTAAATCATTTTGGTTTAGGAAGAATCTCAAACTATTATGGTCATTTTTTTACAATGAACCTCCCACAAACTAGATATTGTCTAAATTTTTCTAGGGAATGCATGATGGCTAACATTTTCTTATCATATATGGAATAGTTCCTTTTGATTTTTTTTCTACTTTCAAGGGCTATAGAATGTTTTTTTTTTTATTAAACTGCTCCAAAACCTCCTCTAGATGCACCACATTCTAACTCAAATGATAATGATAAATCTAGAAGGGAAAAAATTGGGTAGGAGCTCATTATTTTCTTGATGTTTTCAAAGGATTTTTGGACCTTTGCACTCCATTAGAATGCACCTTTCTTGGTCAATTCTATAAGTGGGGTAGTTAACTTTGAGAATCCTTTAACGAATCTTTGGCAGTTAATAAAAAGTCCCAAAAATTTCCTTAGATGTGTTAAAGTTTTTGGTTTTGGCCAATCTCTTATGGCTATAATATTTTATTCATCAATGTTCACTCCTTGGGCACTTATTTTGCAGCCTAGGTACAAAATTTCCTCTAATCCAGATTCACATTTGGACATTTTAGAAAATAGTGATTGATGTTCAAGTATTCCAAACACTTTTTCTATGCGTCAGAGGCGGTCTTCTTAGGTTTTTCTATATATTAGAATTTCATTGAAGAATAACAAGAGGAATTTCCTTAGCTATTTGCTAAAAATGTGATTCATGCAATATTGGAAGGTCACAGGGGCATTGGTTAGTCTAAATGGTAAGACGGGAAACTCAAAGTGCCCAAAATGACACCTAAAAGTTGTTTTGTGGACATCTTCCATTCTTACCCTAATTTGGTGGTATAATGAATGCATTCCAATTTTTGTGATGTATACTACCCCATGAAGCTCATTAATTATTTCATCTACCCTAGGTATAGGGTAATGATTCTTAATGGTCTTTTCATTAATGGCCCTATAATCAATGCACATCCTCATGGTACCATCTTTTTTTCCACTAATACTACAAAGGAGGAAAAGGGGCTAGAGCTAGGTCAAATATGTCTCATTTCCAATAATTATTTTATGGTTTTCTTTATTTCTTATTTATATTTTATGGGATGTTGATAAGGTGTGGTGATAATGGGTTTTGTCCCCTCTTCAAGCTCAATAGTGTGTTCAAAACCTCTTTTTGGTGGAAGTTGTGAAGGAATATCACTATTTTTTTTTGTATTTATTTAAGATAGGGTGGATGTTGTACATGTGTAGTTTTTTCTTTTTTTGTTAAATATTTGTCAAATATCATACATTGGGAAGCCCATTCTAGTTTACCATGTCTAAAGGTTCTCTCCATTATTTTGGATGATACTACCCTTGGGGCCCCATCAGATAAACCTTGTAAGATCACCTCTTGGCCATTATGTTGAAAACAAAGCTCCATCTTCTAAAATTCAAGTGGTAATATCTCCCTAAGGAGTGCAACCATTGGATTCCTAACACTACTTTGGTATCACCCATCTTTACTATGTAAAAGTCCTTGATTTGATGTCTTCATAAGATAATTCTTAGTTTTTGGATTCTTTGTGTGCATGGGGTAGTAAATCAGTCTTCCATGACCACTTTGAATCCTTCAGTTTTTTTGTTTCTAATCTCATTCTTGTCACAAGACCTTCATCGGTGAGGTTGTGAGTGGTGCCACTATCCACTAGGATAGTTAAATTTTTTCCTTTTAGAACATGAAGTACTAAAAGGGTGGTATTTTCCTCCTCCCAAAAGTGTGACTAATGAATCATGCATTTTCTTTGTCTTATTTTCTTTTCTTCTTTTGGTTTTCATATTATTCTCCTTCATTCGCTATTGCTTCTAAGTTGTGTGCTTTCCCCCTTTTCACAATTATGTCTAGGTACCCATTTTTCTTTACTCCGAAAACATAATCCTTTTTGTCGAAGTTCATCTCTATCATTACCTAGATTGAAGGGTTTAGGAGGAAATTTTCCTTATGCCCATTTTTCTTATAGAAATGTTGGGTATTCATGTTTGAGGGATGAATTTTTGTATAGGGTTTTTCCTTTGATGATGTGATCTCCAACCTTAATGCCTTTTGGATTGCATCTTGAAGTGATGTATGGTCAAAAGAACTTACCAAACCATGGATTGATTCTTTTAATCCTTCAATAAATAGGTATGTAAGTCTACTTTCGATAATCCCTAGTATGATGATTGATTCTTTTTTAAATTCTTTTACATAAACCTCTATGGTCCCTTGTTGTTTTAATTGTGTTAGTTCCTTGAAGTACTTCTCTGGATGATTATGATCAAATCATTTTATGATTCATTGCGTAATAATTCCATGATACCACTAATCATGTGCAACCCCTTCTAAATGTAAAATGGAAAATTTGATAGCATCTTCTTGCATCATGGTACTAAGGGAAAAATAGATATCTAATTTTTGGACCCATGAATGTCTCATGACCTTTCTCAATCCATAAAAGTTGGGGAGAGTCACTTTACTCACCCTTTGGCATAAGTCTTTATTCTTTTCCTTTTTACTTTGTATAGAAAGTTCATGATCTTGCATCATAGTATGCCCTAAATGGGATCTCTCTCTTAATTTCAAGATCTAACCTTGAGTAGACTGCAATATATTTGTTAGTCATTAACTTGTGGATTGGTTTCATATTTTTCTCTGTCCATCCCTTCCCTGGGTAGGAATGAGGGTCTTGTTTCTATATGTTTTGACCTTAACAGTGATATGTTGTTATTTTCTGAGTGATTAAAGTTTACATCTCTCCAATTTGTTTTGTTGGGCCTAAGGGCATTAATGGAATTATTCATATTTTTTAAGGTTTGGAGGAGCACTTGATTTATCCTTTCATTTTTATCCATGAAGGCTCAAGTTGTCCTCTCATTTTGTTCCATGAAGGCCCTCAATTTGTTTCCTAGTTGTTCACTCATTTTATTGCTTTGAGTAGGATTGCCTATTACCACAAGTTTCATTCTTTCTCTTTCTAATGAAATTTGATTCCTCTGGATTAATTGCATAAACTACCCTTCTTTATCCTCAAGATGGAGAGATCAAGGCTCTAATACCAATTGAAATGTCCCCTTTTGGGGATATAGCTAATGTTTTCTCAAAAAATTAGGAATTCCAACAATACAATTTATTTGCAAAGAGTATTGTAGAAATAAATTACACAATTACAATAGAACTTAGAGAAAAACATAATTAATTAACATCAAGTATTATGATCATAGATGATCCCTATTGAAAACACCATATCCTAAATACATTTGGATCAGTTTCATAGCTTATTTCCAATAGCCAACCATATTAGGAATTTTGTGGGGAAGCATGATAGGGTATTGGTAGCTTGTCCTCCTCAATCAAGCCCAAGGGCATGAAATGAGCCTTAGAGTCATTTGGCCCATTGGCCCTAGGTATTGGAACATCCATCTTTGGGTTGGCATACTTGATGAGGGAACTAGTACTGTTGCATCTCCCTATCACAAGTTTCACATTGATTCTAGATATGATTGCTTGTTGGAAATCAAATAAATGATTACTAATATTTCTTGATGAATTTCCAATTTAAATTAATACAAAAACTAAATAATTCTTAACATATTTATAAATAAGCCAGTATTGGCATGGTGTGATGGTTTATAGGTGGCATTGTTGTTCTTGCCACCAAGGTTCAAACCTTGTTGGGGTGGTATTGTTGAATGGTTGTATTTGGTTCATAGCTCCGGTCAAAAGCGTTTACCCCTTGAATTAAAAAAAAAAAAAAACATATTTATAAATAAATAAATAATAAATGCAACCATATTGCATACCAATAATTTTCCAATTTATTATATTGCTGCTCTTTTAATCATAATTCTCATTCAATTGATTTTCTTCATCCAAATCAATGCCTTTCACAAGTGAAGTGTTCTCATTTTTATATCTTAATGGGGGAGAGTCACCTCTTTTCATTAACATCCTTGCCTTAGTAAGAGACACATCCCTTCAAACCCAAGCGTTGTATTAAAGCTTTTAATTCTTAATTATATGCTTTTGTGGAATTGTTGCCCATGATATTCTTTTTTCTAGTATTAATCAACCTTTTTCTAATTTAATTCCTTAGTAGAAATCTCATAGATTTTCTAATTGTTGTGTTTTTTTGTCTTACAAGGGTGGGGGCATGAATTTTTTTTCCAATTTAACTATCCATGAAGTGAACATCATGAATACAGAAGGGAGGTAAATATAACTACTATGAAGAAAAACTTTGAGAAGTTAGAGTTTACCAGTGTTGCTGTGAAGAGCACCTTTCCATACAACTAGCTTCCTTTGTACTCTTCCCAATAGGTTGGGCCAAACTAAATTTTCAACTTTATCAATGGTTAATGGCATCCACAAATAAGATAATGGGAGAATATGAGTTTGACAATAAGAACCCCGACAATCTCTACTACAAAGGAGGAGGAATGTTCAAGAAGAAAACAACACTTTTACCCAAATTAATTTTTTGGCCAAAAGCGAGGAAAAATCATAAATAATTTCAACCCATCCCTAAATTTTTGGATCATATCTTCTCCAAGAAGGGTGGTGTTGTCAATGAACTATTGATGGGAGACTAACCAGAAGGAAGAGGAAGGACATAAACCTTTGAGGCTTTCCCTCATGATCCCCTCAACAATGTTCCAACATAGAACCACATCAAGCATTATGAAAAAATAGGGGGGGGAGATGATCCCATTGCCTAATATCCCATGTGACAATGAAGTGGCCATGAGGGGAGCCATTGCTGAGAACCAAGAATGTAAGGGTAAAAACATGCTTTAATTAATTTGATTTTTCCTTTGAAACTAGATCTCTAGAGGAATTGGAAGAGAAAACTCTAGAAAACTTTATCATAAGCTTTGGAGATATACAAATTTAGAACCATGATTTCCTTATGGCTCTTTTCAATGGAATGAAGAATTTCATGGTGTAGTGCCCCTCCTGTTTGCATCTTGTTAATTTGAGATTGGTACTTCAACTTCACCATTTCCTCATGATCATTGTGGTGATTATTTTATGGCTCTGAATGATGTGCATGAACCATTGCATGTTTGAGATGATGTTCCTCAACATGTCAATTGTTAGTATTCTATATATTTACATGCTTGGGTTATCATTATGCTTCAAGTCAGGGATATTCATTATTTATGTTGTGATTAAATGTCATTATGATTATTGATGTTCGAAAGAAATGATTTATATGACAAATGTATGGATGTTATTTATGATTCATGCTATTGGACCCTATTTGGTGATTATTTTTTTCTTTAGTTGCATATATATTGAGCAAGTACCATTGTCGTTATAGGTATGGGGTTATTTCTTCACCTAGCTACATAGGTTTGAGTTATTCCCCAACGATAGTTAATTCGAAGATGTCACATTGGGTGTAATTTCCCCAATTCCTAATTAGTCACCATTGAGATAATTTAATTAATTATTGAATTTTCCTAAATAATATTTGAGGACATTTATATTTAATTAATTAATACAAAATTAAAGTGACTTTATTTAGAATATGCTCAAAAATTAAATAAAGTAACTTTACATTGGAAAATTAATCAATATTTAAATATTAAAAGGTGGTGGAATATAAAGGGGGAATAAATGAATTCAATATATCATTTTTTTGGAGATTTTTTTATTGCGAGAAATTTTGGAGAGAAAAACTCTTCAAGAGCTTAAGTATGAAAACTCTTGAGTTTCAAGGTGGACTTGGATGAAAACCCAACTCCACTAGAGGGGAAATTAATTTAGGATTTGTATTTGAACTTGAATGAGCAGTTGTTTGATTAAGTTAAATTTGTGATGTCTTCTACGAAGAATTTTTTTGGATATAAGTGTTTGATGAAGGTTGACAGTTAGAAGATTTCTAGAGGTTTGCAAGGTTTCCATTTTGAAGGGTTACAAAATATTTCAAGTATAAAGTTTATGAAATTTGTTATTGACAGGGTATTTATTCTATGAATTAAATATTATTATTCATGTCACAATTTTACCCATGGAAATCATGGTACTTTAATATTTATTTATGTTGGCCAATACTTTTCGTTGAGTGCTATACCATTTAATGAGTCATACTTCCTAAAGGGATTCATACCTATAATATTGAAGTTTCCTTACCTATTTGAAGCTTTTGGGGTGACGTGGAAGGTAGATCTAGTCAAAGAAAAAGGAAATTCCACCTTAAATTTGTAGATTAATTTTATTTATGTTGCCATACACATTTTAAATACCCATTCATACCCCTCTACTCTCATAAGGAGTGAAAATATTATTCTAAGTGGAGGGCCACATTGGGGTTGAATGGTCAAAAGATAATTGTATACCATAGAGGAAGAAAATTAAGGAAGACACAACTTCCTTCCTAGTGTCGTACTACCTAGCCGTACTTGTTCTTTTCAAGAATCTCATACTAGGCTTGTTGTACTAGCATTCAATGCATACTCAACTTTGGATGTATGAACTTGGGGAAGAAATTACCAAGTTAGAATATTAGTCTAGAGGTTAATTAATATTTTGATCAGTCAATGTGTAGACCTCGAGAAATTTTTGTATGCATCTCTTATAAAAATATATATTATCTCTTGAATATAGATGTTAGACATTCTGTTATGGTAATGCATATTTTAGTCCATTTACAATAATGATAATTTTGTGAAATTATTCATTGCATTAAAATCTATCATCTCATCAAAAAAACTAGAAAACAAGTTCAGAACAACCTGGTAACAATTGTTTGATGAAATGCTCGTGCAAATGGCTGGGTTAAATTAAAAATTTTTTACATAAAAAATTGTTTGGGGATATTATAGTGGTATCAGAGCCACATTTCTACTAGCTTGGAGGGTTAATGAGAACCAATGATAGAGCTAGAAGGTGTTACGAAAGAGAGAAAAGAAGAAAGCAATTTTAGTTTGTTGGTTCATATCTTGAAGAAGATATATTTTCAGTAGTACTTGCAGTGGTAGCATATAATGAATCAATGAGTGGTTCAAGTAGTGAGAGTCCTCAAAATAGGGCTAAAAGGAGAGGAAATGTCAGTGTGCATAATATATTAAATGATTTATCTAGGGGGAAAAAATAGATGATGCAACAATTTATACAAACCCAACAATGGTTAATCACAACCATTGGTCAAATGTCTTAGGAAATGAATTCTCTAAGGGTGGATAAGACTATTACATGTGAAGGTATCATTGCAGGAAATGAAAACCCAAGAGGTACTAGTACAGGTGGGTCACAGAGTCCTTTCTAATCTATTTTCACACCTAGGGAGGAGGAAGATGCGGGTCCACAAGAAGAGGAAACATTATTGATGGATGAAGTAATGACATTTTATGATGAGTACCATACACTCTCACATGCAATAAGATAAGAAATATATCGAGTCTTGAATATATGAACCAATGAAAGGATAGGAATAGAACTCAACTGGAACAAAGACCTCATGGACCACATTTGGAGTATAGGCAAGTATTAGGAAAACTCTCTCCCTAAATTTGATGGTAGTGGGAAATGTAGTGCCCGTGTATGGATTCACAAGTTGGAAACTTTTTTTACTCTCAAGACTATGTTGGAAGCATAAGAAATTAAATTTGTAACATTACATTTGGAGGTACCTACATATGAATGGTGGCATCATGGTTTGGTGACACAAGACCATGCACTAATTCATTCCTATGATAAATTTAGTAGAAAATTAATTGCTAGATTCGATAAGAAGGATGTGGAGATGTACTTCAGGGTGTTAGCTATGATTAGACAATAGGGAAATTTTGATAGTTATATCAATGAGTTCCATAATGTGGCTGCTATGGTTCTTAACATATTAGAGAAGAGGGCAGTAATGTTGTTTATTGAAGGGTTGCATCATACTTTAAGAGGTTTGGAGAAGGATTTAAATCCTAGTACCCTATAGGATTCTATCTAGTTGGTGCTTGATCATGAAACTACTTGGTTGACACCTCATCCCTAAAAGAATAATTACGTGGATAATAAACTATAATACAAACCAGAGGTAAAAACTATCAATCAAACTAAGCCTACGCTACCTAATATGGATTTTGAATTAAGGGTATGTGCAGGATCATGGTGCGCCAAAAAGTGGCAATATTATGGGTAGTTGTAGGGTATGTGGTTGACTACTTTTTTTTCACCCAAAATTAATGAAACAAAAAGGGTTTTTAGAGGAGATTCTCAGCTTTCCAAAAATATAAATTATGATTTAATTTGAATTTAATAAATAATTATTATTCATTTTCTATTAGAATTACGACTAAAGTCCTAATTGATAGGCTGATTGAAAAACATCTATAACTTTCAAGCGGTATCATATTTTTTGAATCCAAAAATATGCGTCACATTCTATGCTTCATACTTATAGGATTAAAAAATAAAAAATAAATTTCATGAAGTTTTGACCAAGTTAAGGTGGTCAGACAGACGAGTTTTATATTTTCTAAAAGTTGTAATAAAAATTCATAATTAATTATTTACTTGGAAAAAAATTACAAAAATATGCATCACATCCAAACATGAGTCCTCTACTTATATATAAAATATTACAAAAAAAATATTATCATTTTATTATGGTTAGGTGGTCGACAAACACCTACTTCTTATTTTTTCCCTGAAATTTAAGTACTTGCATTGAAATTTTAAATTTTCACCAAATAGATTTTATTTATTTTTAAATAAACCTAGTATTTTAGAAACTACATTCAATTTTCTACAAATTCTATTCTTACATATTTTTGAAATAATATAGATAACTTATTCAAATATTTATGTCAAATTGCCTAACACTGATTTTTCTGAATTTTTTGCCACTTAAGGGCCTATTTTTTGCATGATGATCCTGCACATACCCTTAAGGAGAAAATTGCATAGGAATAAGTTATGCTTCTCATGCAAGGAACCTTGGGAACTCAATCATGAGTTCCTTGGGAAAGGAAAAAAACACTACATAGAGGTCATTTCAGATATTGATCAGGATATTGTAGACACGAGTTCGGAAAGTGATCATGAGGAGCAACCATAAGATCACAATGATGCTAATGCAAGAGGTTTGGGGCATGGAACTATTGCCTCATTTTTTATAGTTGCTAAGAACCACCCTTTTAGAGTGAGGAGTCATGTGTGGATAGTAGATTACTTTTTTGGGGGAATAGTCGGGTGCAACTCATAATTTCTTTGATGACTGTCTAGTAGTGAAAATAAGATTACAAGTGGAGGACTTCCTAGGATTCAGTGTCCTAATGGATGATGGTTTCAGAACAAGTTAAACTAGAAAGGCTTCACAACATTTAGTAATTGATGAATTCTACATGATTGGGATCAGTGAGTTTGATGCTATCCTGGGAATTTAGTGGTTGCATTCAAATGGTAGATACATTTAGGACTTCTAGAAAATCCAGTTAGAGTTCCTATTGCATGGGAAGAAGATAATGTTGAGGATATTGGTGGATGGTGCATTGAAGATAGTGACATCAACAAAAATAGAGGCTTGATTTGGTTATGATGAGGTTGCAAGAGAAGAACCATACATTTTATTTTCTGAATCTACTTTGAGTGATGACAAGAAACACTAAGTGGATGAAATTGGTGAGAGTCACTACCTTTTTTATTTTTTGGATTTATCAATTGACTATGGTATAGCATTGGAGAATCCAAGGTTCATACAGGGCATGCCATTCTATGAAGAATTTTTAGAGTTGTTTCAAGTATTTTCATCCCACATAAGGATGTCGAGTGGCTTTCCAACATTGGTGAGGACAATTTTTTTAGATTTGGCATTCTTCATTTTAGTTGATCACTTGGGTTTGTATGCACAAAATTGCTACTTTAACACTTAGAGTTTGAGTGAAGTTACTTTTGAGGCTTTGGATCCATAGATTCACACAATTGTTAGATTGCTTCACAAGGTACTGCAGGGAAATAGATTTGTGGATATTAGTTTTATCAAAGTGGAGTAGTGAATTTGTGATGAAGCATTCAAGAAATTAGTTCGGGATCCTAGTAATTGGTCAAGTTATACAAGTACAAATTGCTTGGGGACAAGCAATCTTTGGGAAGGGAGGATGTAATGTCCTCGATTCTCGATTAGTCACCACTAAGATAATTTAATTAATTAAATATCAATATATTTAATTAATTAATAAAACATTTAAGTGACTTTTTTTTATAATATGCTCATAAATTAAATAAAGTTACTTTATGTTGGAAAATTAATCAATATTTAAATATTAAAAGGTGGGGGACTATAAAAGAGGGAAAAAATGAATTCATTATATCATTCTTTTGGATATTTTTTTATTGGGAGAATATTCAGAGAGAAGAACTCTTCAAGAGCTTGAGGATGAAAACCCTCGAGTTTCAAGGTGGATTTGGATGTGAACCCAATTCCGCTAGAGGGGAAATTTATTTAGGATTCACATTTGAATTCATTTAGGACTAGTCACCACCAAGATAATTTAATTAATTAAATATCAAATCATCCTATATAATATTTGAGGATGTTTATATTTAATTAACTAATAAAATATTAAAGTGACTTTATTTTATAACATGCTTAAAAATTAAATAAAGTTACTCTATGTTAGAAAATTAGTCAATATTTAAATATTAAAAGGTGGTGGACTAGAAAGGGGGGAAAAAATTAATTCATTGTATCATTGTTTTGGACATTTTATTATTGAGAGAAATTTCAGAGAGAGAAAATATTTAGGAGCTTGAGGACAAAAAACCTCTATAACTAAGGCAAAAAGTTAGGTTAGCATAAAATAAAATGCATAATCAAAACCCTAGCTAAATAATGAAGTACAATGGAGTAAAATAGCTAAAAAAAAAGAAAAATCTAACCAAATGTCTTCAAGCTTTCCATGATTGACCTTCATTGTCATTCTCCATTTGCCGCAATATTATGTTTTCCCTAAGATTTTTGATAAGCAACCTCTAACTATGACTATGTCCTAAGCAAATATTGAAGGATTGTATTCAAAAGCTACAAATGCAAGTGTGAAATAAGCCTAAAGTATGCAAAATATTTTATGCTAGCATGAAGTCAAGAGATATGAGGTGTGTCAAATGAGGCTAAAATTTCCTTTTTATAGAAAAGACAATTTTAGATGAATGACAGATTGAAAGTTGAGAGATACCTTAAGATCAAAGGTTGAAATTAAATGTGACAACCAACAATTAGGGTTAGGGGAAATTTTAAAATGAAGGGTTGAGATTTGATTTGAGAAAAATAAAATCAATGGACCATAATTGATGTGATAAGAGGACAATAGGCACGAAAAAAAAGAGGCTGCTGGAAAATCAAATAATAATTTAAAATTATTTGATTTAAAAGAGTGAATTTGACCTTTTGAATTAAAAATTAATTTAATTCAAAAGTGGTGGGGCCATGTGACAGTAAATAATGATTTTAAATTATTTACTTGGTTGGAGAAAATAAAAAGTGTGTAATTTTAAATAAATTATAAAAAATTATTTAATTATAAGAATACATTAGAAATTAATGACATATTTAAATAAATAAATAAAGTTTATTTATTTAAATAATTAGGAAGAAATAGTGGACAAATGATAATTAAATAAATTTAGGAACTTATTTAATCATAGAGAGACATAAGACATTAGCGACATATTTAAATAAAATAAATATAATTTATTTATTTAAATAGTCAGGAGGAATAAAATATGTGAATTAATTAAATAATTAAGAATTATTTAATTAATAGTTGAATTCAGACCATAGGACATAATTAAATATTTTAATTATGTTAAGAAGAAATGCAAAAGAGAAATAAAGCTTGTAGGCCTAGGTCAATTTTATGTGTCTACATTTTGCCCCTCTTTTTCATAATGTATTTTATCGCATTGTGACAAAGAAAATTCAATTCAAGACATGCCCTAGTGAAGGTATGGATTATCTATGCCCTCTCAAGAAAATTTGCAAATTTTCACTTCGTGCTGGAAAAATTTGGAAAGTGTCCCAATAATTCAATTTGATGACCAAAAAAAAAATGGTGTGATCGGTCTTTAATTTCGACGTGTTTAAGGAAGCCAACAGGGTGGTCAAAGATGGTCAAATGAGCGGCCTATAATAACCCCTTAAAAGAAAATCCTAAAATTCACCCTATAAATAGGTTTGATTTGGGTGAAAACGTAATTCATTTTCCCTTTGCCTTTTGAAAATTGAGAGCTCAAAGCCAGAGGACCTCATACAAAGATGGTGATTCTAGTGATCGAGCATCATGGATTTTGAGTATGCACGTATCGATGGCCAAAGGGCTCAGAGCCACCTGTAACTACCCTATACCCACTTCGTACTTTTCTCGTTTTTATGCTTTTTTAGACATTAAAGTTAGGAAATCAGTTGCATTGCAACACATCTACATTCATGTCACACACGTTTGATGCATCAAAACACAAATGTAACGGATGAGTTAGGTCTAGGTTTAAAATGGCGCATCTGTGAGCTGGTGAGATGCAATCGCCAAATTGTAATGGAAGTGTCAAGTTTTGTAACACATGCACCAATTTGAAGTGGAAACATAGGATGATGCAATGCAAGTGTTGTAAAGTGGCACAAATGATTGGGGAAACAATAAAAGTGCTCTAGAATGATGCATGTGCAAAGCCAAATCATGCAATCGACATGGTGCGACACAACTGCCAGATGAAACAACACATGTGAATTTTCATGACGCAAGTGAAGGGAAAAACCACAATTGATTTTGACTAGTGTTGACTTAGTTTAGGCTCAATTTATTTGTGCACTTTTGATTAGATAGATGATAATGATGGTTTTTAATAATGTGCTAACTCTTGTTTCTGTGTACGCAGAAACAATTACCACCTATCTATACCCACGAGTTTAGACCAGTGATGTATGCATTCAAAGATCAGTTGTGGGATAGGGAGTGTAGGTGACTAATGCAGTTGGGATTATACTATGTTACCTATATGCCCATTGTCTAGGATAATAGGGGTCTTCTGACAACACTTGTAGAGAGATGGCACTCTGAGACCTATTCATTTCATTTTCCAACTAGAGAGGCTACCGTGACTCTAAAGGATGTTTACAGGATTTTGCGGATTTCGATCAGAGGGGAGTGAGTCATCTATGATCCACAACGGGGATTCCAAGCCATGAAAAAGTAATATATGCATGATGACAAATGTGCTCAGCTTGGAATCAATGGATATGAGATCAGATGGGAGTTCATGGCCACACATTATGGTCGGTGGGATGTGATGTTGTGTACCTTGATTTCTAGTGTATTGATTCCAAATCGCTGTAGTCATGGCTTTGTGATTGGATGGGGAGATGTGATTGTGCATATGAGGCAGGACATGATTGTATTTGCATGGGGACCTTGCCTTCTTGGGATGTTGTATCATTAGTTGCATGATGTTGCGTATAAGTAGTTGAGCAGTATTAGTTCCGAGATGACACTACTCATGATCTAGGCTTGTGAACACATTCCTATCTTTTGGCCAGAAGTACAGAGGAAGCTAGCAGAGGGATTACCATATGTGTACTCATATGGGGGTGCCTTGTAGCAGACTTGGGTTGGAGACATAGGATTTTGGCACCATGCTTTTGACACTTTGATGGGGTTTGTATGGAGGTCATATAGAGACAGTGGGTAGTAGCTAGGAGAGGAGGATCACCTCTCATTTTTCAGGGAGTTTAGATACTTGATTGGTTGGATTGTTTAGTCTCAACTTATCATTGAGATGTACCTACCCAAATGGGTACTACGATAGTTTGGGGAGTAGTAGAATGCTCCCGTAGGCACTACAGAGTATTCTCATTCATATTGGGAGACCATGTGGGGACGATCCATATCAGTTCCATTGGCTGAGCAACAGATTGATAGTTTAGTGGCACAATAGTGGGCATGGAGTGGGGGTCCAACAGATGTAGGGATGACTTCGGATTATGATACATGGTGGAAAAATCACTGACCACTTCCATTGATAGATCCTGACTAACTCACACTAGCTGATCATCCAACAGTGATACCATGGGTTCACCAAGGATGGTGAGGAGGAAAAGATGGTGGTAGGAGGAGAGGGAGAGATGGATCTAGAGACGTAGGCAAAGGAGATGGGCATGGAGGGGATGATGGAGGGGAAAGAGCAGATGGTGGTGATGGTGACAGGAGGAGGATAGGAGGAGACGGTGGGAGGGGGCTACGACAGAGGCAAAGGAGGAGGAGGAGAAGGAGGAGGGCCATCAGGAGGAGGTCAAGGCAGAGGTAGAGTAGCCAAAGGGACCTCATCAAGAGGGAGAGCAGCCAGAGGGACCTCATCAGGAGGGAGGGCAGCTAGAGGTGGAGGTAGGGAGGAATTAGGAGATGTTGGATGTTAGTGGGGAGGAGGACATGGGGGGGTGAGGAGGTTGATATCGGTGGGGAGGATGATATGGATGAGGCTAAGAGACAACTCAGGGATTAGATAGTAGATGGTGAGGAGGAGGTCGGTAGGAGACCACCACTACCCCAAGATGTCACAGTGGACTAGAGGTTGGTGGATATGCAGAGCAAGTTAGATGATACCCTCGCTTAGATCAAGACCCTAGAGGTGGAGTTAAAGGTGACAAGGGTGGAGAGGGATTAGGTTGTGATCATCTAACAAGAGTCACAAAGTTGGTGTTTTGAGTTTGTGTAGCTGTGCACTGGACCAGTGGGGGAGATTGCTAGAGAGCTGGCCAGGGTGAGTGAGAGCGAGGGATGATACATGATGCTTTATGAGAGGGAAGTGCTGGCAGAGCAAGCGATCCTAGCTTGATTTAGACTCAAACTGGGATAGGTAGTGGCAATACTAGGAGCCATAGCAGTTGTAGCCAGAGTAGTGTGGGTGGACCTACTTCATCTGGGTAGTCTTTAGGACACAGATCCCACCACAGTCGCATGCACTCATCAGGACATAGGTCCAGTCATAGTCATGGGTCAATATCATTAGGACATAGGTCTCATCACAACCAACCACCTATCACTTATCCATCATCATCATCACATATACCATTAGATCCAGGAAGAGAGCATCAATCACCCCGTTCTTGACCTTAGGGGGATGAGGAGAGCACTGTTTAGGGAATTTGTTATTGTTAACTTATCATTATGTTGAGACATTTGATATATTGACAATTGAGCCCATGAGCTCTATTTTTAGGATTCCTTGAGACTCTATCCTGTGACATGATTTTGAGAGATATATATATGATGTAGTTTTGGCCCGAACTATATGCTATGTATTATGTTGTGATGCATTATGAGTTTATTATGTTGATGTGATATGATTTATGTGATGATTCCTATGATGATGCATTTATGATGGTTATTTATGATGAGATGCAATGATGGTACTACTTTATGTGTGATGGTTATATGATGATGATGATGATGATGATGATGATGATGATGATGAATGTTTGATACATATGCATAATGTTGTATATGTGATGCCATGTTTATGAATATCGATGCATTGATGTATGATTATGTATGTATGGATAATGTGACATGTGATGCTTTATGTTATGATCCTAAATATATGCATTAATGATATGGATGATGTATGAGAATGTTTAATACACTTTTATGTTATGTGAATACTAATGGATGAATGCAAATGATATATTTATGCTAAAGATGTAAATGCACATATGTGAATGGATTTATGTGAATGTTTAATGAACTAATGCAATGCCTATATATGATCATGTAGGAAATTATATTTTTGTATGTCATAGGATATCATCAGGATGCAGAAGAAGAGAAAGGACTAGAAACAAGGAGATGGATGTTAGAGCGGAGAAAAAATCCTTCAATATATTGCCAAAGAACTAATAGGTATTGCTCTAATCATCATTGGGAAGATTATTGTAATGGCCAACAAACACCATGATATGACATAAATCAATGGTGTGCAAGGTCATACCATCATAGTCGTAGAAAAGGATGATCATGACTCATATATGGAGCTCAATTTCCCATCTTTTTGCCATAGCCAACCACAAACAAGAAAGACAAGAAAGAAAAGCCATGAAACATCATTGTTTCGCTAGATCCTGATACCATGACATCCTCGAGGAACTAGCAACATGATTGTTTGAGAAAGAAAAGACAAGACAATCATCATGATAAGTCACCGCTCCTCTAAATCTTGTTGTCAAGACATCCTCGAGGAACTAGTAGCATGATGAAAAATCAAAGGAAAAATATGACAATATAAAGGATAGTGTTTTCCAAAGTGCTTTCCAAGTGTTTTCAAATGTTAGGTGTTTTGATGTTGAGATTCCAGATTTGACAAATTCTAGATTTGTGTGTGATAGATGCCAGGTAATGCCAAATTCATGAAGGGCACATCCTAAATGATGTCGATGTGGAGAGGAACGATCCTCAAATGCTAGATGATGGTGTCAATGCTTCAAAAAGACATATCCTAAAGCATAAATAAATGACCAGAGTTGTTCTTTAGAATGAAGCATCTGAAGAAGAAACCAGAGTTGATAGGTTGACTTATTATGACAGTTTGACCAAAGTTGACTAGATGATTGAATTGACCGCATGACCATGTTGACATGCCAATTTAGTTGAAATGTTAATTAAATAATTTTCAAAGTTTGTTTAAGATTTTTTTGTTTGATTTGAAGATATCTACTTTTGTGAAAGTGAATGTCATGAACCCTAATGGATTGACCTAGTGCAGCCTTGGGGGCTCATCGATTGATGACCTTGCTTATGGCATACACTCAAAGACCTCGTAGTTCAACACGACCAATGATTGAGTCATGATTTTTATTTGGAAAAACCTAAGAGGACTGACCTAATGTCTCAGGGGCTCAAAGATGAGCTTTTCCTACATAAGAAATGCACACAGACAATGTAGTTCAACAATGACAAAGACCAACAAAACTGCCATGATGGATGATGAATCTGTTTTTGGGATTTTTGAGTGTTATTTGGATTTTTTTTTGTTTTTGACATATTTTGATTTTTTGAATTTCTTCAAGACATTTTTTGATTTTTAGGGATTTTTTCAAGACTTTTTGTGATTTTTATGGCTTTTTTAGGACGTTTTATGATTTTTATGGCTTTTTTCAAGACATTTTATGATTTTTATGATTTTTTTAGAACATTTTTTATTAATGAAACCATATGCGAGACCCAATGCAGTCACATGATAAAGGATTTCCCCCAATCAGGTCAAGGACTAGCTAAGTTGAAGGATATGGAAAAGGATGTGATTAGGATGAAAGGTGGACGGTATGCAAGACCTGATGTCAAACATTGTCAGCCATCTAAAGAAATGACAAGATAGATGAAAAATGTCATGAGGGTGTTAGATGACTAGGTATTTATTATGGAAAAAGGTAGATGGAGTAAAAGTAGATGGCGAAACAAAGAATGACTACACATGGCACTTGTTTGCTAGGTTTTCACCATGGTACTTATCCAAAGCACCACTGAAGTGGTTTTCACTATTGGATGAATTGTTTCTATTTACTATTTTTGATATTTTTTATTTTTCTTTGCTATCACCAAGATTCTTGTTTGGTAGGTTTTCATCAGGGTGATGATTTTTATATATTTTTCATTTATTTTTGTATTTTTCTAGTTTTTAGCCAAGCTCTTTGATGCTATGTGTAGAATTTATGGAGATGCAAACTATTGATAGGTTTTTTCAGTTGTTCCCCATCTAGAGTGGTCAACTGGTAAGAACCATAACCAAATGTGGTAGTGATGATGTAGGGACCCAACCAATTAGGCTCAAACTTTTTGGGCTTCTCTTGGTCAGATTGATTCTTAGGATTTTGCATTAAGACCAAGTTGCCAATGTTAAACTTTCAGACATGACTCTCTTATTATAACTATGACAAAGGTGATTCTGATATGCCTATAGATGATTCAATGCATTTTATCTTTGTTCTTCTAACATTTCCAACTGATGCAGTCAAGACTGTTAGTACTCTTCATCGTCGATCAAGCCCTTCATGGAGACTTTGAGAGAAAATTTTGACCTTGATGGGAAAGATGGCTTTGGCTCCAAATACCAAGGCGAAAGGGGTGGCTCCTATAGGTGTGTGGATGTTTGTGTGGATGTTGGTGCGGTAAGCCCATAGAGCATGGTTAAGTTGTAGATGCCAATTGTGACCAATGTCATTGACGGTCTTCTTAAGAATTTTGATAATTGTTTTATTAGACACCTCAACTTGACCATTTCCTTATGGGTAATAGGGTGTGGAGAAATGGTGATGAATGTGGAAGCGTTCACAAAGCTTACGAACATCCTGATTTTTAAAAGGATGACCATTTTCTGTGATGATGGACTATGGGACACCATATTGGCAAATGATGTAATTGAGGATGAACTTGGAAATCTACTTGCTGGTTATGTATGTGAGGGGAATGACTTTGATCCACTTGGTGAAGTATTCAATGGTGGTAATAATGAATTTATGACCATTAGATGAGGTGGGATAGATTTTACCCACAAGGTTGAGTTTGCATTGTACGAATGGCCAGGGAGAACAAATGGATCAAAGTTCTTGTGCTGTCACATGAATCAAATCACTATGTACATGCCATTGACGATATGTTCTTGCAAAGTGAAGTGCATCTTTTTCCATTATCGGCTAGTAATACCCAAGTCTCATGAATTTATTAGCTAAGGTTGGGCCACTCGAATGAGATCTACATATACCCTCATGTACCTCACATAAGGTTGTTCATGTTTCATCAGTGTCGAGACATCAAAGAAGGGTATTGTTAAAGTTGTGTCGGTATAAGGTTTCACTGATGATGGTGTAATGGGCGGCTTTGTAGATGAAGGATTGGCATTGGTTATTGGAAAGGTTCGATGAGAGTGCTTGGGATTAGAGGTAGTCACATATGTATTGATACCAAGGTCAATTGGGACCAACAAGCTCACAAACCATTTTTGACTTAGGAATATCATAAGCAGGGACCAAAAGCTGTTCCATGAAGAACTTGAGTTGCGACATGTTGCTAGGAATATCTAAAAGAGATCCAATCATAGCCATTGTGTCTGCTACCTTGTTTTGTGCCTTGGGAATCTGTTCAAAAGTGATCATGTGGAAATATGACTAAAAGCTATCAACCATGCATTTGTAGGGCATCGATTTTTCATCCTTGGTGTCATATTCATCGTTGACTTGGTTGATGACCAATTAAGAATTGCTAATGACTGGCATCATTTTTATTTTCCATTTTATAGATATTCAGAGTCCTTTGACAAGTGCCTCATATTTTGTGACATTGTTTTTACATGGGAAAACGATGTAGAATGACTTAGGAATGGAGTCCCCTTGCGGTGTGATGAATAATATACTTGATCCTAATCCATGACCAGTATGAGATCCATAATAATAGAGCTTCCAAGGTGATTTAGGCTTCGCATGAAAGATGGAATCATCAAGGAAATCTTCTACAAAAGGGTGATCACCTTATACGGGTGCATCAATGAGTTGATCTGCTATTATTTTTCCTTTTATAGCCTTGCATTCCACATACTGTATGTCATACTCACTCAGTATCATAACCCATTTTTCCAACCAACCCATTAACATTGCCTGAATGAGGAGATACTTCAATGGATCAATCTTTGCCACTAGTTGTGTCTTATGATTCAGCACGTAATGTCTTAACTTCTAGGTGGTGAAGACAACTGCAAGACAAGCATGTTTAATGGGTGTGTAGTTGAGCTCATATATGACCAATGTGCGACTGATGTAGTATAGAGCTCTTTCTTTTTCATCATGATCATTTTGTGTAAGCAATGTCCCCAGTGCTAAAGTGGTTGTAGAAATATAAGAATCAAAGGTTTTCCTTCAATGGGTGGCATTAGGATATGTGGTGTCAATCGATAGTCTTTGATCTATTGGAAAGTCACTTGACATTTGTTATTCCACACAAAGGGAATGCCTTTGCACAAGAGGTATTGGAATGGTTGACATTTTTCTACTAGTTGTGCGATGAGGCATCAGATAGACTATAATCTACCTTGTAATGTCCTTAGCTCACTGATTCCTTTCGGCAGAGGCATGTCTAATATGGCTTTCACTTTAGCAAGATCAAATTTAATTCCTCAGTGAGAAACTCTATACCCTATAATTTTTCCTGAAGTCACACCGAAGACACATTTCTTAGGGTTCAAATAGACCTTGTACTCTTCCATTATTTTGAACATTTTTTTTAGCACATTAAGATGATCATCATGTGTCAAAGAATTTTCTAAGAGGTCATCGATGTAGTCTTCCATTAGAGTGTGCACGAGGTCATGGAATATTGTTGTCATGGCTCGTTGATATGTGGAACCTACATTATTTAGGCCAAAAGGTATGATGTTCCAACAATAGGGACCCCAAGGGCAAGTGAATGCTATTTTACGCTGATCTTCTAGAGTGATTCAAATTAGCTTGTAACTCGAGAAATCATCCATGAGGGACAACATCTCGTATCCTACTATAAGGTCCACAATGATGTCTATGTTTGGAAATGGAAAGTAATCTTTCAAACATGCCTTGTTCAGATTGCGAAAGTTTGTACAAATTCATATTTGACCATTTGGCTTAGTGATAGGTACAAGGTTTGAAATCCAGTTGGCATAGTCTATTGATCTTATGAACCTCGAATCTAGCAATTTCTTGAGCTCGACTTTGACTAACAAGGCAATTTGTGGGTGCATATTTCATAATCTTTGTTTGACTGGTTTGGCATCTAGTAGTAAGGGAAGATGGTGCAAAACTAATGCTAGATCCAATCCTGGCATATTAGTGTAGGACCATGCGAAATTGATCTTACGTTCTACAAAGAATTATTGAAATTTAGGCTTTTCTTTGTCTGTCAATGATGTTGCAAAGAGAATAGTTATGGGATCCTTTGTTGTGGCTATATTAACTTCTATGGTGTGCTCAATGAGCATTGCCAATTTTTCCTATGTAATGGGAAGAAATTCCAATCCTCCATCCTTGGGCACCTCAGAGAGGTTTTTACCCTCAGATACATCCTTTATTTTTACTTTTGTATCCTTAGAAGGTTCCTTGTGGTTTTCACCTAAAAATGTGTCTTTTTTTGTTTTATTATTATTTTTGTGACTAGAGGATTACACAGTCTCCTTGAAGTATGCTGCAGAGTCAATATCTATAGTGAATCCATCTTTTTGGTCCCTAATTGGTATGTCGTCATGGAGTCCCATGAATTATACAATAGCTTTGTCATTTTGAAAAATGTCTATAGTGGGTGGGCCTTGTTGAGCCCAATCAATGAGCTATGGGTAGACAAGAGAGATACCATCATCACTGTTGGAAAATGGTGGGGATGATATAGAAAACATGCAAACTGATGCGGAAAGGGTAAAGATGAAATTTTCATACTCAAAGTCTCATTTGGATTCTATCGAGTAGTCGTCTTCACTTTATTCAGGAAAATCAGACTCATTGGAAAAATAAAGGATAAATGGATTGGAGTCACAATCCATAGTGTAATGTGGCCAATCAAGTGAGTCAAAATGATGATCAATAGGGTCAGATGATAGTTTAGGTTTGTCATGATCATCACGAGGCCAAAAGAGTCTTACCCATTCTTCTCTTTTCAATGGGACTTTAATAGGAGGGTCCTTAAGAAGTCCAACTTTAAACATCTATTTGAATCTTTCATTAAAGGAAAGCTCACCAAGTTCTAGAAAAATTTCATTAAGGGAATAAGCACTCAGGGATCTTTGAGAACCAAATTCCCACTCATGTGAGTCAGTTTTGGTAAAGGAATCTTCAATAGTCTTGACACATTCAAAAACATTCATGCTCTCACCTGAAAATACATTGGTACGCTGATCATCAGTTTTGAGTAGCACAAACCCTAACCCTATTTGGTCTCATGGAAGGCATTATAGGTTCTCTCCTTCTAGTCTTGTCTTTACCAAGGCCACTAGTTCCATCATAGCATTTTTCCTTCATCATGTCATAGCCTTTTCCATATTGATGTACTAGTAATAGAGGTAGGTTTTCCATCTCTTTGTATATCCATGCCAATATGTCTTCAATGTCTTCTTTGTCTAGTTCTCCCCATTTTGTAAAATTCATTTTTTAGAGGAAATTTAAAAATCTCTTTGGGCTCTATTTTGAAACAAGGCCTACTGTAATATTTTGGAGACTTGGGTATTTTAGTGATACAATAGTTCATGTTCAATTTGTAATCTCCACAACCTTGGTCCTAGATCTTGATATTAGGGTCAACACTTGGGATGATGGTAGAAGATGGTATGGTGGAATGTGGATGTGGATGGTTTGGAAAGTGTGGATGGATCGATATATTTGGAAGAAGTGGATGTGGAAGCTTCGGGGTTAATTAATACTTGGTGTTCAGAAATACTTCTCAAATTGGTACAATACAGGAAGGGATCAGGATCTCTAGGTATGGTAATTTTGGTGCCATCGAAAGGAAACTTCAAGCATTGCTAGTAAGTGGATGGTATGAATTTTAAGGCATGGATCCAAGGTCAACCAAGTAAAATTTTGTATGGTAGCTCAAGATCTAGGACTTGACATGTTGTATCCATAATGACCATCCCTACCTAAATAGGAAGTGTTATAATGCCCCTAGAGGAGCATTCTTCATCATCGTAAGCCTTTATGAAAACACTTTTGGTAGCGTCTACACAAGCATCAGAGAAGCCTAGTGCTTTAGCTAGTTTTAGGGAGCATATATTCAATCCTGCTTTGCCATCTACTCAGACTTGTCTAACCTTATTTTTATGGATGAAGACTTCGATATACAATGTGTAATTATGGGATGGTTTTGGTGAGGAATAGTTTTGATCTGAAAAGGTAGTGTGATGGGGAGTAGCCAAGTATTTGACCATGGATTTGAATTGGTTGACATTGATGCTAGTTGATATAGAAGACTCCTATAAGGCATTATTAAGTATGGATTTGTGTGTAGGCGAGATGTGTAGCAACTTGAGTATGAAGATTTGAACAGGAATTTTTCCCAATTGGACAATGAGATTAAATTGTCCTTTGGGTTGTGACGATTTGGCAGAGGGACTGGGTATTGTGATATTTGGCTATCTAGCAGGAGGACCAACTATTGTGACCTTGCCTCCATGGGTGGTGATGTTACACTCAAGAGTTTTCTTAATGGTAATAGTAGTGACATGTTTGTCAACAACTCATATGTGGTTAATGATAGGTCCATTAGAATAATCAAAAGCAATGCGAGTTTAATTGGTGTGACTATTGTTCTTTGGACTTGATGTAGAAGGGTTCCCCGAACCATGATCTTGTGGTGGGTTTTTATGAATTTTATGGTTCGATTTTGAAGAAAATTGTTGACTATCTAGTTCAATGGTATGATTTTCAATAATATCTTGTAGGAGATTTCTTAATTGTCTACAGGAAGAATTATTATGCCCTTTGGCTCAGTGGTAATCACAAAATGTATTGTCATCCCACCAGGATGTCTTGAATTATTGTGGGTCATATGGTTTAGATTCTAGCAATGTGATGACATTGTTTTGGAGAAGATTCTTAAGGAAAAATTCAATTGGTTCACCTAAGGTGGTATATGTGCATCTGTTTGGAAATTGTCTTGTTTGACATGGTTGCCCTTGGATTTTTATTATTTTGGATGTAGTTTGTGGTAGGTGTTGGTGTGGTCAATGGTGAATTTTTTGGTTGAACTCCTTTGAGCATGATTGTAGGACCTATCATGTTTACTAATTTAGCGTCAACAATGCCATCATTGGTGATGTATTTTTTTTTGACCCAGTATTTGTTTTTGTTAGCAGGTGGGTTTGGATTTGTGTTCTTGTTGCCATATTTGAGTTCTCCTTTTGCAATTAAAGCCATTTTTAGTTGGAATCCTTTTTCAACTAGGTCTGTGAAAGTGATGCAACAATGAACTTGCAAATTGTATTTCAATGGGCCAACAAGGTTTTGAACAAACATGTTTACTTTTTCCTTTTTTGGTATCTTGATAGGGCCTCGACTTGCCAGACCCCATCATCTTTGGAAAAATGGGATGAATGTTTCACCACTGTCTTCTTGAGCAGTTACATAAATTGGCGATGGTAACGTCAGTGTTGATGTTATAGGAATAATTTTGTACAAATTTATTAGCAAATTCTTCCCATAATTTTATTCCTTTAGTCAAGGTAGAAAAACATTCAAGTGCAAGACCCGCAAGACTCTGAGGGGAGAGTCTCATTAGATAGGTATGGTCATATGAAATGTCCATGCAATTGGTTGTAAATTCTCTTCTGTGCTTAAGGGGATTAGTTTTTCCTTTGTACTTGGAGAAGTTGGGTACCACATATCCTGGAGGGAACTGTGGCATGTATAAACTCATGTAAAATGGGTATGGACATAAGTCATAGGACGTGTGGGTATTTTTGTGTGACAGTTACACATTCTCTATTTGTTTTGAAAAGTCACAAGTTGAGCTGTGAGTGCCTCTATTATGGGGTTGTTTGTGGCATCACACATGCTGGTAATGGGTATTCCATGAGTTCCCATTTGTTGTGATGATGTGTTATGATTTGTGATGTATTGTTGTGGAATGTATGATGCACTTTGGTTTGGAATTTGTTGGTATTGAGTGTTTTGATTAGGAATATGTTGTTGTGTATGGATATGTGACACATATGTGGGAACATGCACTCCAACAGTGTTGGTCTGTATTTGTGCAATATGTTGTCCTTGAGTGTTTTGATGCCTAAATGGAGTCATGTGCTATGTTATTTGGTTACCTTGTCCAAACTGGTAAATGTGGCCATGTGGAATATTTTTTTTGTTTTTGGGGGATATTGGTGTTGGTATTGAGTTGTGACGAAGTATTAACATTGGGTTGAGGTCCTTGAATAGTGATTCATTGTTTATTCCTCCCAAAGGGGTTCAATGAATTTGTTCCCATGGCATTAGTGGAAGACCCAATCAAAATATTTGATGGTGTTCCCATAGCACTAGATGAAGATCCAAATAAAAGGTTTGATGAATTTATCCCCATTGTATTGGTTGAAGATCTAAAGGTAGCTCCAACAATTTGTGATGAAGTTGTTGGAATTTGTGGGATAGGTTGCGATGTGGCTTGTGATATGGTTGATGTTCCCCCAATAGATTTCATTTTGATTGTGTTAGATTTTCTTTGAGTTGAGGTGCCATTAGAGGTAGTATTGATGGTGTTTGTCACATTTTGTGTGGTGTCACCAACAAAGGTATTGTTTTCATTGTGTTGTGGTGTCGAAAGAGGTTGGTTGGTGTTGGAGGTATTGTTTTCATTATGATCGGGAGATGTTGCTCCTAAGGTGTTAATGTCAAACCCTCATGGAAATTTGGCCCCTTTATGTAAAAGCATGGCTAGATGTCTCTCTAAGTATTGCAAGAGTAATTCCTCCACAAAGGAAGCCACGTCATAGTTTTGATCGACATCTTCTAAGTCTTCCATGAATACTTGTCTGTTTTCATCTATGTATAAATTTTTCAAAGGGGTTGCATGATGAAGATGCCATGTTCATGTCATTGAAAGGGTTGATGAAAGGTGCCCTCATATCTATGTTTAAGTTCATGTCAATTGAAAAGTTGTAGGGGTTGGTGTCTTGTCCAAAAGGGTCCATTTGTATTCTTTTCTTTTGGAGCATAGTCTTAAAACCATATAATGATTTGCTCAAATGAAGGAGGATGAATGAGAACCAAATGATGGTATGATATGACACTATGTTTCTTGGATTTTTTCAATAAGGATGTAATGCAAATGCAGCTATATTTTTGGTGTTTTTGACATAAGGAATGCAATAGTGACAATGTTTATTTAAATGGTATGTCAAATGAGAAAATGAAACCTACATGACACTATTTTTTTTGGTTTTTTGGAATAAGGGATGCAAGAAAATGCCAAATGATAATGAGGACTAAAATAAAGGGTAGAATACTAAAATGTTTTAAGATATGAAAATGCAAAGGTCTAAGTTGCAATCAATTTTGATGGAATTTTAGGAAAGGTTTACTTAACCACTCAAGGCTTGGTCAATGTCTAAATTTGGATTATCAAAGGACTCTTTTGGTAGGACTAAATGAAAGGAAAAGATGATAAAGTGAGGTTTCCTAACTAGAATTATTAGTTGGAACAGTCTCACAAAATGACTAAAGCAAATGATTTTAATAGTCCAATGATAATCCTACTTTTGAAGGAAAAGTTTTTGCAAGGTATGGCAAGTTTTCCTATTCCAAAGTCTACAAAAATGAGGACCTAAGGACTTGTTTATGCTAGAAATGATGATGGATCCTAAGATGCAACTAAAAATTTGCAAAGGTGGACCTATGGTAAAATGCAAGCTAAAAGATGCAAAGATGAGAGATTTGAGCAATTCCTTTTCTGGTTTCAAATGGAGGCCACTAGAAAAAGATGTTTGAAAATGGTTTGAAAATGTTTGGTATCAGTTTGGGATAGTGACAATGATTTTTCTAAATGCTAAGAAAATGTGTCGTTTTAGGTATCAAATGTGTTGCAGAGTCTTGAATGCGTTTCAATTTTAGCAGATGTGTGGTTTTAGATAGAGGATGTGGTTCAAAAGATAAATTACATTTTCTTGTGAAGCAAATGCATTGCAATATAGGTAGATATGTGGCTTCAAGTTACAAATGCAGTTCAGAAAGGCAAGTGTGTTTCAATTTTAGCATATGCATTGTTCTAGATCTCAGATGTGTTTCAATAGAGTGGTTGCATTGTATAGTGAGGTGAATGCAGTATACTACAGTCAAATGTTTTTTTCTGTTTATCAAATGCATTGCAGAGAGTCTCAGATGCATTGTATAGAGTCTAAAGCCTAATTTCCTTGCATTTTTTGGAATTTTTTTGAGGTTGTTTCAATTTAAATATGTTTTTCTAGATCTATGAAGGATGTTTTTATGTGTTTATTGTTCAAAAAACACTTAGAAAAAACATGGTTTTGTATTTGTTTGAAACAAGCATATTGAATACAAGCACAAACCTAGGGTTGGAAAGGACTATATTCACTAGATCCCACGTGGATTTTACTCCAGTCACACTTATTCTTAGTGGGTGACTTAGAAGCTTAGCCACACTGGCTCCCCCTTAAATTGCACTCACTTCTCGGGTCAACCAAGCTTTGAACCCTCACAAATCTCCCATGATAGGCTCTTCACCTCTACTAAGAACTGTGAGAATGTGGGTGCCTTGGCAATGATTGTTGCTACACCAACAAATAAAAGGGTTTTTGGAAAACTACACAAGAGGGTTCTAGTGAATACTTAGGGACATGGCACCTCATGAGCATACAACAAGCCACTTAAGAAATTAATCACTCTACTACGGGATCTTATACCTTTAAAAGAAAAGGTAGGTACCCTTTTCGAATGAAACTGCATGACTAAGGCCTACATACCATGATGACTTGACAATTTAGTCTTATCCTTTGATATATCAGCGCAAGCGAAAAACTGGTTGGAGTCATTCCCTCTTTCGAGGCAGGACTCTCTAAGGTTAAACAAAAGAAAGATAAAGATGTTTTTTATCAACCAAGATCACACGAAGTGTAAGGGGAGTGCATACACAAACACCTTTTCCTCACATTCGCATAATGTTCATTTTTAAAACCCAAATTGAAATATGGGGGTGGTAAAGTAACAACCTCTGAATGTTTTTGTTTCTAAAGATCGCACAAAGCGCAAGAGAATTGCATACACACTTAAGAGGCAATCACTACACCACAAGAGACACAAGACACTTGTTCGTTTTAAACCCAATTTAGTGCGACACAAACAATGTTAATTTTAAACCAATGCCATGAAAAATGCATGTAAATTTTAGCCTTGATGAGTTTCAATGCAAATTTGAGTTCATTTTAAGCCCATGAGTGAATATGCATATTCATTTTAAACCCATGAAATATGAATGCAAGTTGTATCTTGTTTGTTTGTTTGATTGTAAAGGAACTAGGAAATCATCAAGAAATAAAGGTTAGACTCCTCCAGTTGCCACATGCTGTAAACAATAGATTAGTAACCCCAAAAATCTCTAACCTACTAAATATAAAAGAGAAATTCAAAAAATTCTATAAAAAATCGAAAGAAAAAATTTACCATGTAGATGTGTCATTCTGCAGAGTGAATGTGTTGTAACACTGAAATCCAAATTTACTAGGAAGATGCATTATTCTAAAAAGAAATTGTGTTGCAACACCAAAAACCAAATTTACCAAGTAGATGCATTGTTCTACAGAGCAAATGTGTTGCAATAGTCAAATGCATCAATCAAGCCTGTAGATGCGTCTTGGGAATTCAAATGCATCATTTCGTCTGTCAAATGCAGCTTGGGACTGCAAATGTGTCGTTCTCGAAAGCAAATGTGTCGTGACGCAACAATTGTCGCATTTAGTACTTGTACCTACAAAAAGACGAAAAATAGTATGAAAATCTACAAAAAAGAGTGTTTTGGCATCGGGTTCACCAATGTAACTAAGGAAAAAAGTTAGGATAGCATAAAATAAAATGCATAATCAAAACCCTAGCTAAACAATTAAGTACAATGGAGTAAAATAGCTCAAAACAAAGAACAATCTCACCAAATTTTTTCAAGCTCTCCATGATTGACCTTCATTGCCCTTCTCCATTTGTTGTAATATTATGTTTTCCCTCAATTTTTTGATGAACAACCTATGACTATAACTATTTCCTAAGCAAATACTGAAGGATTCTATTCAAAAGCTACAAATGCAAGTATGCAAGTGTGAAATAAGCCTAAAGTATGTAGAAGATGTTATACTAGCATGAAGTCAAGAGATATGAGGTGTGTCAAATGAGGTTAAAATGCCATTTTTATAGAAAAGCCAATTTTAGATGAATGGCGAAGATTGAAAGTTGAGAGATACCCTAAGATCAAAGGTTGAAATTAAATGTGACAACAAACAATTGGGGTTAGGGAAAAAAATGAAATGAAGGGTTGAGATTTGATTTTAGAAAAATCAAATCAATGGAACAAAATTGATGTGATAAGATGACATTAGGAATGAAAAAAAAGAGGCTGCTGGAAAATAAAATAATAATTTAAAATTATGTGATTTAAAAGACTAAATTTGACCTTTTGAATTAAAAATTAACTTAATTCAAAAGTGGTGGGGCCATGTGATAGTAAGTACTAATTTTAAATTATTTACTTGGTTGGAGAAAATAGAAAGTGGGTAATTTGAAATAAATGATTTTATTTAAAATTAGAAAAAGATAAGGTGTACAATAATTAAATATAAATTATAAAAAAATATTTAATTATAAGAAGACATTAGAAATTAATGATGTATTTAAATAAATAAATAAAGTTTATTTATTTAAATAATCAAGAAGAAATAGTGGACAAATGATAATTAAATAAATTTAGGAATTTATTTAATCATAGACATAAGACATTATCAACATATTTAAATAGAATAAATATAATTTATTTATTTAAATAGTTAGGAGGAATAAAATATGTGAATTAATTCAATAATTAAGAATTATTTAATTAATAGTTGAATTTAGACTATAGGACATAATTAAATATTTTAATTATGTTAAGAAGAAATGTGGAAAAGAAATAAAGCTTGCAGGCCTAGGTCAATTTTATGTGTCTACACCCTCAAGTTTTAGTTTGGACTTGGACGAAAACTCGATTCCACTAGAGGGTGAATATCATTTAACAGGATAGTGCATGGAATAAATAACGTGCTTCGAGATACGATGCTTGTGCAACATCATCCCCGACACATGTTCTAAGAGTGGGGTAAGGGAATGAAAATGCACTCGAGTTGTCTCCAAACATTAGGTTTACTAGTTTCTTAATTACCAACCAAAAGTTGATGTCCACTCTCATCTAAACGTTAACGTCCTTGAAAGGCCTCTGTGGTATGTGTGCTCACATGGGAAGACATATGTTTATCATCATCTTGGATATTTATTAATATTAAGGTTCAATTAATGAAGCTTTATTTTACTTAATAGCCTTACACCTTTTGCCATCTTATCATTAACGTTGAATGTCACAAGAGACATTTCTTCACAAATTTGAATATGTGAACAACTGAATTATTTAAAATTTACATATTAATTATTAAATTCTCATTTTAATTAATTTATTATTATTCTCAAAATTAAGTTATTATTAATTTAATTATTAATATATATATATAAATATATATACTCTAATAATAAATTTAAAGGTTAAAGACTAAAATACAAATAACTACATTTAAAATTCCTTTACATTTACCTATTATTAGTTTCCTTTAAAAGAGAAGGAAGAGATAATATAAGTATTATATTTTTAAGAACCCCTAATATGAGGTGTTTTTTTTCTTTTTAAAGATCACTCCTTATTTTCTTATTCAAATTGAAAGAATCTTTCTAAACGGGATGGGAATACATTCACTTCTTTTCATTTTTAAAATAAAGTAACTAAACATGAGATAAAATGGGATGAAGATAAAGGGAAGGGATATTACTTACGTGGGAGGGATAAAGTGAACACTAAAGCAGCAACGTATGGAGATAAATTAAAGATAAGGGTTCAACGTAATTTATCTAGCACCGCTCTAGGCATAACTAATATCTTTTAAGCGTGAAGTGCGTAATTATCATATATCATTTAAATGAATGCGTGAAACTATAGTGTGGATTTTCCTCGAAATATGAAGGTTCCCTTTTAATTCTTTTTCTTATCTTTGCACTTAAAGAAGCTCTTCTCGTGTCCGCTCACAGCGGAATTATGAAGCACCGTTTTTTTCAAACGAATATTGAAGTAGAAATATGGATATTACCTTTATAGAATTTCTCACGTGAAAACGAATCTATTTCTATTATCTGCGTTAAATGTTACTCAGCCCAATGGAGCAATATTCAACAGAATTTAAATGGTTTTGATGCCCATTTTAAAAATTTCATTTGGGTGCTCAACTAAACAACAAAATCAAGCATATCTCAAGGAAAACCCTAAAAGATAAACCAAATATGACTGCGTCTCTTTTCTCCGTGAACTGCACATTCAATGCTTATTATTATTTATTTATTTTGTCTGTTTTATTTTTAATGAGACACTCCTTCCTATTTATTATGGACGGCATTGCATCCTATTTAATCATGGAAAAATCTAACTTAGGGCATTCAAAGGACAAAAGAGGTTGCAGTGAGCCAAATTTAATATTCATCCAATTCTGTCAAGAACTATTCAACCCTAAAATCGTAATCGTCAACACATACTTACCTCTATTCATCCCTCTTTTACTTTGCAAGAAATAATTTGGTGACATAATGAAACATGGCGGGGAAAAACGAACAGACCGATGTTAGATTACACACTATTGTTTTATCCTCTTAGGTATATCTGTTTGTTTTAGTTCATTTGATGTAGGACTCTCTCTTTATTTTTATTTTTTGAGGTTGCAACCCTGGTTTAGCAATAGATTTAGATATGTAAATCTCTCTGTATTTAAGTGTAAGGAGTTAAATATACTTCCAAACATTCGTCTATGCATCACATAGCTGGGATGCAAGAGATGTTTGTATGGTTAGGAAGCGGATTCAGAGTGGTCAAGGACGTGTAGTGAGTCGTCCAGAGCATGACATTATTATTATTTTGTATGCGGGGTATGGAACTAGTGCAAGAGATCTTTATGGCAGGCTTGTTACACAGGCATGTTGGTTGGAGGGCGTCAACAGTGCTATCACAACCCATGCTAAGGTTATCTATTCGTGACCTGACTGACCAAGATCTCTATTTTAAGAGGGGGTGAATTCTTACCCCTAAGTATATGGCCACTTTTGGTTGCAGAGGAGAATGTTATGCATATATCTGAGGCATTTCTCATTTCATAGTCAACGTAACACTGCATTGCATAACTCAAAACACCTAATGCAATAAAACTCTCCAGATTTCTAAATACAGATTAGCTCGTATATTTTTTTTTGTATAAAATGTGGGAGTTTCCTATGACCATATATTATACCTATACTTTCCATGCAAATACATTTACTGCTATGGACGTATTATTTTGATATTTTGTAAGACTAAATACCACCCTGTAAAACAGTAGAAAAATAAGGACCTCTAAATGAAAATGTAGTCCTGCTTTTAAAGAAACCATCCACGAACATTTTGAACAGAATACTAAGGTTATTTTCTTGTTTCTTTCCTTACACTAGCAAAATAGAATAATATTTACCTTTCTATATTTTTGAGTACATTAAAAATGGATAAATGCTTAATAAGCAATACACATTTTCATCAAAAGTAGAATAACAAATTTATATTATGGTTCTGTCCATCTTGAATGAATACCTGAAGTAAGAAAACACATTTTTCTCTAAAACCAAAAGACATTTATATGGTATTTTTCAACAGAATAGTGTATTTCCCTTCTAATCATAAAATGCATGACTCCTTCCTTAAAATCATACCATATAATGTAAGTATTTATTTTCTGTTTTACTTTCAACATAGAATAGAAGTTGCTTTCTCCAAAAAATAAATATACATTTCTTTCTTTCTTATAGCAAAGGAAAATTTTCTCTTCTCACATATACAAGATATTTATTTGCAGCATACCTAACCAGATTGACATCATCATACAAGACATGAGATCTCTTTCTTTTCTTTCTCATTAAATCCATATCAACCCAACACTCCACCAAGGTGGTTTTACATATAGACACTTCACAATAGCCTTCCAAAGCTATGACACTCAACTTCAAAAGGCATATTTACTTTGACGTAGTAACACCAACTTTATCCACAAGAACACAACTATACCAAAGGTTGTTTAGCTTCTTCTAACCTGCAAAATACACACAAAATTTTCTCTAGAGGCCAATGGGGAGCTCACCTCCCATCCTTTGGTTGGAAAACCAACCACCCCCGAGCTAGGAGGCACCTTGGGAACCAGGTACATTCATGCAAGCCAACATTTTTAACACACAAAATACACACATAAACTTATACACACCCACCCAAGGGAATTTTCACATAACAAGGAGTTCATTTTGAACCCAAAAATGGGGAATGGGGGTGGACTACGCACTCCATTTTGGGAACTCAAAAGTAAACACTATGAACAACAATCACCAAACTTTTCAACCCCTTCATTTCAATCCTTCTCATTTTCTTATCCACCCCAACCATCCTTCACATTTCACAAAACATAAGGGTACTCATACCCATCTTCTAACCTCTCCTTTTAAGGAGGAAAAACATGTCCCCATGGAGGTTCCTACTCCAACCATCCCCAAACTTGGGATGCTCTTCCCAAATTTGGGTGAGCTTATCCCATTACAACCCTTTTTCCCAACAAAACTCATACAAAGAAAATAAAACAAAAGAAAACAACACTTAAGAGAAATAATTTCAAATACACAATCACATGTACATAGTGCATACAAATTTAACAACATAATAAGCAAAAGGGTTTGGTGACCCTACCTTAATCCAAGCTTTGGAAGCAAGTGATGAGGATGAGCGCAACTCCTCCAAGCTTGCTTTCCAATCCTTCAATCCAAATCCAAGAGCTCCCAAAAATCACAACTCCAAAACAAAGAATGCCCAAAAGAGAACCCCCAAAACCCTTGTTCTTAGTTTTTCTTATAGAATCTCAAGTTTGAATTTCCTTTGAATGGGGGAAGCGACATTTGTCACTCACCCATTCACCCTCCCAAGCACATTCACCCATGTGTGCTCTCACATGTGTGAGAACTTGGGGGACTTCCAAGACATCATAGAGAAGTGGGAGTGGAAAGGGACTAGTCCCCTTCCCACTTCTCAAAACCTTATTTTCGCCAAACTTTTTTAAGGCCTCAAAAAGGGTGCCCAATCATGAAACTAACTCAAAATTATAGGCTGAAAAGGTACCTAACCCATAGGTACTTGACCTAGGAACCTTAAATCAATAAAAACAATTAAAAAACTCAACTTTTCAACCCTCAAGAAGTGCCATAAAGATCAAATCCGAGTTTTTCCACTTGGGTGGACAACTCACCACTTAAATGGATTGACATGGAAATTAAAACCATTTTACAAACATGCACAAATAACATCACAAAGAAAATACATTACAAAATGGAACTATAGTCCCTCCATATGGACTATAGCTTGGCTTCACTGGTAAATTTACTCAGGGTTCCTAAAGGTTACCTCCAATTTCCATTGGCCATGGAAAGTGTACCTGCACACTTGATGCACATGTTAATCCATCTAATATATCATATATCAAAACAATTGAATCATCATTTCATATAATCAAGTTTCATAATTTCACATAGTATATATATATTTCATCATAATTGGAACAAACACTAATCACATATTATATCCAATTCTTTTTACCTTAATTTTCAATTTCATCAAATTATAACATGGTTTATTCACAACACATATTTCATTTGTTCATCATTTCAAAATTCAATTAAACAACCATAGTAACTAGCATAAATTCAAATCAACCATTAAAGTCATCTAACTAAGCATGTAGCATCATAATCAAATCATCATAAGAACTCAAATGTCCAAATAACATAGTCAAATCATCATAAGAACTCAAATGTCTAAGTATCATGTCATCAAGAGTATCTCTAAGCATAATCAATAACCACAGCTCAAAATAGTTTAAATACTAGGTGTATCATAGGGGTAGGCCTCACACATTCATACCTCTCTACTCTCATAAGGAGCAATGATATTATTCTAAGTTGAGGGCCATGTTGGAGTTGAATGGTCAAAAGTTGACTATATGCTTTGGAGGAAGAAAATTAAGGAAGTCATGACTTCCTTCCTAGCACCATACTGCCTAGCCATACATGGTCTTTTCAAGAATCCTAATTCAATGCATACTCAATTTTGGATGTACGGACTTGGGGAAGAAAGTACCGGGTTATAAAATTAGTCCAAAGGATAATTAAGCAGTCAATTTGTAGACCTTTGAGAAAATTTTGTATGCATCTCTTATAAGAATGCATATTATCTACAAAATATAGTTATTGGGAATTTTGTTCTGATAATGTATATTTTAGTATGTTTGTAATAATGAGAACTTTGTGAAATTATTCATTGCATTAAACTCAATCATCCCATCAAAAAAACTAGAAAATAAGTTCATAATAGCCTAGTAACAATTGTTTGACAAAATGCATGTGTAAATGGTTGGGTGAAATTGAAAATTATTTCCATACAAATTTCCTAGGGATATTACATTGGGCCTCTTTATGCATTCCCTAATTGTACTCAAATCGAGTATGGTATGTGTCATGTTTGACCCTATGTGAACCTAAATTAGAATTGAAGGTGATTCTAGATTCTGTTGATGTTGTGAAATGCTAGTGTGTGCTTGATTTAAATGATTTCCTAATTTCATGCTTTTCTGTAGAAATATTTAATAAGGTTCACATTGCATGATTTAGTCATATTTTAATCATGGAATCAAATTAAGGTGAATATTTAAATGATATTTTAAATTATTGTTTTGATCCTAAATGAAATGTTAGGAATTTAAATGACTTTTATAATATTATCAAAATATTTTGTGCTTTGAGAAATATTTAGGAAAACAAAACTAAAAGTATAAGTTAGTGTTTAGTTTAATTGTCAAGGCTTCATTGTGATTGGAGTATGTTTATGCTCAATTTAATTGTATGGACTTAAATGAATTCAAAATATTGAAGGTGAGTGCTTTAAGTTTATATTTGGTAATTTAAAAAAATAAAGAAAAGCAAAAAATAGAAAATATGAAAAGGAAAATGGAATAAAAGGAAAAGGGACAATATTTAGAAAGAAATTGCTCCATTTGGAGGATTTTTTTTCTCTCAAAACCCTCTTCTTGCAAAATTTTGGAAATGAAATTGGGAATGTGTTGCTTGTGACCGAAATTGGAGGAGATTGGATGCAATAAGATAAGGATGGGAATGTGATTTTGGTTGGAATTGTGGATTCATTGGGTGTGCTTGAAGTGTTCTCAAATTTAAGGTAGGGGAGAGGACCCACTAGTCGAGCACCCTAAATTCACGCTTCTCATTTCTCCTCCTTTGTTCATCATTTTTACTTTCAAATGGATTGCAGGTAATTAGTGGAGTATTAAACACTCCTAATGCTCTTTCAAATTTAGAATTAGAGTAGGAATTAATTATTTTTGTAAATTTTTAAAAATGGTCAAATAGTTATGACATTTTTTTCTTCTAAAATCATGGAAATATGAATTTAATATTAAAAGTGTGTTGTTGGGTACATTTAGAGAAAAATGGTATTTTTAGAATTTTGAAATTTTTGTTTTAATTTTTCAAGATTTTTGTCAATGGTGGAATTGAGAAATTTATGGTTTTTTCTTTGTAAAAAATTTTAGAAAATTTGAATTTGGGAGTGCCTTGTGATGAATTTTAATGTGGGAAAAAGGTATCCCTATTTATATTTGATTTAGAACCAAATTGTGTTTTTAGAAAATTGGAATTTGAATTTAAAATTTAAAATTTTCAAGCATTCTTTAATGGTGAAATTGGAAAATGAATGGTTTTACTTTGTAAAATTTCTTAAAAATTTTGAATTTTTTATTAATTCTGGATGAATTTTAATATGAAATAAAAAGTGTCCTTAATTGTTATTGATTTACAACATTATGAGACCATGTTTGTTTTATTCCAAAAAAATGAATTTTGTGCATTATTTTTCATGTCACATTCATTGGAGGATATGATGAAATTAGGGTGTAGGTATTAGAGAGAGTTATGGGAATGAATCCCAATGTGTCCCCAACCCAAATTGGAAAGTAGGTTGATCACAGGTGGGAAGTTATCTAATCAAGTGATAACTAATGAAATATAAGTAATTAATTAACCAAGATAATGGATATCCTTCTCATGCCTTGAGTGCTTGTATAGGCTAAGGATGATAAAGGAAGACAAGCTTCTTAGGGAGCGTTAGACTTGTAAGATCAAGTACCTTCATCTATATGAGAGGATACTCGATTTCGTGTTGAGCCCCACATGAGTGTATATGATGACATTCCCTCTCTCTCTCTAATATCTAACCCAAGTGTAGTTGAGTAGCACTTGAAAGATGATAATTCCCTTCCATGTGTATGTTGTTGGTTATGGCATTGGTGAGTTTCCCAATGAATTTTTCTTGTGTTATGCGATTGGTTAGTTTACCTAGTAAGGATCTTTTTGTTATGACATTGGTGAGTTTTCCCAATGTGGATTGTGTTATGACATTGGTGACTATGCCCAAATATGGAATTGTGACGTTCCATTGATCCATCTTGTGTTTTGGATAAGTGTTTTGATATGATGTTTATATTGAGTGTATGTTTTGTGTATGGTGTGCATGTGTAAGCCATCACCCCATGTGTTTCACATGACTGTTGTGATAGTGACCCATGTGACTATCTCCTACCATGGTGGGAGTGCATCCTTTTTATTCCATAAGCTTGGGTGGTGTGGAAACCATCGTTGGGAATCAAAAGATTGTGATGGAGTTGAATATGAGTTCATGTGCTATAAAGTATTTCATATTTTATTTCATTTGTTTTATTGATGAAAATTGTATATGTAAAGGAAATTTGAGTCCTTTTGATGTAATTATAATATTATGTTATTTTGAACCTCTCTTCTTGAGATGGATTGTAATCCATGGATAATGTAAGTGTAATTATTTGTAGCTATGTGACTTGGTGCTAGAGCCAAGCATGATCACATTAAGTATGCTTATGTTTATGCAATGTAATGGTAAAATGAACTTAGGAATATTTCATTTGGACTTAAAATTAATGCAAGAATGTTTCCTTTGGGTTTAAAATGAATGTAAGTGTCTTAGATTATTCTAGGATGGTGTTATGGATTTGTCATCATTTCAAGTAGTGGAGAGTTTTTACCTCCTAGTTAAGAAACCTATTGTTAAGGTTTTCCCTTGTGTTTATATTTTTGAAGTGTGTCTAGATGTGGATTGGAGGTTAATGATTCCCTCATCCTATCTTGGTGTGGTGTTGTGAGAGAACGTGATCATGGTTAGTATTCGATCATCATGTAGGTGTTGTCCTCACTCTTTAATATGTTCATCATGTGGTGGATTTATCCCGTGCAAGTCATTAGTCTTCCATTATTATCGCCTTGCTTATGCAATGGTGAATTTTTCTAGTTCTTGTTGTTGTGTCTTTATGAAACTTGTGTGTGTATTGTTACATATCGATGTTGTTTTTTTTGTTTCAAAAAAGTTTCATCAAGTTTTATTTTGAGCATGTTATCTTGGGGCATTACATGTGGACCGAGAGAATGTCATTAGTGATTTTCCTACTTGGAAAAAAACCTTTCTAATCACTATGAATCAAGCTATCCAAGAAAGGTTTGATGTGATTGACCAATATTTAAAAAAAAAATATATATCATGTTGCAAAGACTTATAGGCTTGAATTTAGACAATATATTCACCCCAAATTATTTAGGGATAAGGGTAATAAAGGTATTATTAATTTACTTGAGGAGACTAATAGAAGATTGGAATTTCCTAATTGCTTGAACAACATCTGTACCAACAATGTCCCAATATTTTTGAGAAAATATTGGAGGGAACCCATCAAGGCTATGAGATTTGGAAGGGTCAAGGGAGAACACAATATATTTTATTTCTTTTTTAGAGCCACACCTTTCCATGGCCAATAAATCAGAGGTGGATAGAGAATTGGGGATTACCTACAATAGATAGTAAACAACAAGGTCTAGGTGGGTGGTGTTTTTAGGAGGGTTAAGGAGGTACTTGAAAAATTGATTCCTTCTTGAGATATCTCTTCTTCCTTGGAGAAGTGGGATCCATGAGCCTTGAGAAGTTTAGTAATTCTATTCCTTTTTTCGTGCTTAATGGTAGATTGATGAAAAATCTTAGAGTTCATGTCTCCTTACTTTATCCATTGATTTTTGGATATTTGTTTTCAATAAACTTCCTCTTTCTTGATAATATTATGAATATCACTTAGAAGAATCTTTTCCCTATCAGAGAGCTTCCAAGGCTCCATATCTATCCATTTCGATTTGGATTTTCCTAAGTTGGTCCTTTATTGTTGATTTCTGAGAGAAAATGTTAACGAGTATGTGCAGGATCATGATGGGCCAAAAAGTGACAATATGATGGGTATGTGTAGGGTATGTGGTTGACAACTTTTTTTTACCCAAAATTGATTAAATGAAAAGGGTTTTTAAAGGAGATTCTTAGCTTTCCACCAATATAAATTATGCTTTACTTTGAATTTAATAAATAATTATTATTCATTTTCTATTTGAATTACGATTAAAGTCCTAACTGATAAGCTAAATGAAAAACATCTATAGCTTTCAAACGGTATCACATTTTTTGAATCCAAAACATGCATCACATTATATGGTTTGCATACTATAGGATTTAAAAAAAATAAAAATTCATGAAGCTTTGACCAAGTTAAGGTGGTCAAACATACGAGTTTTTATATTTTTTAAAAATTGTAATAAAAAATTCATAATTAATTATTTACTTGGAAAAAAATTACAAAAAAATATGCATCACATCAGTACATGAGTCCTCTACTTATATCTAAAATATTATAAAAAAATATTATCATTTTATTGTGGTTAGGGTGGTTAGACAGAACCTACTTATTTTTTCCCTGAAATTTAAGTGCTACTGCATTGAAATTTCAAATTTTCACCAAATAGATTAAAAAAAAAAAAACCTAGTAGTTTAGAAAATACATTCAATTTTCTACAGATTCTATTCTTACATAGTTTTGAAATAATATAGATAACTTATTCAAATTTTTACGTCAAGTTGCCTAACTCTGTTTTTTTCAAATTTTTTACCACTTAAGGGCTTGTTTTGTCCACATGATCTTGCACATACCCTAACAAAGAAATTTTTGTTCCTATTTGAGGGAATGCTAAGTTTCTCAAGTAATTTGAACATTGTTTAATAAATTTTCACTAAAGTGATGCTACATAAATATCTACTAAACACTTCAAGTTAAAAAAGTTGTGACCTATATTTATTTTAATTAAAATGAATATAGCCATAGTTTTATTTGGAAAGATTGAATTCTACTATTTTGAAAATATAGCCAAAAGGTGACATGGCTTTGAACTTTCATAGTGATCAATATAAAGAAATATATTTTTATAAAAGGCTGGTAGAGTCGAGATTTATAATTTCAATAAAGAGTTAAAAGATGGATCTAGAAAAGGTGAAAGTAATATTTAATTGGTCTACACCAGAAAGTGTTTCAAAGATAAGGATTTTCCATGGATTGATTTGTTTTCTAGAAAGTTCATTAGAAATTCTAATGGTATATATGTGTGTCAATAACTTAGAAAATAAAAGGAAATAAAATAATTTAATTTAATTTTAGGAGAACATTAGCTTTGAATTGTTAAAGAATGTTACTAAGCAACTAGTGTTATCATTGCTAGATTTTGATAAGATATTTTAGGTTGATTGTGATGTTAAATAGTAGTGCAATTGAAGAAGTATTAAGTCAAGATGGTTAAATTAACACTAAATTTCAATGAGAAGTTGAATGACTTGAGGATAATATATTAAATGTATGATCTTAAGTTTTATATTATAATTCAAGAATTAAATAAGTGGTGAAATTACTTTTTATCTATGGAGTTTGTGTTGTATATAGATAATAAAAAATATAGTTTTCAAACAATCAAGATAAGTTGAATAAAAAACATGTAATATGGGTAGATTTTATGAAGACTTATTATATATATTAATATAAATTACATCCAAAATAGGTCTAAAAAATTCTTTAAAACTAGTGTAGAAGGTATCACATGGATAAGAATATGTCATATTAAAGTAATAACAAAACCTTAACCTATTAAACATTCAACATTTACAATTAATACAAGTGTACCAATTACCAATTAAGTAAAAAAGTATACATAATTGTTAAATGACTTAGGAAAGATTAAGCTCCATAACCCTTAGTTATACACTTCCTTTTAGTGTAGGTGTAGAAGAATTGAGTCCCACAGGTACAATGTTGAATGAGTAATCTATTGAGAGTGAACTATTATTCTAATATGATATATCCTTATAATTGAAAAAAAATAGATTAATTCCTATTAGCTTCCTTGATTATAGTACTTGTAGTGTAGGAAATTGTATATCTTTACAATTTCACATTGTGCTTGGGTCCCTCAATTTATTGGATGTAATTAAACTTCTAATTTCCAAATTATGCATTCCAAAGCCTTATTTTTCTCATTTTTTGAAAGGGAATCTTACATTGAAATAATGCAATCAATAATTAAATCACATTGGAGCATGTGTTTCCTTGACTTATAGGCCAAGACCCATTCATCAAAGGGCGAATGGGTCCCCTTTAAGTCCTTAGACCCATTTTAAAATATGTTTTTGGTGGTATTTTATTGATTCAAATTCAACTTGTAATTATCAACTTTTGGAATCTAATTTTTGGGAGATTAGATAAACACCTATAAATACCTAGTTTTTTTATCAATTCAAATCTAATCAAAATTACCAATAATTCCTATGAGAAAATATTATTGTCAAGAGAAATAGATTTATTAGTCATTTGTTGCATCATTCAAGGTCCTAACATCATGTTCAAGCTTATGTGTGTTCATGCCATCTTGTGAAGGCTAACATGCATTGTTGATCCTAAAGCATCCAAACATTTTCAAATGTCCAAACCCATCAATTAAAGCAAGAAAAAGTTCCTTGGAGTGTTGTGTTTGTCTTTAGTCCTCTTAGGGAACTCATTGTAGGTTTGGTGAGTTGTAACAATAAAGTGTTCATTCATCATTTCCTTCTCCATTTGTCATTATCTTTCTATCAAGGTTTAATTACCAAAGTTGCAGTTTGACTAAGGAAAATCCCTATTCAAACAAAATATTTTTTCTCTTTGTGTATATGCACATTACAGGGTGAAGAAGGAATGGGGATCTTAAGGAGCAATTTTGCATTGTTGCATAAGTTGTCATCATTGTTGTAAAGCCACATAAACTAGGTTGTAAACTTTATTTCCAACTTTCCAATAGTGGGACTTATGCAAAATAGAAGCTAAAATCCAACATCAGAGGACTACCAAAAGTGTTTTTAGAAGCGAGTGATCCCACAATAGTGGTTTACAATTTTTGGCCAAACTGGACACTGAAATAATTTTTTTTAACTAAATCTTCACTTTTGAGCACCTATAGTGGCTAAACTGTGAGGAATTTGAAGATGATGCAAACTAGAGTTTCGTGTCATTTTGTCTATAGATTATAAATATAATTTTTTCATTTTTCTTGGAATCAGATTGCACTTAGTTTTCCATTTCCTTTGAAAACTAGTTTATTTCAGAAAACAACATTTTTAAAAAGTGACGCTCACCATATAATGCATAACTTTTTTTCCATGAAGGATAAAATTATAATTCTTTCAAATTTAGATTTCTAACCTAGATATCTAGTGCTTCCACTTAGATATTTTTTAATTGTATATTCTTTCTTCAATCAAGTTTCGAAGTCAAAATAATTACAATTTAGACATAGTACGACTGTATAACGTGTAACTTTTTTTGTATGTATCAAAATTAAATTTTATTTTTTTTGTTGGAACAAGGACTTCAATATCTGGTGCATTCATATTTTTCAAATTTTTTTTGATAATATTCTATTTTTCCACATGTGCAATATAGAGAGCTTGATTTTCGTTGAAAAACCTACATTGACAAAAAATAAAAAAATAAATATAATAATCAAATTTAATTTAATTAAAATTATAATTTTTTGGAAGCTTATAATAAGGAATACATACAAAAAATAAATTTTAAATGAATTCATTTGATCCCCCAAAAGGTAAATCAAAAGTGGTTTTTTATCAGCATTTTGATAGGTGTAAAGGAGACTTTGTTATAGGCATGGTTTAAAACTAGCGGGCTTCTATCCAAGGGGGCTTGGTCTTAGGTGCTTTGAACAAACCCTCTTCAATTGGAGTCCTTTAAATGGAACTTTTCAAGGCTTAAATAATTATATTTTCTAAAAATATGTGATTTCAACAAAAATCAGGATCTCTCAGAAAGTGTAAACCACTATCGTGGTAGCACCCAAGCCCTAACTAGGACCCATTCGCCTATGGATGAACCTATTCTTCAAAAGGTCTCAAAACCAACTTTTGGTGATAGGTGCATGTGTCCTAACCCTTCTTAGATATTCCCATAGACTGTGATTTCAGTTTCTATACTTTCATGAATTTTCATTTCATATATTAGGTCTTATAATTCATTTAGTTTGAACATTACAAATCATTTTAATTTGGGTTCAAATATGTCCTATTGTGTTAAGGACTAAGATCTAGGTTTGATTGACTCACCATTGAGGTGGAAAGTCAATATTTACACCATGTGATCTATTTCCTAATGAAATGCCCTTAGGGAAAGACACAAATAGAGAAAACACCCTTTTTTATTTAAGGACCCTCATTACCAACATTTTAGTACTAATAATTTAAGAAAATATAATTATTAGTTTGTCATTGATTTTTTAGTTTATCATTTAACTTATTTTTGTCTATCATAGTTGATAACATAATATAGAATAATTCATCATAATATACAAAATTGAAAGTGAAAACATAATTTTATATATCTAAATTTAAAAGAGGTGTTTAATCCTTTCTTTGAAACAATTGAAGTAAATGAATTGGGAAACCATTTATTGAAATATAAAATAGTTCCTTTAATCTACATGTTAACTTATTCTTTCTTTAAAATAGAGATAAATCTATTTCCATTTATCCAACATAATCTAATTCAGTCTGTTAATAACATCAATATGGTAACCAATTATCAACAATATAAAATATCTTAATTTTTATTCAATCTTAGAATAAAATTGAGAAGAAAATTTATTTATAATTGATCAAATATACAAAATAGTTAATATAAACTACAACATTTTTCTATAGTATACATCTCCTTAATAAAAAATTAATACTATAACAAATAATCAATAATCAAAATAATAAGCCTTTTTGATACATTTTTAGTTTATAAAAATGGGGTTAATTTAAACCAAATTAGAAATTATAGTAAAATTGACTTGATTGTCATCTAACATTGAAGAGTATTACAAAACTAATTAATAACTAGCAAGTGAAATACACACACATTTTTCATTGGAGAGAACATGTTATTGACCTACTACCAACTATGATAAGCCATAAAAGTATTACAGTCAACTAAACCGTAAACTATTATCAACATAATCATAACCCACTAGTATTAGTCATAAGATAATAAATGACACAATAATATTTACAAAAACCTATATCTAAACCTCCAGGTAAGCATAACTAAATCCATACATTATAACAAAATAATGAACCAATAAGGATTTCACTATATAAACAAGTGTTCCATGATTAAATAGATTTTTTTTCAAGACCAAATAATAATTATCAAAATATTAACATTTATAACACAACAACCAAGTTCTTGATAGCTAGTATGTTGAGATAATAGTTCATTGAAACACAATTGTTGAGTCCTTAATAGTGATCATATCAAAGTGGTCATATTTGAAATTCTTTAGTTACAATAAATCAATCATCCTAATAAATCAATAAGGAAAGGTATCTACATCTCCCCTAAAATAGGAAATTCCCTCAATATGAGGCTTGGTCAACATAAGAGAACCCCAATTAAATAATATAATTATTTTCTAAGTGATTCAACTTATCATGGAGTGTCTAGATATGATTTAACTAAAGATACTTTAAATGTTTTATCAACTTAAATAATCAAGAAAATTTATATAATAGATTAAATGAACTATGCTTGCATTCAAGCTGTAGTGTAGGAAATTGTATGCCTTTACATTTTCACACTATGTTTGGGTCCCTTAATTAATTGGACTTAATTAAGCTCCTAATTTGCCAAATTATGCATTCCAAAGCTCTATTTTCCTTGTTTTATAAAAATGAAACCTATATTTAATTAATGCAATTAATATTTTAATCACCCCAAAATGAATGTGTCTTGGAATTTTGGGCTAGGACCCATTCACCCAATGGAAAATGGGTCCTCCTTAAGTCCTAGGTCCTAAATTTTAGTATTTTTTTGGTGGTATTTTAATAATTCAAATTTCCTATATAATTGTTAGCTTTCGAATCTAATTTTTGGGAAAATAGATAAACACCTAGATAAGGGTGATCCTACAATACTGGTTTACAATTTGGGCCAAACTAGACATTGAACTGATTTTTTCTAACTAAATATTCACTTTTGAGCACCTATAGCGGCTAAACCATGAGGAATTTGAAGATGATGCAATTTTTTTCTGTAGATTCTAAATATATTTTTTTCAAAATTTTTGGAATTAGATTGCACTTCTTTTTCCATCTCCTTCAAAAACTAGTTTTTTTCATTAAACACCATTTTTAAGGAATGATTCTCACCGTATACAACATAATTTTTTTTTTCCATGAAGGATAAAATTATAATTTTTTCAAATTTATATTTGTAACTATGATATCTAGCACTTTCATTTAGTTTCATAGTGCTTTATTGAATATTTTTTCCTTAATCAAGTTTCAAAATCCAACCAATTACAATTTAGACATAGGCAGACTGTATACAACATAATTTTTTTTTATGTATGAATTTTTTTTTTTTTTTTGGTTGGATCAAGGACTTCAACATCTAGTGCACTGATATTTTCAATTTTTTTTATAATTTTCTATTTTTCCATGTGTGCAAAACAAAGAGCTTAATTTTCGGTGAAAAACCTACATTCACAAGAAATAAAAAATAAATATAATAATTAAATTAAATTTATTTAAAATTATACTTTTAGGGAAGCTATAATAAGGACTACATATAAAAAATAAATAAATGAATTCATTTGATCCCCCAAAAGGTAAATCAAAAGTGGTTTTTTATTAGCATTTTGATAGGTGTAAAAGAGACTCCGTTATAGGTATGGTTTAAAACTAATGGGGTTCTATCTAAGGGAGTTTAATATAAGGTGGTTTGATCAAACCCTCATCAATTGGAATCCTTTAAATGAAACTTTTCAAGGCTTAAATCATTATATTTTCTAAAAATATGTGATTTTAGCAAAAATCAGGATCTCCCAGAAATTGGAAACCAATATTGTGGGATCACCCATAAATACATAGTCTTTTTATCATTTAAGATCTAAGGATAAATTATAAGACATCATATGAGCAAATATTTGTCAAGAGAATTCAAGAGAAATTTTTTTAGTCATTTTTTGTGACATTCAAGATCCTATCATCATGTTCAAGCTTATGTGTGTTCGTGTCATCTTGTGAAGGCTAATATGCATTGTTGATCCTAAAACATCCATGCATTCAAGTATCCAACAAGTCAAGCAAACCAAGATTTGATTCCTTGGAGTAATTTTTTTGACTTCAGTCTTCTAAGGGAAGCCATTAAAGGTTTGGTGAGCTATAGTAGGAAAGTTTTCATTCATCATTTCTTCCATTTATCAATTTCCATTATCATTCTATCAAGGTTTAATTACCAAACATGGGGTTTGAATAAGGAAAACCCCCATTCAAAAAAAATAAAAATATTCTATTTATATGTGCAAATTATAGGTTGAAGGACTAAAAAAAACTCAAAGAGAATTTTTGCAACATTGCATAAGTTGTCACCATTATTATCAAGCCACAAAAACTTGATTGCAATCTTATTTATGAATTTTTGATATCGGGACCTATGTAAAACTAAAGCTAAGATCCAACATCAGAGGATTGTCAAAGATTTTTCTAGACACCCTAACCAGGAACCATTTACCCTAGGATGAACCTGCCCTTCAATAATGCTTGAAACTAATTTTTTATGCTAGGTACCTGTGTCTGGACCCTTCTCAGATCTTCTTGCAAACTGTCAATTTGATTCCTATAGCTTTAGGATATTGCATTTTATCATCTAGGTGATATTTTCCATTAGGTTTAGTTGCATCAAATTATGTTCACTTAGTTCTAAATCCTATTATTCTAATAAACCTAGAGATTTAGGTATGATAAGCTCACCTTAGGGTTGAAAATCAATCTCGACACCCTGCAATCTCCTAGTTTCAATGAAATCTTAGAAAGAGGGACATCTTTAGTTCTTTAGTTATTTGTATGAAGGACCTAGGACACCACTTTTTGGTGAACCTATGATTGTACATCATCTTTTCTAATTTAGAGATAATTGAAACCTTAGATCTAGGTTTTGTATTATCTAGTTTTGCATTGTATTTAGGGTTACAATTTGCATGTTTACATCATCTAAATTTGTAAAAAATCTAAAAATATTGCATACATTTTGCATATTAGATTGGATAAAATTGTGTTTTAGTTAGTTAGATCAAAATTACATCAAAAATTACATTAAAAATGTTTTCATTTAGTTCATACATTTTCATAAAGTGTCATTTTCATTTCACATAAATTTCTAGAAATTTTGTCAATAAAGAATCTATTTGTAGTTAGGAACAGTGAGTTCAAATATCAAATTAAACATTCAAAATTAATTTCTCAGACCCATGTCCAAGGACACACTCCTCTTAGGGAGAACTTATCCTTGTACAAATAATTTTTTGAATTTATGTACATTTATCAAGGTTTTTCTACATTCCTTTGTTGTACTTGCAGATCTCTATTTTAGTTTTAGAAATTGTATTTTTTTTGTAATTGTTTGCATCTAGTTTAATTAGTGAGAAAAATTGCATTATTTAAAATAAAATTTGGTATTTCAAATTATCATTTTTAGGTCCTTGCATTTAAAATTAGTAAATTATCATCTTTAGATCTAAAAATTGCAAATATCTTCTTTAATACTTGCATTGTGCTTCCTAGTTCTAAGTGTTTACTATCTCTATTTAGTACTTTTTGTCTATTTTGGGTACACTGTTTGATGAAACTTGTATAAGTATTACAACCTAGTGTCCTATTGCTAATAGTTCAATGAGACATAGTTTGAGACTCATGGCATCCCATGCTGGTATACTAGTTGTGGATCTTGGGTTTTCTAACTCTCACTCATAGTGTTGACACTAGTCAATGCATGTTGGGTTCCATCCCTAATATCACATGTCCTATAACCACTACTTCTAATGATTTTGAAAACATTTTTGCTCATATCCCTCAAGAGAAAATAAAACAAATAGATAAAGCCTTAGGAAAACTCAATATTTTGTGAGTACAAAATATATTGTTGGTATTGTCATTCCTATCATAAAATTAACATGAGAAGAATGCTTGATAATGAACATGGAATATAGATTGTGCATAGATTATCCCATATTATTGATAATAATATTCCTACAATGGCTAGTTGTGCTCAAGCTTTGGGTTACACCCAAAGTCAAGGAGGAAATCAAATTCCTCCCCCTTCAAACATAACCTCTATTCCTACATAAACTCATTCAATTATCACTACAACAATGCAACCAACCAACAATATCACTCCAACTTTGGGTATTTCCATTGGAAATCCTCTTATCTTTGTGAATTTAAATATCATATCTCCAAACCCCACACCTCTCACAAACTTGCAATTCACTTGTCCTCCTAACACATATACACCTCCACCATATTCCCCTCCATCTCAAAAAACAACCAATGATTCCATCATAAACCAACTTTTGCAAAATGTCACAACCCTCCAACAACAAATGGTAATATTGAACCAAAATCAAAATGGTCAACCCTCACAATATGTCAAAAGAAACCCATTATCATTGGAGACATTGAGAACAAAAATACCACAACATATAGAGATTATAAGATTTGAGAAATATGGTGGTAAAGGAGATCCCAGAAACAATGTTTCAACATACACAACCTTATGTAGTGACTTCATTTGTGAAGATAAACTCTTGGGTAAAATTTTTCCTAGGTCTTTGAAAGGTATAGACTTGGAATGGTTTTGTTCCTTACCAAATAACTCAATCCAACTCATTCAATGAGATTGTTGATGCCTTTCTAAACCATTTCTAAGTGCACATTAGTCCTAAGACAGCTCTACTAATCTCATGTAATGTAAATAATGGGTAGATGAAAAGGTCATTAATTTTATAGCTTGTTATCAACTACTTTACTCACAAATCAACATTAAGATTCTTGATGCTGATCTTGAAAGGATGTTCATTGATAAATTACAAACAAATATTCAAGATAAGCTTGGGATGATGAAATTTCCCTTTTACACATTTATGGACAACTCTCTGTGATTATCAAAACTCACTTAATCAATGTGTAGAAAAAGCTCATTTAACCCATCTTGAAAATTATGAAATTGTGCATCATAACAATTTTCAACCATTCGAGAAACCAAACAAGTTCTTTATACAAATAAGCCAACCTCAACCAACCCATCATCTTCAATCTCAAGTGGCTGCCATAAAAACAACTCCATACCCATTTAGATAAAAGAATCTAGGAAATTCACCCTACTACCCAATACCCTCCATTCAATCATGTTACAACTTGATGAGGGTACTCTTACAAAACAACACACACAGAACCAAAAAAGAGAGATAAACAAAAAATGGAGAAAGAAACACTTTCTTTCTATTATCTTGATGAAGTGAAATTACAATACTTAGAAAATAACATACAACAACCACATGGGCCTTTTCATTATAGAAATTTGCAAGCCAAAAACCATGATCTACACTACCACAACTCCCTTCTGTAATCGTTGTTCTCCCTCTTTATCCAAGAAGTGTAATTACCTTAGAATATTCTAAAAGGTGTAACCCCATTTTGGTGCCAAAAATTCCACCATCTATTTCTCGCTCTAGAAGATTTTGTTTATTTTTTCATTTTATATTTAAATATTTTGGAACTTCTCGAGGTCATAAATTTTGATTTGACCGTCATATTTCCAATTTTAACATAACATTGGAAAGCTTGTGAAGAGATCTACAACCATATTTTGCTAAATTTGTAAGATTATATATTTTTCACTATGTTTTGGGGCTTCGAAGGGCCTCGATTTTTAGTTTTAAACTTCATTGGAGAAATTCCTTGGGATGAGAATTTAATATATTCCAAATAGTACAAGATTTTGAGATGATTCTTTCACCAAAAATCTTATTTTTCAGTTTCACTCCTTGGGGTTAATTTTTTGTGTCCATAAGAATAGAAATAGGTTGACTTACTAAAAATAGTATGTGACCATTTTTGGTTGTTTCTAATTTATAACTATCCCAAAGATTGCATGAATCACCATGGGCCCTAAAAAAACTAAGGAAACTACGAACAAAATGAAAATACAATATTTTTTGGTGATGCAAGATTTCCCTTACACCACTGGATGCTCTTGCATCACAACTCTTGAAAAAAAAGTTAATCACCTTAGCTCCCATTAAATCGCTTGATACCACTAAACCTTTACCTACAAACTATAATCCAAATTCTTTTTTCTAGTATCATTGATAGAATGGACATAATGCAAAATAGTGTATACGTCTTAAATATGTAGTGGAAGACATCATTGATTCTAATCACATTTGGTTGGGCAATGTTAATACTCAAGGAAATAAATATGTTTCCCCACCCAATAAAAAATTGAAAATCTTTACCAATTCAATGTCAACCCACTCATTTTTAAAGCTAGTGATACCAAGAATGATGTGATGAATTTTGAAAAGATACAAGACATAACTAATGGTGACAAGAGTGATAATGAGGATGATCTACATACCATGATTGGATTCATTGATGTTAAAACTTGTAACGGCCAAATCAACTTGTCTATGGACATTGCTTTCTCACATAGTGATATACATAAGCATTCTCTTGATGGTCCTCTTTACATAGCTAAAATAATCAATGACAATCCTAAAAATGGGATATTAATTTATCTCACATGTGTAGAGAATGTGATTGCCGAGGAATTCTATTTTGTGCATGAAATTTACCACGATTGTTATGAACAATCAAAAGCATGGATTAAAATGCGTGATGGTTTTGCTCACCTTATGATAGATTTGATCACTCTTCCATTAAAAGTTGGACCAAAAAAATTAGATGTCTCATTCTCCATCATCTCAATGTCAGGTCAATTTCATGTGAAGTTAAGCTATCCATGGCTACCTCCATGGATGTTATCCCATTGGTGTTGGGAAATTAATTGTTATTTTTCACATAAGTTAATAATGTGAGTTATTATCACAACTCACATAGCTATTGTGGATGTGATAATAGTTATTTTTAAGGTTTTTTAGTATGATTATTTTTTTGTATTACGAGCTATTCAAAATGGCTCATCTATATTAGAGAGTTGTTATAGGATCTCTCCTACAATATAGGAGATTCTAATCCTATAAATATGATATATGTATTGAATGAAAATATGAATAAGCATTATTATTTTGTGTGCAACTCTCTAAAAACTAACATGGTATCAGAGCGGGCAATAAGGGAGATTGTAGGATATTTTCTTTCATGACTTTAATTGCTAAAAGCACACATTATTGAGATCACCATAGTTGGAATGGGATATAGAGAGAACTTAGCAATGTAAAAAGAGTGTTATGTTTTGGTGCGACAACTACTCAAAATTTCAATGTGAAGTTTTAATGTCCATAGAAAATTTTCCATTGTGGTTCATTGCTTTGTCCCATGTATGGTGGTTCATATATCTCTTAGCGATTTGGCATATATTTGATTGGCTTGCATTTTTGATACATGATATCTATTGTGGTGCTCATTTCTAATTGAATCTCTCACAACGAATCTCATTCATGTTGAAGGACATTGAAATTTCTCAAGCTCCTATGTAGAGGTTACATAGATTTGATATCCTATGAATACCTGCAATAGTTTGATGGATGGCTTTAGTGTTGACCGCTCTATTCTGAGTATTGTTTGGATCGAGCATGTTGTGATCTGATCTAATCTTTGTCTTCGTTCATTGTTATTGACTCATGCCTCATAATTGTAGATTGTTTTATTAACCATTTTAAATGCATAATTGCTCAAGATAAGTATGATGGCAGGGTCGTAATGTTTCTTGGATGTGATAGGTATTTCTATTCACATTATATTGATCAATTTTTTTTCCTAATTGGAAAACTCTTCCAAAGAAGCCTAATAGTGTATCAGTTGCTAGTAATAGGTTGGTTCATTTTTTGTTGGCCTGTGTTGGGCTCCGTGTAAATTTGCATCAATTGTAACCCTCCTCAAATTCACAAGGGTATGTGTAAATCAATTTTTTCTTATAGTTTGTATACACTCCCATTTCCACACAATCTATGGGTTTCAAGCTAGTGGAATTCCACTCAGGAGGAACAAGTTATTACTATTTAGTTTTTTTTTTAAGTCTACATTTATAGATTAAGTGTTAGTGTTAGTGATAATTTACAGGTTAAAGTTAAATTTTTATAGGGCCCTTTTTTCACAAGTCATTAGTGGTCATCAAAAGTGAAAAAGAATTATAAAATTGTTTGAATTGTAAATGCATGCATTATCATTTGTATACGATGTCCATATTGAGGGGGGCATTTCAAAATTCATCCTCAAAGTCAAATTTTATAATTATGTAGCAAAATAATGGAGGACAGAGGCATAAGGGTTGGAGGTCAATCAATGACCTCTTGTTAGTCACTAACAACAAGGCCACATAAAGCTATGGTAGAATCTTTTCTTTTTGTGTGTAGTGTGGTGTCTACCTATTTGTATTGTTTATGTTGCTTTGTGTGTGGATATTGGAAAAATGATTGTATTGGAGAGCAACTGACTACAAAGATCCTTTGGCTGCCAAGATCCTCTAAGTGTCGTACTTTTTTGGAAGATGGTCAACTGGTGAATTCATTCATTGGAAATAATGGCCAAGTGAAACAAGATCCAGACAACAAGATCTAAATAGTAATATGCAATATGGCATGATTTTCTTTTCAATATTCCTATTTGTGTGAATAAATGGAGTTTCACATTGTGGGGTGGAATAAAAAACAATGTTCCATTCCCATTTGGCGTCAAAATGGCTAAATTCAAAGGAAGCTTCTAGTGGAAGTGTTAGTTTTCTATGCTATTTGAGATTGAATTACAATGATTGGTAATAGTGACTACAATGAAGAATATTGTGTTCTTATGGAATGTGATGTGAAATTTTTTCTAGTATGGGTCTTTTAAATTTGTGTGGATTTCTTCCTTGATATACAAGTATAGTGGTGAAAAAAAGCACCAGAGTAAGTTTGTTCATGGATCTTGAAAGGGTTTGTGGGAAGATTCAGAAAACCACATGAGGTGAACAAATGAATGGGTTTCTACTCATGGCTAGGTTTGTGGTAAACCTGTGTGAAAACCATGAAAGGTTGATAGGAGGTGCCTTTCATTTTGAATCAATATCATGACCTACTAGAGTTGGGATTACTTTAGATGAAGGGTGTGAGTTCTTACCATGTTCACACTAAGGGGTTGAATGTTGGGAAATTAATTGTTCATGTTCACATAGGTTAATAATGTGAGTTGTTATCACAACTCATGTAGCTATTGTGGATGTGAAAAATGTTATTTTTTAGATTTGTTAGTATGATTATTTGTTTGTATTATGAGTTATTCAAAATAGCTCATCTATATTAGAGAGTTGTTATAGGGTCACTCCTACAATATAGGATATTCTAATCCTATAAATATGATATATGTATTGAATGAAAATATGAAGAAGCATTATTATTTTGTGTGCATGTAATGCCCCGCCACACAACCCTAGAGGAAGTTGCAATTTACTACTCAAATGTACTATTTTTTTTTTGTTTAAGTACAAATAACATGCAAGATCACTATCCATTGCCAACAACCTCTAGGGTTATGAGACTGAGATTACTTTAAAACCCAAACAACAAACATGAATTAAAACATAACATTTAATTATATAACAAATTAATTACACATCCATTCCATACATGATAAAATTACGACAAAGGCATTAAAGATACCACATGATTCCAAAAATATACCTTACAATATGATTACAACACTCATTCCCCGAATGAGGTAATTCCAATAAATAACGTTACAAATTACATCCTCCACTTTGATACAAATGAGGGGTAATAAATTACAATAATAACTGAAAGGAATGAAGCAAGAAAGAACTGTATCCTACGAGCTCTCCAATAGGAAACCTCATCCACACGAACAAGAAGATGACCCAACAGATTTAGGGTGCACGTTCCACCCAACCATGTGATACCTGAAGGCTCACCCCCTGTGTTAGGAGATAGTAACAAGGAATTCCTAGGCAAGACCATCCACCACTAGACATAGGATAACTAACACTGACACAACCAATCACATGAACCATACAACCATAAGAATAAAACAAGTACAACTCAAACATCACTGACATAAGTCACATTGCTTCCAGAAGTAAAATAGATCAAGTAAGATAGGAAGCCCATACTCTTAAAACCAAATACCAACTGTTGTCGTAGAAAGAGTGTCATCACATAGCTCGACATGGGATCTCCTCTGGGAATCTTCCTAGGCTTCGACCCCCACTATGGGTTATCTTGGTGGCCTCTACCGAATCCCAACACCCATACTCACTCATGTGGAATCAAATACCTCTTGTAAGGACAAGATAGATGATCTTGCCATTCCAGGCCTTCCTGTCTCATCCCAAGTCTATACAAGCCCTTGCGTCCATGAGCAAGACTCAATTATCTTAATTAATGTGAAATACCACCTAACTTCTAAGTACATTAATTTAGTTATCACTTGATTAAACCACTTCTGAAGGTTTCCCAGTTTACCTCTTTGGGCTCTGGCCCCTAACATAAGCCACTCTTCTACTTGACAACAAACCAACACAAAAATAAATCACCAAGGGTACCAAATTGCATACAACAAGATGACAATCACTCCAACTCTAGGAGGAACATATAATCAGAACTCTCTCCAAACATTGGAGGCAACAATGGTCAAAACCCTCTCCAAACACTAGAGGCAACAAAAGTCCAAACCCTCTCCAAACACTAGAGGCAACAAAACACATACTCCACTCCTAATCCAAAGGAGAGACAAAACCTATAACCCACTCCTAATCCAAAGGAGGCACAAAACCCAAGACAATCCAAAGGTTGACTATCATACTACAACAACCCCAAAAGTTAAACCCCTTCTGGAAGACTTAACAACCCTTCAAAACAAATTCCCCAAAGCAAAAAAAGACAAAGAACTGCACATTCAAGAAGAGCAATCAAACATGAATTAAATCTATATTCGGGTTTCCTAAACCCACTTCCTTCATTAACATTCAGTAATTTATTGCCTTAATAACACTAATTTAATAACGACTCTTTTCAGAAAAAAGATGAAATTTAAACCAAATATTAAATTCCCTTATTACTTTTAAATAATAGAAGGTAAACATTTACTTCTTCGATTTACAACATATCATTTTAAAATAACTATTTCCTTTAAAAAAATTTCCCTATTAAATAACTACTCACACATTTGAACAGTTATAACAAATTTAAATCTAAAGGTTTACTTCGGTTTCCTATTAACATTTAAATATACTAAAAACCCGTTTCCCAATTAAAATCATTTCATTATAAAAATAGCTACCTGGACATAACACAATAGTCATAAAATTGCTCTAAGCAAGGTCGATACATAATTCAACTCTAGATGGATGACAACATTCAAGTATTAAAAGATGTCACATAATGCAATTACATAGAGCTTATCTCTTCACTACACATAATGGTTAAAATCAATTGTTTTATAGTAAAATCATTTTAAAATCAATATTTGGACATATACATCTCTATTAATTAAATATTCATTAAAATAAGAACACCGTATCTATACAATTTAAAATTCATTTCTAACTTTTAAATATTATCTCTTTAACCCTATGCACATTTTCCAACTTCCTTAATTAAACAAAGGATCAAAATCAATTTTCTTAAAAAAACATCTCTCTTACAAAATCAGTCTTTGCATCATTAAATAAAACAACCCTCTTATAATCAATATATTTAAATATAAATATATATTAAACATATATACAATTATCTACTCAACGTATATATAATTTATATGTATATATGCTAAAATACATAAATATTATTTAAATATATTTAAATTAAGAAAAAAATTAAGATTTCACATACAAAATACATATTTATTACCATATATATATGTATATACCAACATAATATAAATATATACACAAAAATTATCATTTTACAGTCAAACTGTGTAACTGCACAATAAAATTTTGCAATAAAACAATAAATTTGTCAACACAACAACAGGGTTTAAATTTCAGTTTGATATGAAGATTTTCTTTTGGTTTTTCTTTCAATTTATCATTGTGTGATGTTGTTTTGGTTTTCTTTCCTAAATCAAACAGTAGTTTGCAAGATTTGAAATCATTTTACATGGGTTTTTCTTTGAATCTAAATAGCATTTCCAGATTTAAACTCTTTCAAAATGAAACAAGAAAAAAAGAAAACAAAGAAGAACCTGGTGTTTTCTCCCAAAGCTTGAAGACTTGACAATGGCTATTCCAAATCTTTTCTTCAAAATCCAAATCCAGCCATAGCAAAACTCTCCACCAAAAATCAAAAAATTCCCATAATGTGAAATGGAAAAAGCTCAAATAGAGTTTTCCGCAAATTTTGGTCAAACCCCTAAAATATCCCACCCACTAAATTTATTGAACATTTGGATGATATTTCCTTTTTAAATTTTTTTAAAACAATTTACTTTCAAAATGATATTTCATGCATTTCATTTAAAACCAAGAATTTCAAAGTTGCAAAGAATATATTTCATCCAAAATTTCAAAAAGTGAAATTTAAAACACATTTCTATTTTTATTATCATTTAACTTTAAATATCTAACATGATTTCCATTTCCATTTTAAATTTGAATCTTAATATACAATAATGCTAAAACAACCATTTCATTTAATTTATCACCATTAACCTAGTTAATCAATAAACTAAAAATGATTTTATTAATTAAATCAAAATAATCAATGAAATAAATAACATTTCAACAATGAAACTAGATATGTTAAATCATCATTTTAACCATACCCACCATTTAATATCCTTTAAAAAAAATGAAAATTAAATAATTAATCAAGGAGGATTGAACTAATTTAAAACAACTAAACCCGACGACAACCCTACAACACGCTATGACTAGGGTGATGACTTGGCACGAAAAACCTAGCTACTATCTCCCAATCAATTACCGTTGGTCAATGGACACGCTCAAACCTGTGAAATCAGGTGGAGTCGATGTCTTGTACCTGTCAACCTGCAAACAAAGAGCATATCGAACATGCATATATATGATATAATAAAACACACCGTGAAGGGGAAATATCAGAATCATAGGGCGCTCGCAAGCGAGTGATACAATCCCGTCCCCTTCACCAATACACTCATCATAGACTAACAGTTCCATCATAAACAAATATCTCACACAATAACATGTTACAATAACTAATCATCCTTACACCAATTTAAAACATGTCAAATAAAGCATCATATAAGATACATCACATCACACCAATAAACTATCGCTCTATAATTATCGATCAAATTGCACACACATGATATAGCATCTCAATAACCAAAAGGCACATCAAAGCAAACAAGGACACACTATCCAACCAGAACGCAAAACGGAGGGGTATTACAGTGCAACTCTTTGAAAACTAACAATTGGTAGTTCATAAATGCTTTAAATTTCCATTTGGCAATGAAATTTTTGCTGTGCATCATAGTAGTTTTAATCCTTTTTATTCCCATGAAAATTTTTCATTAGACTTGTTTTGGATTGAACCTGTAGACATCTAAATTTGACCACTTCCACATCGTCAAAATCGTTTACTCTATTCATCTATTTCGTCAATATTAATTAAACAATTTATTTAATTAATATTTCATCTTTTGCCTAAGTTTCCTAAAGTATTTAATTAAATAATTAAAAACTTTACCTTACCCTCTTTTCCTCTTTAAATTAAATAAACATGTCAAATTTATTTAATTTAGTCATTTGACCTTTTAAAATGAATTTTAAATTCCTCATTTTTCTCTCTTCTTGTCACATCCTCCATAATCCTCTTCTAATCTGAATTAATTTAATTAATTCACGATTAGGATGTGCACACCCTTAATTAGGGATTAATGTCACATCCTCCAAATTTTTCCACTTGCTTCTATTCCCCTATTAATTTTCTTAATCATGTATTTGCAAAAACCATAATCTAATCATCCTGTGACATTTAGCATACCCTTTTGGTCAACCTCTTACATACTCCATATTTGGAATTGACCCTCTTTCCCATGTGAATTTTTAATTCACATTTATTCTTTCAAAACTCCTTATCCCCATGCAAGTTCTAGAATATTTGACTTCTCACATCACTCACATGTGCCAAGGTCTTCTAGAACCTTTGACCTTTCACATCACCCACATGTGTCAAAATTCTACCCTTTTGGGAACATTGTTTTACCCACTAGATTCTTCCAATCATGTGAACTTTTAATTCACATTTATTTCTCCAACTACTTTGCTCTTCCCCATGGAGATTTTTGAGGAGTTCCAAAATTCCTCAAGTGTCACTTTCATTCTCACTTGGGGACAATATGTTCCTCTTTTAGGAAATCTTCTCATCTCCCAATGTACTTTCAAGGTACATGTCCTTATTCCACATCGCATTTCTTTCTTCCACCTCACCTACACCTCATCACACCCTTGGCCACTTCACCTTCCACATTTCAAGATGTGAGGGCTTGTGAGTCCTCAAATCACCATAGCCCTTCATCTTGGCCAAGGTGGCTATATATTGACTATTGAATTCTCTAGAGAATTCAATTACCTCTATAAATACCCCCTCTTCTAATGCATTTAGAACACTTAGCCATTTGAACCCTTATGCTACCAAATTTCTCACTCACTTGCAAGCACTATCCTTCATTATCCATTAGCATTAACATCTCATTTTAATTACATTTTTCCATTGTAGCTTCATTAAGACTCCATTATCTTGCATCCATATTGTCCATGTTGCATCCACCCCTTCATTTCATAGCCATCCAAGGAGCACACAAATCTACAATATCAAGGGCCAACCAAGGAGCAGCACAAAAATGTATAATATTTATCTTATTTTTATCTTTTCTTTATGTTTTCTTCCTTAGGATAATCATTTGAAGTTATTCTTGTGTTTTCCTTCTTGCATTTTAGTTATTTTTCACACTTAGAATATAGTAAAACACTAGGCTCACATAACCTATGGAACCTATAAAGCTTCGTGAAGAATTATTTTTCAAATCCTATCAAAATTTCAAGGATTTAGGCACATAGAAGAATTATCTCTTAGCGATATTCTTGAGTCCATGATTGTTTCTCCTCCCCAACCTATCATTGATGAACCAGTGCTTTAACCAAAGGCCCTTCCAAGTAACAAAGAAAAGTTGAACACAATTCACCCACCAATTTCCTACAAAAGAGAAAGAGATAAAAATACAACTCCTTTGGTGCCTCCTTAGATCAAAAACGTTTATAGACCTAAAGAGAAAATGGTTTCCCAACCCTCAGTAGTTCCTGTTGTTCCTCCCTTATGGGAAGCAAAGAAACCAATAGTTGATAAACTTTCTCCTACACCATCACAACTTGAAAAGCATGCAAGAAGAAATAAAAATTCTAAAGAGCGTAGGCATATATGTCATGCTATTACTCATCAGTTAAAAGAAAAAAAAACCAACAAACCAATATAAAAAACTAACTCAAACAAAGCATGATGATTCTCAACCTTCACAATTAAAAAAAACATGATCATACAATGGACATTGTCATTAAACCTCCTATTGTGATTAACTTGGATGATGATGATGATGAGATTGTTAAGGTTGATGAGGAAGTGCATAATGAGATAAATTTGTTATTTTCCTCTTCCATGAACTTAGATGGGAAAAACCGTGATGATCCTCCTAAAAAGAGTGTATCACCACATGTAGAACTTGGTGATTGTCCTAGTACACCACTTGTTGTTTCCCCTTTGGTTATGTATCTAAATTTTGCATATGATGAACAAGATTGGGATGTAGACGAATTTCTTTAGGTTGGCGCACATGTGTCATACTAGCTATGTTATTTCTATGTTCTTTATGATTACATGTGTGTAATGTGATCCCATATATTGTGCTTCTTGGTGTGTCTTTATGTTTGTGAGATTTATTTGGATGGCTCTTGTTACTTCATTGGTGCAAGGATACAAAGGAAGAAAATCTATTGTGTCATTCTTTTGTTTGTATCTAAATTCTCCTATCTATCGTAAACATTATATTCTCATTGTCTTATGTTTTCCTTTTAGGAATGATTTAAAGCATTAAGAAATTTAGGTCTCCTTTAAGTTGACCCAAAAGGATTGTTTATCTTCTATCTCTCTATGTATCATTCCCCCCTTTTTTTCATTGTTCCATGAGGTATTTGGGGAACCATGATGGTTCCAAGCTCTATTATATCACTATAGCAAAGACATGTGTTGACTTCAAATATGTGTTATCTTTAGATTGCATGTGGGGGAAACCTCATTTTTCATGATGTAACTTTATTTAGAAACATATGTTTGGTATAGGATTTCCAAATAAGCTCCCATTACCCTTTAATCAATTGGAACGTATCATTTCTACTTTAAAATAATTTCTCACATTATTGTGTTTAGCAATTCCTTTGAAGTGGGGCACACAAGTCAAATTTTTTAATTTTTGGAGGAGAGAGGTTGTGTGTTTGGGTGTGAGGGTTTCTTTGTATTTATGGTGGGGGAGGCTCAAACCTTCCCTATGAAGGTATTTCTCCTTTGTACTCCATCGTATCTATGTTCATTTAATTTCCTTCCATTTTTTTCTATGCCTTGTTTGTTTCTTGGTTACATGTGGGTTATTGTGTGGCTTTGGATTTCATTTCTTTCTGGCCTGAAGGGTTGTTCACTCATGTGAATTTCCATTGAGGGGGTACACACCCCCTTGATCCCTTTGGGAGCATCTCAAAGGAGGGGGAAATTAATGGCATTAATCACCCAAAGTATTTTTCATGATTTTGTTTCTATTGAATCCCCTCTGTGCTCTAAAAATGCAAAATTTGTGTTTGAGTCGACAAGGAAGAAGAATCTATTGCTAATGGAGCACCACAAGGTATGTATCCTCCTAACACCACTAATTTTTTTTTGAATTTAGACATGCTTAATACTATTCATATAGAAAAGGGGTAGGGTTTCTAGGGTTGCGGTCTTCTTGGTTGCCATCGACCCTAATAGCCTCCCTACAAGGAAATATTTGGACAATTGATTTAATTCAGTTTGGAATACAAAATTATACATTCAAATTTATCTTTGTAGAATGATTCAAAAAGGCTTATTCTTAATTTACTTCAAAAAAAATGAAATGAAAGAAAAAGTACTAAAGAAGCCCTACTAGAGCATAGGGAAATCAAATTTTAAGGTTTTTTCTTGGTCTCTTGGAGAAAAATGTGATGAAATATTGGTGCTCTCAAGCCTTATATGGCTACTTATAATGGATATTCCTCAAGACTTATGGTTGTTTATTCCCCAAATCTTGGCACTATTCAAGAATGTTATTTCAATCGATAGACCTAAGGTTACACTGCTACACATGAATGCACATGTCCTTATCTCCTTCAACCTAGGGGTTGAACTGCATGGGAATATTGGTTTGAAAATTGAAAGTGACCTCCATATCTACCTTGTAGAATTACTTAGAGGTTTGGGAGCGTACTATCTCTATAGAAGAGAAGGTTGCTTGAGAAAAAAATATCCACTAATCTAAGGAGACACTAGTTCCTCAAGTGGTAAGCCTTCCATTGTGAGCCATGGTGTGGATTCATTGGCCAAGGAGGTAGCGATTCCAAGTGGTTCTGGTGAATCACTCACCGATCGGATCGATTCCTCAATTTTTTCCTCTTAATATCCCTACACTCCAGTGTTTCCCCTTCTGGCTCTCCCCTTGTCCTAGCTACCAGCAACTAGTAGACATCTACAACTAGTTTGATCCCTTATCGGTTAAGCTTCTTGCTTCTCACCCACCGTCATTGATCCCCCCTGCAAATTGTACTTTGGATCCTTTCCCTATGCTCCCGTTGTGGCTTCTGCTTCTAGCCTCAAAGGTTTGGGCCATATTAAGAAAAATTTCCAACAATTAGCGCTTGAGAATTCATATAGAAAAAGAAAGGTGAAAACAATAAGACCCAAAGGAAATTTGAAGTTACAATTAAAAATTATGTTAATTGTGTAATTGTAGATGAGGAAACTATAATTTCTAACCCTCAAGAGACTACTAATAGTAGCAAAAATCCTTTCCTGGTAAAGAATATTGTCTCTACCATTGAAGCTAACCAAAATTTATATGAGGAAACTATGTATCAAAATAAGTCTACTCGACAATTGGAAGGGTTGATTCGGGAGAATCAAAGCTCCAAAAAATTCTTGAGGCATGCTACCAAATAATTTTTTGGAGTTTTGATGCCTCGGGAGGGGGTGAGAGGGTCCCCATAGATACTTGTGGTGCACCTTGCTCAATGCCACTTGAGGACACATTAGATTCCTTAACTAAATGGCCATGAAGTGGTCTATGTACAAGACCAAATCATCCAAGAAGTTAATTGATAACCCCAACCCATCTAATGAACTTGCAAACCCTATTGGGCACAATGGTGATAAGGAGACCCTTAGAAGTCACATGAACCCTCCTAGTGATAGGAATCAAAATGTTAATTCAAATGATGCTAAGAAAACATCCATGGTTGATAAAGACTTTGTAAAGGAAAAAGGGAAGAGTATAAACTGTGAAGGATACTAAGGCCAAGATTATTCCTCATCCCCCTAATGAACCTAAGAAAAGAGGTCAAAGAAAAGGAAGTTCTATAAAATTTAGCAAAAAAAATGTAGGGATTATTAAAGGCAAGAGGAAGAAAAAAAGTATAGTGCTGGAGATTCCCTCTCCCAAAAGAGTTAAGGTTGAAGAGAATGCACTTAAGTATTTTGAGATGTTCAAGAATTCTAAAGATCCCATCGAGCCACCAATGGTAATAATAATAGTTAATCACACCTCTTGGAATGTTAGAGGGATGAATTACCCTGACAATAAATATTTGGTGAGAAGGTCTATCAACCTAGAATAGAATAAATATTGTCTTGTTGCAAGAAGTCAAATCAATTGGGTTCACACTTCAAACCAACATGAAGTACATATGAGGAAATTTTGAATTCCTAGGCTCCCAACATGAGAGAGCGAGAGGGGGAGTTGACGTTTTGATGGATAAAAAGTGGAAACCATACCTTAGTGACTTGGGGGTTTCCACTTACAATAGAGTTGTTTGGCCCACCTTTGAGAGGGGTGAATCCAAATTTAGCACTTGTTCAATCTATGCAACCAATGACTATCTAGGGAGGATTGAGCTATGAAAATGGTTAGACAACCTCCCATAGGTCCCGTGGATTATAGGTGGTGACTTCAACATGATAGATAATAGGGAGGAAACAAAAAGTGGCATCAACATGGATTGGAAAGGAAATGAAAAAAACTACTAGTTTAGGTTGAGGAACAAGCTCAATATCATTGATCCTCTTGAAAGCATGAAAGAGGAAAGTAACACTATATGGTATAACTAGTGTAATGCACAAAACAATGGTAAAATAATATACGTAGGTTGGATACCATTCTAAACCAACATATAATTATTTAGTTTTAAGCCAATAAATGGTGAGAAAAGGGCGGTGGTATACCCTTCTACCCTCTTTGATCACCTCTTGATCAAGGCCATACTAACCATAAACAATGGTATAAAGATCAACACCAAGCACATGGATAACTTTATCCTTAACACTAGTTTTTTGAAGGATGAGGATTGCATAGAGGCTATAAATACCTTGAGAGGGATCAACAAATGGATATTTAAGGACTATAGTCTAGTTGAAAGGTGGAACCAAAATGTAAAGGCTTGGAGGGCTATCTTTTAGATAGTTGGTAAAAAGAGGGTAATGGATAGAAGAAGAGAAGAAAACCATATCTAAGATGGGCTTCTAGAAGTTGAAAATAGGATCCAAGAAAAACCAATGAGTGACTTCAACTCTATGAAGAGATTAATAAAGCTAAAATATCTTTGAGGACTTTACAATCTAGAAAGATTTAAGGCCTAAAATTTAGGGCTTGTTGGAAATTTTTTCATTGATGTCAAGTAATCATGAACAAGATGATTGAAGATAACATATTTTTGAGGAAAGAATATCTAGATTTAATAGTGATGAATCCAAACTCTTGCACATACATCATATGATTTGAATTAAGACATAAGAAGTAGATATAAAATAGGATGTATGTATATTTTATGTTGAATTAGACTCATTGATTTCTGAAAGAAGTAATCAATGAACGTAGCACATCTTCATCAATGATGAGGAGTTTGATATTATTTCAAAATAGATTTATGAAGAACATTATGTGCAAATTTAGTAGATAAATCTTTAGATTATACAGTCATTAAGCCATAGAAGTAATTGACCTTATTAAGCCAAATTCTAAATTCTAGAAGGATTGATGACTATGTAGCAACAAGATAAATCAGAGAATAAGACAAAAATAATATGAGACAAAAATTAGTAAGACAAATTAGAGAAATGATGATGATAAAAGTTTTAAGGCTCAATAAAAAAAATTAACCTTGATTAAAAAAAGTAATCGCTGAAAGAAAATATGGCTCCAGATAAATAATACAATTTTATCATAATGGGGTGATTCTTTAAAAGATAAATTAAAGGAAAGTTAATATACAATTTACAAAACAAAAGAGTGTGATTTATTAAAGAAATGAAGTGGTGCAATTAAAAAGAATGATAGTTATCTTCAAGAGATGTGATTTATAAAATGAAGTGATTCATTAAGACAATGATCTGTTTAGAGACATTATGAAAAGAGATTTGATTGAAGATTATAATATATCATGATAGAATTGAATGGTGTGATAAAATTTTAATAAATTAAAAGAAGTGCAATTTGAGATTTGAAAATATGCAAGACTTCATATTATAAAGGGTGTAAGAACATATTTTTAAATGACGTGATCTTTCACCAAAGGTTGCAATATATGAGCAATACATACATATATATATATATATATATATATATTAGATTCGCATGTGGGTGTGTGAGAGAGTGATGATGTGAGATAGAAGAGCAGAATTATGTATCTTGTGTGAGATTTAAGGAGACAACGTACATCACAAAGGAAATATAAGTTGAAGATAAGAAGCAAATTAGTGGTGAAGAAGTCATACAGTTTTTAGTGAATCATAAGAGGTTGGTGCCTCTAGATTAGTCAAGGTTCGTGCCTTGCAAGAGGGATTTGGTGCTCTTTGTAGGTTGGTTCCTACAATTATTGTAAATTTATATAAATATATAAAGTACATTATTTGGATTGTTGTTTTCTCTTGTAAGGGTTTCCATGTAAAATCTTGGTGCTAACTTGTTCTTATTGTGATATTCTTGCATAGTTGCTATTGTGATTAGATAAGTTTGAAAAGTTAAAAGTTGTACTATACTGATTCAATCCACCCTCTCAATATAATTTTGTGCTCATCAATTGGTATCAAAGCATGCCCTTCGAATAAGTAAAAAAATGTAATGCCCCGCCATACAACCCTAGAGGAAGTTGCAATTAACTACTCAAACGTACTAATTTTTTTTTTGTTTAAGTACAAATAACATGCAACTTCACTACTCATTGCAACAAACTCTAAGGTTACGAGACTGAGATTACTTTAAAACCCAAACAAGAAACATGAATTGAAAACATAACATTTAATTACTTAAAGAATTAAGAACATATACATTCCATACATGATAATTTACATCCAAGAATAAGAGATACCACATGATTTCAAATAAAAATCATTTAACAATAATATTACAAACCTCATTCCCCGAATGAGGTAAATCTAAAAAGTATGGTTATAAATTACATCTTCCACCTTAATAAAAAATGAGGGGTAATTAATTACAAGATTAAACTGAAATGAATAAAGCATGAAAAGAAATTGGATCCCACGAGCTCTCCAACTAGAAATCTCATCCACATGAACAAGAAGAAAACCCAATAGAACTTAAGGTACACGTTCCACCCAACCAAGTGATACCCGAAGGCTCACCCCCTATGCTAGGAGATAGTAACAAGGATTTCTAGACAAGACCATCTACCTCTAGACACAGGCTAAAACATAACTGAATTGAATTTAATACAAACACAACATCACTTAACACAATGGTACAATGCTTCCAGTTATCAATGAGCCACTACATAGTACAAAAAAATAACTTATGGTTGTCATAGAGAGAGTGTCACACATCATTTGCTATGTGTTACCCTGTCTCAACCTTCCTAGGCTACCAAACGCCCATTCTGGGTTACTCTGGCTTGCCTCTACCAGTCGTCGAACCCCCATACAAACTATGCTTCTCATCTCATCTCAAGCCTTAATAAGCATATGATTCATGAGAGAGGCATTCATTATCTTAATTAGTCTAAATATTTTTCATTAATTATTTTTAAGTTATCACTTACGTAAACCCTAAGTGAGTTACCCTGGCACCCCTCTGTGTGTCGGACCCCCACCTAGAGCTACTCTCCTATCGACAACACATACAAACCAATCACCAAGGGAATCCCAAGTGAATACTAACAAGACAAAACCACTCCAACTCTAGGAGGAACATATAATGAAAACTCACTCCAAACATTGGAGGCAACAAAACACATAATCCACTCCTTCCAAAGGAGGCACAAACCACATAAACCACTCCTAATCCAAAGGAGGCACAAACAAACCCCATTCGTGAAAACCAGGTAAAACAACAGGATACAACTATACACACTACCAAAGACAATACAAAGGTTGACTAACATATTACTACAACCCACACAATTAAATGAAAACTCCATCTAGAAGACTTAACATAAATAATTAATTCCCTTTCAAGAATGAGAGAAATCACATACAAAAAGGACAATTTTGACAATTTATTCATCTACTTAGGATTTCCTAAATCCAAGCAAAGCATTGACATAACACATGTAATCAATTAACATAATTAACATTATTTGTAATAAGGAACTTAAACTATCTATTTTATTTTAACTTCCCCAATTACAATGAATGTTAAAACCAATTTCCTAATAACATCATTTTCTTATAAAATTAATATTTGCATCCTTATAATAAAATCACCTTAGAAAACTAAATTAAAATATAAACTAACCATATATAATTATATATTTAATGTGTATATAATTATATATTTATTTATATTTAAATATACATATATATATATATATTTTAAACAAACTAATTAAAATTCTGACCCATAACATTTCCAAATTATTTAAATTCCATTCACAATTATTTTCCAAAAATTTAATTAAAACCCAATATTTAAACATATATATATTATATATATTATATATATAATATGCAACTATTATATATAATACATATATTATATATATGTTAAATAAATATTAAAAGAAATAATATATATAATATATATATAAAAGATATATATATATTATATATAATATATATATAAAAGATATATATAATATATATAATATACATATTATAATAAATAATAATAATAAAAAATAAAATAAAATAAAAATAAAATAATCATTTAAAAAGGGGCGCACCCCCCAAAAAGGGAGGAGGACGCAGCCATAGGCTGCGCCTAGCCTCCCCTATGGAGGCGGCCCTGCCTATGGTAGTGCTTCCCCCACACAAGGTGTGTGGAGCGCTGCCATAGCAGCACCCTCCATGGGGGGTGGTTGTGGCAGCCATGATTGCTCCCCTCCCCTGTCCAAAACATCCCAATTTTTTTCTTTTTAAATTCAATTTTTTTTTATAAAGACACAGTAAATTCCCCTGTGTCTGTACATAATTTTTTCTTTTGACATAACTTTTTTTGTAAAAAATAGGGAAGAACTTCCCATAAAACCTACAGGATTTGAACAACAAGATATATATATATATATATATATATATATATATATATATATATATATATATATATATACATATATATATATATATATATATATATATATATATATATATATATATATATATATATATATATATATAAACACACAATATATATAAATATATATATAGATATATGTGTATGTAAACACAAAAATCTTCACTTATAGTCAAATTGGACAAGCTTTCAACAAATTAAACTACAACAAAATAATATTCAAATATGGTTTCATAGTTCCAGTTTTTGAATATCCCCAAATTCAAATACATAAATTTAAATGTTTTCTTTTTGTTTCCTCTTCAATTTTCCATTGTTAAACTTGGAAATTTCTATTGAAAGAGTTTGTTTTTCCACAAGAAATCTAAATTCTTTCAAGATTTCAACAGGGTTTTCAAATTTTCTTCCAACTAAGTTTTCAAAATTAAAAATGCAAATTTTCAAAACAAATAAACAAGAAAGAACTTATGATCTGAAGCTTGAAGAAGAAAAGTTGAGCTTCCCTGCAAGATAATTTTCCCAAAGCTCTTCCAAAATCTTCACCCAAATCCAAAATGCATCAACAACAATATCCCCCTCTTTTTTCCCCAAATTTGGTCAATATCCTTTAAAATATCTCTCACCCACCATAGTTATTTCCCTCCTATCCATTTTGAGGATATTTAAAAAAAAAACAAATTTAAAACCAACATTTCTATTCAACAAGAATTTAAAACTTTTAATAATTTCTTTTCAAAATGCATTTGAAACTTTTGAGACTTTTAATAATTCCTTTTCAAAAAGCATTTAAAACTTTTTAATAATTTCTTTTCAAAAAAAAAATTATAACTTTTAAAATTTCCTTTTCCAAAAATAAATTAACACTTTTAATTTCATGCATTTTTTTTAAAACCACATGAACCATTTAATTTATGCACTCCACAAATAAGTTTAATTAATCAATTCAACAAAATTACTTTAATTAATCAATAAAATAAATCTAATCCAATATTAGATCATCTTATTAATTAAATTATATTAATTAATAAATTAAATAACATTTCTAACATTATAACTGGATTTATTTAATAAACAACTTAAATACATAAAGCCATTTATTTACCTTTTCCCACTTGCAATTAAATAAAATCAAAGAGAGATGAACAACAAAGAAGCAAATTAACCCAACTAAAACCCGACGACACACTATGACTAGGGTGATGACTTGGCACAAAAAGCCTAGCTACTATCTCCCAATTGAATACCATTGGGCAATGGACATGCTCAAACCTGCGAAATCAGGTGGAGTCGATGTCCTATACCTATCAACCTGTGAACAAAGAGTATATCGAATATGCATATATATAATATATTAAAACATACCATGAATAGGAAATCTCAGAATAGCAGGGTGCTCACAAGCGAGTGGTGCAATCCCATCCCCTTCACCAATACAGTATTACTAATTGACGAATCTAACATCAATAATATAATCAAAAGCATAAAGCATCATTAATTCAATATCTGCTAAGCTAATCCAAAGCATGCCATAATGATAACATCAGAGTAAAATACCATCACATCAAAATATAACATTAACATCGCTTTACAGTTTTTGATCAAATAGTAACCACATAGTCAAAGTATTAATAGAAACAAAGCATAGCAAATAAAAAAAACACTATACGATCAAAAGAGCCAAAATGGAGGGGTCCTACAAAAAAAATTGAAGGGACATCCGCATAGCACATATCATGAGTGGAGAAGGTTTCTCTTCTAACAAGGCTCCATTGTTTGATTGGACAAATTATGCATTTTGGAGTACAAGAATGGAGGCCTATGTAAATTCTATAATATTTGATGTTTGGAAATCAGTGGTGAATGGATATAAAGCTCCTTTGACACCTCCAATGGATTTAGCATGAAAGAAGGCAAGTGAAAATAATGCTAGAGCCAAGAATGCAATCCTGTGGATTAAATGAATTTGAACTTGTGAAGATATTGCATTGAAAATATGCCAAAGAGATTTGGGACAAGTTGAAGAACACCATGGACAAAAAAAAGGAGAGAAAGTTTACAAAAGTATGGAGAAAGAAACATTTAAGCAAAAGGATGAAAAAGATAAGTCTATGGTCATGCAAGATACACTTCATAAACAATTTTGAGGAGTATCTTGAATTTAGGGGGAGCTAAGTATGGCACTATCTTTTAGCCCCATGGAGAAGATAATTAAAAAGATGAAATATCAAAAAATTGAAGAGAAAAATCTACTTATGCAATAGATTGGTATCAAAAGAAGATAATAAATTGATTGTGATATTGATGTCAAAATGAAGAAGTCCCCATGCAAAGGATAACAAAAAGAAATAGGAAAACATGAGGAAGAGAAGAAAGGAGAGAAGAATTTCACAAAGAGATAAAAAAGGAGAATTATCTTCTTCATTAAACAACCAAGATATAGAGGAAACATGTCACCCAAGGAATCTAGAAGTCAAGGGATGAAGAGTTAGAGAAAGAGGAGTATTAGAGAAAGGGGGAGCACTACAGAATCTCTGATGGGGTGAGAAGTATGTGCATATTAAATTTGATGTGGTTATATAATCAGATGTTTCCCATAATCCATTTGTGGATAGATGGTTCATGAACATCCCTTTGCCATTGATTTCAAAGGGGAAGAGATATAGAATGGGGGGGAGTTAGAGAAAAGAGAAAGAATTATGTTGCCATCAATGAAAATGGGGGACATTATTGGAAATTTTGTCATTGATGTCAAGTAATCATGAAAAGAATGATTGAAGATAACATATTTGAGAGGAAATATTTTATCTAGATTTAATAATGATGTATCCAGACTCTTGTGTATACATTGTATGATTTGAATGAAGACATAAGAAGTAGATATAAAAGAGGATGTATGCAGATTTTATGCTAAATCAGACTCATTGAGTTCTAAAAGAAGTAATCAATGAACATAGCATGTCTTCATCAATGATAAGGAGTTTGATATTATTTCATAATAGCCTTATGAAGAACATTATGTGTAGATTTAAGCCATAGAAGTAATTGACCTTATTAAGCCAAATTCTAAATTCTTGAAAGGATTGATGACTATACATCAACAAGACGAATCAGAGTATAAGACAAAATAGAAAGAGACAAAAACTATATGAGACAAAAATGAGTAAGACAAATTAGAGCAACAATGATAATTTTTTTAAGGCTCAATAGAAAGAATCAACCTTGATTAAAAAAGTAATCCTTGAAAGAAAATACAACTCTAGATAAATAATTCAATTTTATCATAATGGTGTGATTCTTTCAAAGATAAATTAAAGGAAAGTTAATATACAAAATTGAAAAAACAAAAGAGTGTGATTTATTAAAGAAATGAAGTGGTGCAATTAAAAATAAAGATAGTTGTCTTCAAGATATTCAATTTATAAAGTGAAGTGATTCATTAAGAAAGCGATCTATTTTGACACATTATGAAAAGATATTTGATTAAAGATTATAATATGTCATGATAGCATTAAATGGTGTGATAAAATTTTAATAAATTAAAAGAGGTGAAATTTGATATTTGAAAAGATGCAAGACTTTAGATTATAAAGGGTTCAAGAATATATTTTTAATTGATGCGATCTTTCACTAAAGGAAAATTAGATTTGCATGTGGGTGTGTGAGAGAATGATGATGTGAGATAAAAGAGCATAATTATGTATCTTTTGTGAGCTTTAAGGAGACAACATACATCACAAAGTAAAGATAGGTTGAAGATAAGAAGAAAATTAGTGGTGAAGAAGTCATACAGTTTTTAGTCAATCATAAGTGTAACGCCCCGCTAAGGGACCTGGTGGATTAACTCAAAAGACCATCAACATCATGCTAGTAATTTTTTTTCTTCTAAAAACTAAAGTGACAATAACTAACGCCAATCAACAAATTAAAATTGATAACATCATTAGATTAGCATCATATCATAATCACATTATGACCTAAAAGTAACATTAATCATAGCCCACTTGCACACCTATCCACCATGGTCCTCTAATGTCGCTACTATGATACATCTACACTTTAACTAAACCTATAGAAAGAAATTTGATACACTAAGATCACATCCAATCAATTCTTTGAATGTAAATTAAATCTCATACATCAAATTATATATGATAACTAACTTAAATATAATTAAACCTCATCTAACACTATGCCAACATGAACCTAATCCTAATCAATGCCATGAAATAGGTACATAAAGATGTATCATATCTACTACTAACTCTCATATGCACCATAAATACAAAATTCCTATGTTAACCTTTCCATTACATAATAAACAATAATAAATATATATATATATATTCAAGATTACATCAATTCTTTTACTTTTCCTCTACAAGAATGATACAATGTACAATATTTATTCATCTGATAGGTATTTATATATATATATATATATAAGAAACATATTAGACACAATTTTCTCTGAAATATCATCCGCATCATGAAACCAACTCTCGAATTAAGTGAATTGAAAAAAATCCATGTTGCACATGAATTGCACGACCTAAACCCTAATGGATGGTTAGAAAATACTACCCAACCACGTGGAACCTTGAGGCCCACTCCCTCTATGCTAGGATACAACACTAGGTCCCACACACAAGAAAGCAATAGAAACAAGTGGTTGACACTAAACATCCAAAGGAGGCTGCCTAAAATAAGAATCAACAAAAAATCACAAGGATTTTCACAAAGACTTTCAGATACTTCCAAAGGCCCAATCACTTAACACAAATGGATAGAAAACCCAAAATTTTATCATTATACCACAACACATATAGTGAAACACATAACATCATTTTCAAAATATTATAATATGATAGCCAACTTCAATTTAGCAGTTCATAATTAGGACTAGTAATACATAACCTTGGTACAATTGATCCTTATATAGTACAAAAGCCTCAACATAAGCTTTCACAAATGGGAATGAATTTTCAATATACAGATAAGAAAACATTCAAGCACAAAAAATATAACACAATAAAGATCAAAGGATAGAGCTATATCCTCCTATACAAGTTCAGAACTGAACTAATTTTTCCTTTTGACAATAATAAATCTGCCATCCATAAAACAACTATAAAATAGTCAAATCGGCTCAAAATCCAAATCTGTCAAAGACCCATTTTAGATTTTTCCCTCAACTACTCAGCAACATGAGTGAAATTAAATAAAAATGACTCAAAAATTCACAAAATTCAAAACAACATGACTCCCATAAAAACCCTCTTTTTGACATACCCAATTACAACCAAATGACAAAATGAGAAACCCAACAACTAGATCTTTTCAAAAATATTAAATATTAAAAATTTAATTAATTTAACCCCATTCAAATGCCTATAAAACTAAAATCCTAGTCTTCCATTGGCTGGTTATAGGGAGTAAACAAGGGTATTTGTAGCCATGGAGGAGTAGCCTAATAATAGCTCTGTGCTTCAACCATAGCTCAAAAACTATGATCTAAATTTTTGATATTTTTGGATAGGGTTTAAAAGACAATGATTTGAAGAAACTTGTTAAATATCTCACCAACACAATTTGTAAAAATAGATTTATTGGTGATGCAATTAGACCATTTTACTGGGAAATAACAAAAGATAATAAACATGTATTGATTTTTATTTTGGAATAAATAAATATTTCATTCACATAGAATAAAACTATATAAAGTTTATTTTCATAAAGAAAATAGAGAAAAAAATCAAATTATTCATACATTCAAAAAGAAAATTTAAACAAAAGATCTGAAAATCCAACCTGGATCCAATGTTTGACATAGATGAAAATTCGATGCCGAGCTCCGAAAATTTCAACTTCCAATTCCTCAACCTAGAATTCTCCCAAAAACCACAATTCCGTAGCCAAAATCAACAATATGAGAAAATTTACTGACATATATTCTCTCTTCCCACATTTCCAAGCAAAACCCCCCAAAAATCTCTCTAAAATCCTCTAAATTTCATGCACAAGAAAAGAAGTGAAAGTCCAATTTCACTAATTAAATTCAAAAAGAAAGTAACTTTCTTTCTTTTTCCCCAAAAGAATCTTCTTTAACAAAATAAAGCAAGGAAATTTAATCCTCTCACAAAATAAAATATTAAAATATTTAATTAAAATACCTATCCTCATCCTACTAATGAAATAATTAAAATAGAATAAATAATCAAATTAATTCATCTAATTAACTCATTTGTTTAGGGTTTCCCACCAAATAAATTAAAAATATTATAAAAGATAAACAAATTTTCTTAAAAATAGCCACTCCACCAAAATAGTAAATCAAAACACAAATATAACATATGCTTACATATTAATATTTAAATATTTACTGATAAAAATATTAATATTTAATAAATAACATTAGAATATGTTAATATTTATAACCTTATTTTCATATAATCATAATAATATTAATAACCAATATTCACTCACACCAAATAATAACCATAACAATATATATACATATATACATATATATATAATAAAATTAAATCACACCTCATCACATTAATAAAAATTATAATAACAACTAACATGATTGACCCAATATCTAACTTCACTCAAATAATCCACAATCTAAGGCTAGGCATAAACCACGAAATAACTTCTCACATAAAAGAGATTAACATCAAATCATAAATAATGAGAATGATCACAACGGTGAGTAACCATTTGAACTGAATCCACACTCAAAGCTATACATTGGAGTCACACAATCACATAATCCAAAATAAACATTCACACACGTGCAACACTCCAAGCATAGGGTAAAGAAGATCGAGAATTGTCCCTTAACAACCTAGAATGGTGGTCACACACTGAATCCATTGTCTATAATTAAGGACAATGGATAGGGTTGGGGTATAACTTGGGCCTAGATGTTATCTCCTCAACCACCATTGGGATTAAATGCATGCTCAAACCCATTAATTCAGGTGGAGATGTAGCCTAGTACCTCTTCACTCAAACATACAAATTAGAGCACATATGCATAATAGCTGAAGCACTAGGAAAGGAACTCTAGAAAACATATCTCATTCCTGTATGCCCCCATACATCCAATGGTATGATGCCTCTCTATCCTCCTAACCCAACAACATAGTATTGCATCACCCAACTATCTAAATAAATCTTTGCATAATAATAATAACAACAATATGCATCATACTCATAAAAGTATTAACAAAAGCTCATGTTCCATCTGTAACTGTAATGCTTGAACAAAAATTAGTACCTCTTCATGATAATAAATATAATAATAATCAAAATCATAATATCATATCATCAATGATAGCAATATGTCAAAATCATGTGAAAATCCTAAAGATAACCAAAGTACTTCTGTAGCACAAATATGCCCATAACTCGCATTCTAGTAATGGTGGTGTCTCAACACACACACACATCATAATAAGCCTATGCTTAAGCATATATAATAAGTCCTATCCTAACCTTCTCACATAGTTCATAAGTTCATAATGTACAACATCAACTTCTTAACATCATTAACACATACCTTTAAATATCCCTATTATTTTACCTTCATGTCCAAGTTCCAAAGCCAAACTACCTGCACATACATGGTGAGAATAGAGGGGCACTATATTCCCCCCCCCTAAAAATTTACTTACTCCTGGAACTCACAAACTAGGATGGAAATATAACACATTAGTACAAAAATTTCTCTACTCTAAAATTGATGTACATCCTCTTTCTGAATCATTTCAATTAAAATCACTATCTGGCTACACATTTGCAAGTAATATTTTCCTAACCACCTTTATTTAGAAATCCATGCATCTCTTATAGTATGATACTTGATTTTACACTAAAAAATATAGTAGGTACTCCAATTAACACCATTTTCCATTCCCAATACAAAAATCTTGATAATCTCATACAAGGAAAACACATCAAATAATTTCTTGATATTAAAAAATACACACCATCTCATGTTTCAGAAACATATTTTCAATAACATCCACTCCATTTAATACCATAGATTCACAATACACTCCCATTAAGATAGCATGGTTATCCTTCTTTTACATCAATAAGCAAAAAAAATAAGAAATATACATCTAACACATACATACACAATCACATCATTGAGAAGAGCACAACACAAGGCTACACAAGGGTCCATCTAGACATCGGAAAGCAACATACTAATCCATGATACATATTCCATGAGCCAAGAGCCAATATCCATCTGACAAGATCCATACCTCACATTCAGTGGCTTGCTAGTGTTAAGCTACACAAACATGGTGAGACCATCCAAACAAGACCACAATGACCTACCTCTTACTGTATAAGGTGGTTAGCCTCCAAGAGATAGTCATCACACATAGGTGGGTAGTGGGTCCTTGCTGTGTAGCAGCCTCACATACCCCCATCCTCAAGATTCCCTACATCTGCTTCCTCGTATACACTCGCCAAATCCGCTTCATACATCCTTGGAGAGGAATTACAATATGACACATGACTGACATAAAAAACAATAAGGATAAACAAGTTTAGCCACCAAAGTCATAAAGAAGAGTAAATAAAAATTCAATTTCAACAATAAAGCGAAAAATGTGCACAATTTCAACACTAAATCAAGTGTAACCACAAGGGGTACAAGCAAATAAGATCACAAGGTGTGGCTAAACCATCACCATCACAATCAAATATAAACAAGGTGTCAATCTTCACAACCAACATAAAATCATCAATAACCATAAAGAAAGTCCACAATCTTCGAAATTGCACTGTACAACACTATGTGACTAGATACTAGCCACCAAATGAGGAAGGAGGGAACAACATTAGGCTATAGCAGTAGCCCTCGTGTGGTGTAGAATTAGCACGCCATCCACATGGCTTAGAGTGTACTCCTTGGCTACACTCTGCATCATGTCATCACATGGCATGGACTAGCCAAGTGATCCATGCACTCGTTGGCTGCCCACATGGGATGTGCACCTCGGCCCCCATCCCACATTGCATCTTAGTGTGGCATGGTCATACACCAGCCGGAGAAGGAACACATTAGTCATATGTCGCATGGCAGTGTGTCTATGGCTCTGTGAAAGGAGGCACACACAAAACACACCCCTCATAGTGATACCTTGTGGAGAAGGCACACACAAGTACTTGTCATAGCCAAAGGTATACATGGCTATGACATACCCATATGCTAACTGACCCAAACATTGTTGAAAGAAAAAATGAGTATCCATCTACAAGTGTGCGAGGCCCTATTACATTCATTAGACAAGTAGGCTATCATAACACATTCTCATAGTGCACCTTTATGATTCTATGCATATGGCATCATGTCCTCGAGCCCAACTTGCTACCATCAGCAACACGGTATCATCACCAACACTATTTCAGAACATTAGTGGGGTTTGGAATTGTATCCATTGCATCATGTTGGAACACATGCAAATATAGTATATATAAGGCTAAAAGCACAAAGTTGTGTCACACTTTCGGCCAAATAAATAGTTCCAAGCGAAATATTTTCGGCTGGAAAGGTTTTTCCCGACTAGGTTTCGACCGAAACCATGTGGCATATTACGTGGAACATAAGTTTCGGTCGAATAAGTTTCACCCGAATCCAAAAAAATCAAAATTTTCCTCTTCCCGCTTTAAAACTGCCTTCAAAATTGGATTTTTTAATGTGCGGGGTTTCTATAGAAAGGGTTTGGTAGAAACAGTTTCTATAGAAAGGGTTTCGGCTGAAACCCTTTCTATAGAAACTGTTTCTACCGAACTATATGTGGCATCCTAGTTGGCAGCCAACTCAGCTTTTTTCAGAATTTTCTAAAACTTTCAACTTTAGCTAAGTATTTCTTTAGTCAGAATGATTTTTTTGCAAAAAAAAAAAAACCCTTTTGTAGAGCTCGGAGTGGAGAATCCAAATATATAATTTTTTAAATATTTTTATTAGTTTTAATATATTTTATTTTTAAAATAATGCAAGTAGGTTTTCAAAATGAAAAATGAAGTTGATTACAAATTAAAAAAAGATAGTAAAATTTATTAAAAAAATTTAAATCTTATATGAGGCACAAGAGGAGAGAGTCTTCTTCAAAAGGGTATAATTATTTTTTGAAAATGACTTAAAATTTGAAAATAGTTGACGGCCCGTGAAAACTATCAAATTTTGACATGTTTGAATTTAAAATGTTATTACAAGAAAAATATACATCAAAATTTGATTTTTCTTTTTCCATGCACAAGATATTGAAGTTACCTATTTGGAGAAAAAAATTAGGAAATGAAGTTTTTCAATTTGTTTCTTGGTGACCCGTGAAGTCACTCTTTTCTGAAATTTTCAGCATTCCAAAATTGTCCTTAAATTGATAAAAACATAATGAAAATAAATTTTTAAAAAATTTTAAAAATTACAACAATAAACTTCATCAAAAGTTCTACATTTCATTAGTTTACACCATTTTGAAATTCAAAACATAAAGACCACTTTTATGTGGTCGAAGTTTAGAATTTTTTTTGCTATTGGCCGATTCCTTTATAAAGTGTGACACAGGTTTGTGCTTTTACCCATAATGCATATATGAGTATATCAATATGGGGTTATTTGAGATTCACCTCATACAAATGAGGTTGACTTGCTAATGCTAGCTCAATGCCATTACAGATGACTAGACATATACTAACAAAAAAATGATGTTGTACTCAAAACCATGGGGATTAGGCTAGTACATATGGATCAAGTATCTTGATCCATCATAAGGGGAAGTAGTGAGTACATTTCCTCAGGATCAGTTGAGCTAAGACCACTCTACGCCACAATATGTGTACGCTGCACACTCTTCCCAAGGAAATTTGTGGCTCCTACTACCCCTTCATGGATTGAGGGACTAGAGAACCAAAATAAAATAATATGTGAAACTATTTTTTGGCTACTCTTATATATATAAATTTCAACCACACATGGGTTGGCCCTCAATCAGGTAACAAACATACAAGCACACATAATGGTATGGTTAATCCCACACCAAAAAATACAACATACCCCCATGGATGGGTACATAGTATCACCATCCCATGGGAACACAAAGCAAGAATGAGGTATTCACAACACTCAACCAATGCATAGTTACTAGTTTCTCACATTTACAAGGGGTGTAATTACATACACAATTCCATAAGTACCTTTACTTCCATAACCCATGTGACTCATATCATTCATATATCCATAACCATTTATTAAATTTTCTTTCACTCTACTCTTTTCCATATATCACATGATGCTAAATGTCAATGTTGAGATCATTGTGATCACTTAAAAACTCACTTAACAAATTCACATTCACTTTTATTCATTCAGTATAACATTCTATCCTCATAACATATGCATATGAAAACTAAATTTTCTTCCACACAATAAGAATTTTACAGAAGCACTATGAATTTCTAAATGCATCCAAAAATCATTAATACTTTCACATCATATTCATGCATCCAAAGTTCAAAAAATTATACACAAGTTCTATATTAGAAAAAGAACAATAATGATCCTCTACTTAAATCTTACTACTTCATGTAGGCCTTTCCTAAACACAAACAAATGTTACTTCATCACACGTTATTCAAATTTTCACAAAACAAAATAATTCACATATTTGTTTCCAAAACACAATCTCACATTCTTTCAAACATTATCGCAGGCTAGTACAAGTAACACCAAATCTTGACATGGTGATTATGCCTACTCAAACATCCCTATCACATACCTAAGCTTAATTAATTCACATGTTACCCCCTCATAACAATTCAACATGCAAGACATCCAATGCATAAATATGTTTTTATTTATACAATAGTAAGAAAGGACAAGGACATTACATCATAGGTTTCAACTACACATAGCAAATGAGATATTCAAATACCAATATACTCATCATAATTTCTCAAAATAGAAACCTAGTTCTATGCACTAGCATCTTATTCATTCCACAAATGTAGCCCTTTCCCATAAAAAAAATATCACATCACGTAAAGTAAAACTTAATCACATAAATTTACTTCCAAATTCATAGATTAAATACTTAATGGCTACACTTAGTCTCATTCATAATCTATCTTGTATGCATAAGATAAAATTAAGGAGTGTAGTTTTAGGAGAACATATGATCCATCACTCAAGTAATTTCAAAAATAATTTCTTTGATTCATATTCAAGGTTTAAGTATACAAGTTTAAGTCTTAAATAATTTTCTATTATAATGTGGTTTAAGACTAATTCTCTCTATTAACTATACGTGGGTTAAGAGAAAGAGGAAAAAAGATAATTTAATTCAATGAAAGCAACTTGCAAACACCTTTCCAAACAAAGCATCTATACAAAGGAAAATTAAGTCACACATTCTACCCAAATCTTAACTACCACCCACAAGGAGGATTTCCATTTCTAAACATAACTAAACATAAGATTAGGATTCTATTACATCACTCAACATGCATTATATTAATCACAAAATATCGATAATAATTCATTTATAAACTACCTACATACTTTTCCTTAGTCTTTTAACAACCCTTTTACATGCAGTATATTCTTAACATTATGAAAATACACTAAACAATGTATGGGTGTAGAAACTCCTACAAACCATTGAAAAAAATAGAAAGAGATGAGATACTCAGGCTAGGACATCCCTTTTAACCACATAATAAACATTCCCACTTGCATAGAACCACATAAGTAGCCCAACTACACAAAATAATATCTTATCCTAATGCACATTTAGTCAAACAAAGGAAATCCACATGCCAACGTGATAGCTAATTAATATGAACCCACACTTACATTTCAAGACTAAATTTATACTTTTAAAGAAATGGAAGTCATGGAAATGAAATAAGGTCACACAAGAAAAATTAACAGTTAAAAGCATCCAAGGAATCACACCCAACAAGGGAACACACAAAGTATCTAATCCTCTATCTAACATGTAAAATCATTTTCACAATCTTATAATATGGTAGCCAACTTCAATTTAGCAATTCATAATCAAGACCAGTAATACATAACCTTGGTACAATTGATCCTTAGATGGTACAAAAGCCTCAACATAAGCTTTCACAAATGGGAATGAATTTTCAACATGTAAAGATAATAACACATTCAAGCACAAACAATACAATACAATAAAGATCAAAGTATAGAGCTATATCCTCTTATACAAGTTTATAACTGAACTAATTTTTCTTTGACACAGTAAATCTGCCATTCATAAAACAACCATAAAATAGTCAAATCAACTTGAAATCCAAATCTATCAAAGACCCATTTTATATTTTTCCCTTGAATACTCAAGAACATGGGTGGAATTAACCAAAAATGACTAAAAATTTCACAAAATGCAAAACAATAGATGACTCCCATAAAAACCCTCTTTTCGGCATACCCAATTACAACCAAATGACAAAATGAGAAACCCAACAATCAAATCTTTTCAAAAATACCAAATATTAAAAATTTAATTAATTTAACCCCTTTCAAATTCCTATAAATCTAAAATCCTAGTCTTCCATTGGATGGTTGTAGGGAGAAAACAAGGGTATTTGTAGCCATGGGGGAGCAACCTGACAGTAGCCTCGTGTTTCAACCATATCTCAAAAACTACAATCTAGGTGTTTGAGATTTTTGGATATATTTTAAAAGAAAACAATATAAAGAAAACCTTTAAATATCTTTCCAACCAAGTTTGTAAAAACAGATTTATGGGTAATGCAATCAGACCATTTTGTACTATAGAGAAAAAAAGACAATAAACATGTATTGATTTTTATTCTAGAATACATAAACGTCTCATTCACATAGAATAAAACTATCTAAAATTTATTTTCAAAAAGAAAAGAGAGAAAAAAATAAAATTATTCATAAATTCAAAAATAAAATTTAAACAAAATATCCCAAAGTCCAACCTAGATCCAATGCTTGGCATGGACGGAAATTCGATGCTGAGCTCCGAAAATTTGAACTTTTGACTCCTTAATCAAGAATTCTCCCAAAACCACAATTCCCTAGCCAAAATCAACAATATGAGAAAATTTACCAACATATATTCTCTCTTCCCACATTTCTAAGCAAACCCCCCCCCAAAAAATCTCTCCAAAATCCTCTAAATTTCATGCACAAGAAAAAAAAGTGAAAGTCCAATTTCTCAATTTTCTCATAAATAAAACTAATTAAATTAAAAAAGAAAGAAAAACGAAAAAGAAAGTAACTTTATTTCTTTTTCCCCAAAAGACTCTTCTTTTCCAAAATAAAACAAGGAAATAAAATCATCTCACAAAATAAAATATTAAAATATTTAATTAAAACACCTATCCTCATCCCACTAATGAAATAATTAAAATAAAATAAATAATAAAATTAACTCATTTGTTTAGGGTTTCCCACCAAATATATTCAAAATATTATAAAAGATAAAAGAACTTCCTTAAAAATAGCCACACCACCAAAATAGTAAATTAAAACACAAATATAACATATGCTTACATATTAATATTTAAATATTTACTAATAAACATATTAATATATAATAAATAACATTAGAATATGTTAACCTTGAACACAGTGGGGATGAGCGGGAGTAGGAGTGGCAGAGGTTGTTTGAAATATGCAGAGGCAGGATAGGAGAAATCTGAATTGGAGGATGATGATGACAAGGTGAAGTGACTATTTGGGACCATCAGCTGCAGTGGAAGGCTTGTTCGAAGGTTCGTGCTCCTTTGGATTGCTGTGTGAGAGTCATTTGTTTTGGAGCTGAGAAGCGAAAGTGGCAGATTTGGAGGGTGTAGTGTTGAGAGGGCCTTAGAAGAGGTTGGGGGTTTCTCTGAGGAAGAAGATGCAGTGGTTGGTGGGGTCTTTGGTTGCCCTATGCCGGGTTTTGTATTCTTCCTTGGCATTGCTACTTTCAATGCTATTGTGGTTAATGCTGAGTGTTAGAGGGCTAGTCTATGGCCCTTTGTGCTTTCTGGTGTGGTGCATTTTCCCCTTTTTCTTTGTTGTTCCTTGCAAGGAGTGTGCAGTTGCTCGAGTGTCCTTGGGGTTTCTGGGTTAAAGAAGAGGCTTATTTTTGGTTCTGCTTGATGTCGTAGGATGGCTTGGGGGTTTTATTTGTTGTCATTTTCTTCTTCTCACTTCCTCTAGGTTTTTCGATGCATCTATGTGATCTTTGTTTGTGGGCTATCTTTTGGGGGTTTTTTTGGCATGAAAAGTCTGTGACCCTTTGTGTTTTTTGGTGCGGTGCATTATCCCCTTTTGCTTTGTTGTTCCTTGTAGGGAGTGTGTGGTTGCTCAGGTGTCCTTGGGGTTTTTGAGTTGAAGAAGAGGCTTATTTTTGGTTCTACTCAGTGTATTAGGATGGCTTGGGGACTTTATTTGTTTTCCTTTTCTTCTTCTCACTTCCTCTAGGTTGTTTGTTGCGTATGTGTGTTCTCTATTTGGGGGCTATCTTTTGGGGGTTTTGCTGGCATGGTTGTGGTTTCCAAATGGCAGATGGAATTTAATGCTTATTATCTTGGTTTGGATCCTGTTTTGGGTGGTTGTCCCATAAGATGGAGTGGTTGTGCTACTCAAATGAGGTTGCTCTCTTCCCTGTGCTTTGTTGGGCTTGGTGTGGGCTTGCATTGGTGTTATTAGGGGTTTTTCTTGTTGAGAGCAGGTGTTTTTCTTCATCCCTTGTTCAAGGTTTTTCCCCTAGGTTCCTTGTTGGTCTTTGATGGTGTTTGGGGGTTGGTGCTTTGGATGGACCCTTCTGTGGGTATGGATTTGGTGCTGGATCAACTTTGTTCTATGCTGAAGGTGTTGAGGGTTGGGTGGTTTTTAGAGATAATTTCGAAGACCCAAATGTTGTTGTTGCTATTGCTTGCTAAGGTCTTCCTTCTCACTACAGTCTCTTCCTTCTCTTTGAATAATATTTCTTCTTTTGAGGTGAAGGCCTCTCCTTTGGAGGTGGATTCCTCTCCCTCTTGGGTTGAGGAGTATTTTGTGGATGAAGGTCTCTTTTGACTTTTCCCATTAAGGGAGATCCCATTTCTATTGAGGTGGAATTTTGGTGTGCTAGGGTGCTATGGCTATGGTGGGTTGGATGATCTTGGTCTTGTCTCCTATAGAGGTGGAGTGAGAAATTGGTTTTTATGGAACATGCTTGGAGCCTCGAGCTCTTGTGATGATATCTCCTATAGAGGTGGAGAGGGTATGTTGCTGGGTAAGATTTTGTCTACTTTTGGGGCTCTACTTCTGTAGACCTATAACATAGTTGTTTTTGCCAATGGTACGGAGAGAATAATCTTCCTGAGTGACTGGTATGCTATCGCCTGGTTGTTGCAAGATTTTCTCTTGAGTTCAAGGTCCTTTCCAAAAATTGGTTGTCTTGGGTTGTTGGTCCTGTCAAAACTAGTGGGCTCAATATCCATGTAGTATTTTGGTTTTGTGTTGGACAACTGGTTTCGGCTGCTAGTTTGTCTTTGTTTCACTGCTAGGCTTTATTGGATTCTCTTTAGGCTGCTTGTCCACCCTTGTTTCTATTTCAGGTCCCTTCAAGCCTTGATGGTTTCAGGTCCATTCAAAACCTATTTCTCCTCTTATAAAAAACATTATAATATGCTAATATTTATAACCTTATTTTCATATAATCATAATAGTATTAATAACCAATATTCACTCACACCAAAAAATAACCATAGCAATATATACATATATATAATAACATTAAATCACACCTCATCACATTAATAACAATTATAATAACAAATAAAATGATCAAACCAATATCTAACTTCACTCAGATAAGCCACAATCAAAGGCTAGGCATAAACCATGAAATAACTTCTCACATAAAAGAGACATTCATATCAAAACATAAATAATGAGAATGATAACAATGGTGACTAACCGGACTTACATAAGGACTTAGCACCATTTGAACTAAATCCACACTCAAAGCTATACATTGGAGTCACACAATCACATAACCCGACATAAAAATTCACACGTGCAACACTCCAACCATAGGATAAAGGAGATTGGGCATTGTCCCTTGACAACCCAGAAAGGTGGTCACACACTAAATCCATTGTCTATAATTGGGGACAATGGGGAGTGTTGGGATATAACTTGGGCCTAGATGTTATCTCCTCAACCACCATTGGGATTAAAGGCACACTCAAACCTATTAATTCAGGTGGAGACGTAGCCTAGTACCTGTTCACTAAAACATACAAATTAGAGCACATATGCATAATAGTCGTAGCACTAGGAAAAGAACTCTAGCAAACGTATCTCATGTTGGATGTTGTGGTTGTGTTTCTGATATGTGGTTTTCATTGATGTCAACACTATTATCATTTTATGTATTGAAGGTTGTATATGTCGAGGATATTGAGAAAATTGTTAAATGTAAGAGTTGCAGATTGCTAGTGGAACAATGAAGGTCATGAAGGTGTCTTGATCTGTACATCGATGATTAATTTTTGTGGACTAAAGGGTTTATTGCTGAGAGTATCTAGTTTATCCACTAGAATTTTTAGAGGTCTACATGAATTTTTGATCATGCTATGAATAGTTGTGTTCTGACAATTTTTATGTGGTTTCAGTTAGTATTCCTAAGTGAAGTTGATATGATTCTAGTAATTTTAGTTGTTGTCGATGTTTCTATGTTGGTTCTTGTTGCTTGTGGATGTTTCTAGATCATTCTCTATATTTTTCGCATGTCTGCATTGATTGGTGTGTTCATGGTCAAATATTTTTCTCATGTGTTTGGGTTTTCATGTTCTTGGTCAACATGGTGGTTGTAACATGTTGTGGATCCTTGGAGATTAAAATTTGAATGTTTGGTGCACTTGAGGATGTTGTTTTGGGCCACAAAATGATATTGGCTGACAATGTTTGATTCACATTGAAAATTTATTTGTAAATTTGGGCCGAGATTGCATATATGTTTTACATTTTCATATTTCTTTTGGGCGAAAAAGTTGTTGATGAACTCCATGTTGCGGATATATAAGAGTGGTTGTTTGTTCGAATTGGAAGATGCTCAGTGTGCTCTTGTGTGTGTATGTGTGAATATCATTTGATTGTAGAGTAGAGTGTGAAGAAGTTTGAGTGAAGTGAGAAGAAGTGTTTCTGTGCTTAATCGGAACTATAATAAGGCTTTTGGAGAAGCTATTTTATCAGTTCATACCCTACAAATCTAATCTATATTTCTCTTTCTTGGGTAGTGAGCTCTAGATAGTGTGCCTGAATGCATGTGCATTCCCATTATTATTCTTATACTTTTAACAGGGTATAATCTTGTGGACTAACATCCACTGTGGTTTTTCCCTTAACAGGGTTTCCACGTAAAAAGTATTGGTGTTCTCTATGTTTTTGATGTGTTAATTTTTTATGGTTTATTTTTCATGCATTAAATCTAAAATTGAGTTAAGTTTGAGTTAAGATTGAAGAGTTTAAATATTTTGTGACAATTGAATCACCCCCACTTTTTTAGTTGTCTATCCTTGTTTTTCCAACAATTGGTAACAAAGCAAGTTCCTCTGAAGAAGTTTAAGAGATTGAGGTGGTCCGTGATGGCATCATACAAGAAGGACAACCCTAGATTTGATGGAACAAACTACTCACTGTGGAAAACTAGAATGGAATGTCATTTGAGATGTTTAGGTGAACACTTCTATAAGATTACAAAGAACAAATATACTATTCCTTAGAATGGTCCTTCCACTCCTGATGAGATTAAAGATGCTGAGAATAATATAAGGGCTATGGAAGCTTTGCTGAGTGCTTTGACAGATTTGGAAATGAAAAATGTGATAGGTTTGAAGACAAATCATGAGATGTGGATGAAGCTGGAGACTTTGTATGAAGGAGATGTACATGAGAAGGTCACTAAGCTATAGATTTTGAAAGGAAAGTATGAAAATTTGAAGATGGGTGAAGATGAAAATATTTCTTCTTTTATGCAAAGAGTAAATGAGATTGTGATGGGTATTAGATGTGCTGGTGGTACCTTGGACAAACAAGAAATTATATCTAAAGTGCTTAGATCGTTTCCTCCTTCCTTCAAATAAAAAGCTTATGCTATTGAATAATTTAGATCAGTAACGAATGTGACAAGGGATATGTTGATTGGTAAACTTGTTCCCTTTGAATTAAGTGAATTTGGTGATTCTGCCTCTAAGACTAAATTTGTGTTTAAGGCTTTTGTATTTGGAAGAAACATATAATTGCAAAGGTATGATTTGGGAGAAATTTCTAGAAAGACATTCAAATATGAGGAAGAGATGATCCAACTTGAAGAAGAAGAGAGGTTGAAGAGCTAGAAGCATTGATTGTGAAGAAAGAAGGCAGAGGAAAAAGTAAGTATAAAGGAAAGTTTCCTATTAAATATTTCTCTTGTAATAAAATAGGTCATTTTTCTTCAAGGTGTCCTGAAAAAGTTCCTAGGTCTAAACCCTACAAACCTAGATTTCAAAAGAAGTGTTATTTTGCTAAAGAAGGCGTGACTAATGAAGAATCTAATAAATAAAATGGAAATGAAGATGAATGGGTTTTCATTGCTATCAAGGAAAATGGTCTGGTGGCTATTGAATATGCTAATGTTGAGAAAGATCTTGATACCCATATTGAAGAGAATGATGAGTGGGTTATTGAAAGCGGATGCTCACATCATATGACTGGTGATAAAAGAAAATTTGTAAGTCTAGAGAAGTATGATGGTGGGGTTGTAATATTCAGAGAGAGCAATGCTAGTGTGATATGTGGAAAAGGATCTATTTGTCTTGGTGGTAAACATAACACTGATGATGTCCTTTATGTTGAAGGCTTAAAGCATAAATTTTTGAGTGTTCGAAAAATGGTGGACAATGGTTATGATCTTCAGTTCAAGGATGGAAGATGCACGATACTTGGAAGTTATGGAAATATGATTGCTTTAGGTACAAAGAAAAGAGGTAATATTTTTCACCTAAGTGTTGGTAATGTAAGTTTTTTAATTGCTCAAGTAGATGAAAGTTGGTTATGGCATAGGAGGCTGTGTCATGTGAATTTTGATAACATTGTCAAGGAAAGTTCTAGTCAAGCAATAAGAGATCTACCTAAGCTAGTGAAACTTGCTAACACAATATGCAAGGAATGTCAAATGGGTAAATAGACTAGAGTCTCATTTCAGAGTAAAAAGCATCATTCTAGTGGAGTATTGGAGCTAGTGCATACTGATCTATGTGGTCCCTCCAGAATCAAAAGTCTACAGGGAGAAAGGTATTTTATGTTTCTTATTGATGATTACTCTAGGATGGTATGGGTTGCTTTCTTAAGAGAAAAATGTGAAGCATTAGATAAGTTCAAAAGTTTCAAAGATATGGTAGAGAATGAGAAAGGTCTAAAGATTAAATGCCTAAGGTCAGATAGAGGTGGTGAGTTCACCTCCAGGGAGTTCAATTCCTTTTATGAAGAGCATGGATTAAAAAGATAGTTATCTACTCCCCAAACCCCTCAACAGAATGGAGTTGTAGAGAGAAAGAATAGAAAAATTATGGATGTTACTAGAACAATGGTGATTGAAGGAAATGTTCCTCGTATCTATTGGAGAGAACCTATAAACATTGTTGTGTACACTTTACATTGGGTAAATATTATTGGTATTTTTGGTAAGACTCCTTTTGAGCTATGGTTTGGTTATAAGCCTACTGTTAAATATTTCAATATTTTTGGAAGCAAGTGCTACATTAAGAGAGATGAGGACATAGGAAAGTTTGATGCAAGGAGTGATGAAGGAATCTTTCTAGGTTACTCTAACAAGAGCAAGTCTTACCGATGCTATAATAGAAGATTGAGAAAAATGGTTGAAAGTGAAAATGTCAAAGTTGATGAGGATTCTGCTAGATCATCTAGATATTGTGGATATGATTCAAATGACCAAAAAGATAATTTAGAAAAAGGGAAGAATGATTAGACACAAAATCAAACTCAAATTGTTCTAGTAAATTAGGAAAGTCAAAAAGGAGAGACAAATGGAAGTGAAGAGGAAATAATAAAAGAACTAGAAGTGTGATTGAATCCTAAAACTCTGAGGCATGCGAGATTGAATCACTCAGAGAATCAAATTATAGGAGACAAAAATAAAGGTGTGCAGACTAGAAGAAGTATTGTAGAAGAGTATTGCTTGATTTCCAAAATTGAGCCTAAAAATGTTAATGAAGCTTGCAATGATAAATATTGGAGGGAAGCTATGAAGGAAGAACTAATGCAGATCAAAAAGAATGATTTCAGGATTCTTATTCCTAGACCTAAAGATAAAAATGTGATTGGTACTAAATGGGTCTTTCAGAATAAGTTGAATGAACAAGGTGAAGTGATCCAGAATAAAGTGAGACTGGTATGTAAAGGGTATTCACAAATAGAAGGTATTTATTTTGAAGAAACCTTTGCCCCTGTTGCTAGAATTGAAGCTATAAGATTATTTCTTGCTTATGCTGCATATAAGAACTATAAAGTCTATCAAATGGAAGTGAAGCTAGTTTTTCTGAATGGTGAATTAGAAGAAGTATATGTTGAACATCTAGATGGATTTCAATTGACTAACAAGGAAGACATGGTTTGTTGATTGAAGAAAGCACTATATGGACTCAAGCAAGCCCCCAAAGCCTGGTATGTTAGACTAGATAAATACTTACTGAAGCTTGGATTCAATAAAGGTACTACTGACAACAACTTGTATTTTAAGTTGGATCATGATTAAGATTTGATTATTTAAGTCTTTATTAATGACATTATTTTTGGAGGAGACGATGATTTATGTATGAAATTTTCTAATGAAATGAAAAGTGAATTTGAAATGAGTATGATTGGTGAGATGAAGTTATTTTTGGGATTGCAAGTCACTCAGACAAACAATGAAATTTTCATATCTCAGTCCAAATATGTGAGAGAGTTACTGAAGAATTTTGGCATGGAAGACTCAAAGTTTGTTAGTACACCCATGGTAACCAGATGCAAGTTAACACAGTGGTGATTCTCCTAAGGAAAATAAAATAAGATATAGGCCAATGATTGGAGGATTGCTCTACTTAACTTAGACCAGACCAGACATCATGAATGTTGTATGTATGGTTACTAGATTTCAAGCTGATCCAAAAGAATCTCATGTGACTGTTGTAAAGAGAATCTTCAAATTTTGAAAGTAAAAATTGATTTTGGGCTTTGGTATCCTAAAGATGATGATATTACATTGAGTGCATATACTGATGTGGATTGGGCGGGAGATGTAGATGACAAGAAAAGTACTAGTGGTGGTGCTTTCATCCTAGGAAAGAAGCTAGTGTCTTGGTTGAGCAAAAAGTAGAATTCCATCTCCCTATTTACTATTAAGGCAGAGTATATTGCTGCTACAAATAATTATACTCAAGTGATATGGATGAAAAAAATGCTAAAAGATATCAGAGTAGTATATGATGAAGCTATTTCCATATATTGTGACAACTCAAATGCAATAAAAATATCAAAGAATCCCATGCTACACTCTAAGAACAAGCATATATCAATCAAGTTTCATTTCCTAAGGGAAAAATTGAATGAGAAAGAATTCAGATTGGAGTATGTGCCTACCAAAGAATAGGTTGAAGAAATTTTCACCAAGTTGTTGCCAAAGGATACTTTTGAGTATCTCAGAGGAATGATATGGGTGATTACCCCTCTTGATATGAACTAGAGATGCATTTACCTCCATCAATCCATATGATTCAAAGATATATTATGATCTAGATTGATGTTTTTGTGGCTACTAGTGAGGGGGGGTAGTCAGATGCGTAGATATGTGGTTTAGAGATTTTATGTGGGAAGATAATGTTTATCTTTGCCATTGATGTCAAAGGGGGAGAAGAGTCATGTGAAAAATTATGAATTATCTAGGGAGAAGAGTTTGGTGGAGATAAGATCATGTAGAAGAAGTTGAAGAAGAAGAGTCAAAATCTAAGGGGGAGTAAGTGCTGATTGAGAGTTGTGTTGATGGTGTTTTCTAATGTGGAGTAAGTGTTGATTGAGATTTGTGTTGATGGTGTTTTTCACATCATGTGTTTCCATCAATTCCAAAGGGGGAGATTGTTGGATGTTGTGGTTGTGTTTCTGATATGTGGTTGTCATTGATGCCAACACTATTATCATTTGATGTATTGAAGGTTGTATATGTTGAGGATATTGAGAAAATTGTTAAAGGTAAGAGTTGTAGGTTGCCAATGGAATAGTGAAGGTCATGAAGGTGTCTTGATCTGTACATCAATGATCAATTGTTGTGGACTAAAGAGTTTATTTCTGAGAGTATCTAGTTTATCCACTAGAAGTTTTAGAGGTCCATGAGAAGTTTTGATCATGTTATGAACAATTGTGTTCTGACAATTTTTTTGTTTTTTCAGTCAGTATTCCTGAGTGAAGTTGATATGATTCTAGTAATTTCATTTGTTGCAGATGTTTCTATGTTGGTTCCTATTGCTTTTGGATGTTTTTAGATCATTCTCTATCTTCATCACATGTCCGCGTTGATTGGTGTGTTCATGGTCGAAGATTTCTCTCATATGTGTTTGGGTTTTCATGTTCTTGGTCGACATGGTGGTTGTAACGTGTTGTGAATCCTAGGAGATTAAAATTTGAATGTTTGGATCACTTGAGGATGTTGTTTTTGGACACAACATAATATTGGTAGACGGTGTTTGATTCACATTGAAAATTTATTTATAAATTTGGGCCGATATTGCATATATGTTTTACATTTTCATATTTTTTTTGGCTGATGAAGTTGTTGATGAAATACATATTGTGTAGATATATAAGAGTGATTGTTTGTTCTAATTGGAAGATGCTCAGTGTGCTTCTATGTGTGTATGTGTGAATATCATTTTATTGTAGAGCAAAGTGTGAAGAAGTTTGAGTGAAGTGTGAAGGAGTGTTTCTGTGCTTAATCAAAATTGTAATCAGGCTTTTGGAGAAGCTATTTTCTCAGTTCATACCCTATGGATCTAATCCATATTTCTATTTTTTGGGAAGTGATCCATCTTGTATTTGAGAAGTGAGCTCTAGATAGTGTGTTTGAATGCATGTGCATTCCCATTATTATTCTTATACTTTTAATAGGGTATAATCTCATGGACTAACATATCCACTATGGTTTTCCACTAATAGGGTTTCCACATAAAAAATATTGGTGTTCTCTATTTTTTTGATGTGTTGATTATTTATGGTTTATTGTTCATGCATTAGATCTGAAATTGAGTTAAGTTTGAGTTAAGATTGAAGAGTTCAAATAATCTGTGACAACTGATTCACCCCACCTCTTAGTTGTCTATCATTTTTTACCAACATCTCATTCCCGTATGTCCACCATACATCCAATGGTACAATTCCACTCTTTCCTCCTAACCTAACAATATATTATTGCATTACCCAACTATCCAAATAAATCACTGCATAATAATAATAAACTAACAATATGCATCACACTCATAAAAGTACTAACATAAGCTCATGTTCCATCTGCAACCGCAATGCTTAAACAAAAATCAGTACCTCTTCATGATAATAAATATAATCATAATCAAAATCATAATATCATATCATCAATGATAGTAATATGTCAAAATCATGTGAAAATCTTAAAGATAACTAAAGAACTTCTGTAACACAAATATGCTCATAGCTTGCATTCTAGTAGGTCGTGTCTAAACACACACACATCATAATAAACCTATCCTTAAACATATATAATAAGTCCTATCCTAACCTTCTCACATAGTCCATAAATTAATAATATACAACATCAACTGCTTAACATCATTAGAAAATACCTTTAAATATCCCTATTATTTTACCTTAATCTCCAAGTTCCAAAGCCAAACTACCTACACATCCATGGTGAGAATGGAGGGGCACTACAATAAGAGGTTAGTGGCTCTAGATTAGTCAATGTTGGTTCCTTGCAAGAGGGAGTTGGTGCTCCTTGTAGGTTGGTGCCTACAATCATTGTAAACTTATATAAATATATAAAGCACATTATTTGTGTTGTAGTTTTCTCTTGTAATGGTTTCCACATAAAATATTGGTGTCAACTTGTTCTTATTGTGATTTTCTTGAATAGTTGTTATTGTGATTAAATAAGTTTTCAAAGTTAAAAGTTGTATTATACTAATTCACACCCCCTCCTCAGTATAATTGTATGGTCACTAGGGCTAAGCTCAATTGGTTGTGCAATGAAGACAAAGGCTCCAAATTTTTCTTTAGGTACATTAAGGATAAAGGGATGAAACAAAAAAATTATCAAAATTTCCCTAATGGCATGACCTTATCAAGTCAAGAAGAGATCTTGCAATAGTTATCCCTATATTACAAAGATCTATCTAGGTTTGAGGATAGTGGTGGGGGTTGTTCTAAAGCTAAAGAAAAAATCAAGAGGTTAATTCTTGCAAAAATCTCTAAGGATGATAGTGCTCAACTCTCAACCTCTATAACCAAGGAAGAAATCAAAAGAGAAATCACTTCCATGCACAATGAAAAATCTCCTACAGTTGATAAACTAACTACAATAAGAAGAATACTATAATTTGAAACATAGATTGATTATGAATGAAATGAAAAGAGACGATAGTAGAAATCCAACTTACAGTTGGTCCAGCCTCTTGCAAGCTCCAAACAAATGAAGTACCTACACACATAGAGTCAAAAAAATTTTGGTACATTGTTTTTGAGTTTTCCTTAGTTAAAACCCTACTCTAGTGTTTCCACCTCCACGAATAACCAAAAGACCAAAATAGAGAAAACATTATAAAGAAAGAAGGAAACAATACATATAGAAAGCAAAGAAAATATAAATGCTATCTATAATATTGATAATGTAATGAAATGAAAACAATAAAGCATTAGTTTCCCATTGGAAATCTTGCAAAGCTGAAAGGATAGAATCTTTGAGAGTGCAAGATGGATGTGCAAGAATGTAGTGCCAATAGCTTGAAACCTACAAGGAAGTGATCTAGAAGGAATGAGAGTAAGAATGGAGAGAGTGAGGATGATAAGATGCAAGAATGAACTTAGAATGTGTGATAGATTGAGAGAGAGATCAAATGGAATAAAAAAGTGAGTTCAAAATGAGTATTTGGAGGAAAAAGGGACATTTTTGGGCAGGTTCATATTCGTTGGAGACATTACAACTCACAAATGCCACAAAATGTAATGCCTCAACATCCATTGAATTTGAGAATTTTTTAGGGATGCTTGTGTGGTGTGTAGATGTCTACATTAATGTAAACATCCAAGTCAAAATTCCCTTCACTATTAGAAAATGCTAAAGTGTGGATAAGACAAAAGGTTCAAGGTGGTAGGTTTTTTTATTATCAATGTTATAAGGCTAAGGTAGGGGTATGTTATAGGAAATTGCACTAGGGTGAAATTTTATGCCATAACATAACTAAAATTATTGTTCTCCAAAGTGTTAGTTCCTCTTGTTAACTAAAATTATGAAAATACTATGAATTTATATGCAATTTTTCTAATTCCCACAAATTTAATTTTGATGGTCAATAGTTAGGATTTGAATTTCAAAATATTGACATATTTAAATTTAGATCCAAATTAAGAGTTCTAGGGTGCAAAGTTCTCTAGACCAAATCCCTTTATTTGGGATCCAAATTTTTGAGGAAAAATATTAAATGCATATTTTGATCTTCCATATTTAGGTTTCCAATAAATGTTTAAATGGAACTTGAAATGCATAATTTTAAAAATTGGGTGCATAATTAGGTCCAAACACATAGTAGGAAGAAAAAGCTTGTGTGAAATTGTCAAGGGATATAATTTATGATGCTACACATTCAATGCAAAATCTCTAGCTTTGGGTAGTATGTTTGTGTTCTACTATAAATATTTTGACTAGATTGTAGACATGATTTCCTTGTTTTATATTTCATAGCTAGTCTTGATTAAGTATTTTCTCTATTTAGCTCCACACCATAATAATTCATCATCTTTTAAAAATAGTAATATTTTTTAGCTTGATTGTTAACCTATTAGGATTTCAAGTGTATGCATCAAAAGCATACTGAATCCTTTCCATAAGAAATGCACTCTTTTTCCTAAGTTGTATATGGTTATTTAATCACACAGTTTGTTTTTATATATTCATAATTATTTATAGGCCTTCATCCGTGCTTGAGATTTCAACCATAGGTGTGTATCTATTCAATGATTCATACAAGAAGGATGAGTGAATTCAATTGTTAATTTTTCATGTGAGATGTTTAGTTGTAATGAGATAACATTTTATCATAAAATTCCACATTTTGACAATTAAAATTCTCTTTGGGTCATTATTGTCTAGGTACTTTTGTTTAAGTATCTTGCACCGGTGCACATTATAATTTTCTAACATTATCCATGTTTCTTTTTCCCCTAGAGTAGTGTTCTATTCATATTTTTCTTGAATGGCCACTTGATATATAAAATTTTATCTAGTTTTTAACCTTCTCTCATTCAATAAGTGGTATGCGCTTCATTCATTTGATCCTTCCCATATAAAATTATGTCGTATTTTATTAATTTCTTTTTATTCCTTTGATGCAAAATATAAATATGATAAAATATATATAAGAATGTTTGCTATGATAACTTTGATCATAGTTATAATTATAGAAAGTGTAATTTATTGTCCCTTCAAGGATTTAGTCCTCCTTTTTCATTTAGTTATGGGATTAATTATACCATAAAATTATCCCCATCACTCTACCAAAGAGGTAGACTCCAAATTATGTATTTATGAATGAGTTGACAATAAATCTTAGTGTGGAGGAAACATTTCGTTGGGAAGATATTTTTCTGTAGAAGAAATATATTTTCAAGTTCTAATTACTAATAGCTATCCTAATAGTGTTAGAGTGAATAATTTATCTATTCACTTTAGCTTAAGTGTACCTAGATTTATGAGGTTAGACAACATCTTATCTAATTGAATGGGAAACCTTTTAGGCCTCTAAAAATTACCTAGTTGTTTGGTAAGCCTAATGTTCTACCCTTTTAGGTTGGAAGAATTTCTGTCTCACCTAAAAGGTCATTTTTTTATTCATTAAACCATTGTCACAAAGTTTGATGACTTGGTCAAATGGGTTGTTCATTTGCACATTCCAAGTGGTCCCAAGGTTGACACCTATAAGACCCTTGTCTAATTATTTGTGCCACATCATGGGATACTTGTCAATCCATATGATATGCGGATTGCCTCTTTGTTGCATATATATGCAAGGCTTTCTCGTCATTGTATTTTGGATCAACTAAATACATGATTTGTAGTGTTCACTTATGCTTCTTATTTTATCTCATTAATTTCTAGGATTTAATATGGTATCAAATAAGTTGGGGATATTTTCAAGTCAAAGGTGAATGAATTTGATTGTATTTTATTATTCTCCTAGGCCCCTCCCTTTTTTAGTTATTTAAAAGAACGATAAATATAAGAAAAGACTAGATTTTCATTACTGATTAGGATGCCATCACTCAAGTGTATCACCAAGCCCATGCTAGATTAGAATATTAGAGAAGTGTTTGTTATTAGGTGTGCTTTGGTAGGGTAGTGAAGAGTTGGACAATGACATCAATATTTTCAAGCCATGTGCATTAAGATTTGTAGGCTATGCATGTGACTATCTAAAACCTATGATTGAGGCATGAGCATTGACTAGATGCATCCTCTCATATGTAGGCCACACCCATTGAGGCAATTAATTCACATTGGCATGTAGAGACTGTGAAGACAAGTGAAAAGATCACCTTCAAGCACCAATAGCCATCACCAAAATATGAAATCTAATCCATTTGCAAGGCATGGTCAAATCCATTTGCATGGTGCAACTAAACCCATCATCCAAATCTACAAAAGGTGTGACCAAACCCATCACCCAAATCTATAAATTATTTGTAAGGGGTCAAATTTGGAGTGGGAGTGATTAGAAATATTCATTACACTTTTCTTCTCATTTCCCACTAACTTAGTTAGTACCACCGGTGCTCCATTCTCCCTATATTTAGCATTTCTTAGCTATATTCTATTTAATTTAACATTTGTTGATTTTATTTTAATGAAACTTGTTAGAACAAATAAATTCCTAGCTCCCATATTAGGAAAATCCTATTTGAATCTAGCTACTTCTACATCTAATTGTATTAATTTCTTTCTAATTGTTAGACAATTTTATTAACATAATTTTCTATTGAAAACTATATTAGTTAAAGGAATAAATACTAAGTATAGTGTTAATGGAGCAGAGAGGCAGTAGGAAGAGGAGTGGAAGGGAAAATTTGAAATCTAGGGATGATTCTGGAGAGGAAAGTGATGACTCTGTAGAGGCAGATGGTTTACTTCTACTAGGCTGGCTACTAGTGTAATTTCATTTAGTTGTTGTGGAATGGTGATGGCTATTTTCTATGGCTTGGGATGCACTACAATGGGTTTGTTGGTTATTTTTGTCCAACTGGGAAGAATTGGATTAGTGTTGGTTTTTGTCATTAGCTTATCGGGGAGCTTTTTTTTAGGATTGGCTACTGTTGTCACCCTATTAGGTTTATTTGGGTCTTGTCCTTTCCCTGGTATTTCTTGTTCTTTGGGGTTTCTATTTTAGAGTGTTGGTTGGGTGTTTTATTTTCCACTCTTGGGTTGTATCTATGCAGCTCCCCTTCGTGGGTTTATTTGGTCTAAAGAGGGTTGTGCCTAATGTTTTTTCTACTACTGAGACTTTACTTGTTGCTAATGTGATCTTCCTAGTTGTAGAAGGTTTCCCCATTAAGCTCTATTCTTTTATCCTTAATTATTTCTCTCTTGCTCTCTTTAGTTTGGAGTGGAAGGAATTTTTTTTTGGCCTTTTTCTTGATTTATTGGTTTTAGCTTGGCTATGTTTAAAGTTATTTTTGTTGTCTCAAAGGTATCCTATTTTGGTTGGAAGTTTCTTCTCCTCCTTTCTTAGGATTCTGGGTGTGCGTTTGAACCCCTTATGGCTTGAAAAGATCATTCTTTTGTTGGGGTTTTTTCTATTTTTCATGTAGATATGTGTCTACCTATTCTTTTTTAAGGCTTATCCTTTAAATGGGTTAATTTCTTGAGTTTGTTTCCTATGTTGGGATGTGTTATAAGCCTTGTTTTAAGACCCTAATTTCCTTAAATTTAATAGGAGCATTTTTTGTCCATATGGGTGTGTTCTTCCAAATGGTTGAGTTCCTTCAAATGTTTATGCTAAAGGCTTAGAAGTATCCTCTCTCAAGGTTGTTGGTTGAGGAGTTGTAATGCCCAAAATTTACATCCAAACAAAACATGACTAATTTTTTTTTTTACACATGTTCGTAAATTTTCTATCATTATACTAACCATACACAATACGATGATATATTACACGCATCAAATGACATTTCCCCTATAACGAGATCAATAACACGCCACCCGAGGGTGAGGGTTGGGTACTTAGATGAGCGAGGGTGTGTGGAGACCATCACACATACCTTTAAGCGATCATGAGAAAGGTCAGGGTTCGGCATTTGAGAATGAGTAATTATAGGTTATAAGCAATGATTAATTGATGTCACCTAATTACGCTCGCTCGCTCTACACTAATTAAGCCACCTTGCCAAAATCAGTGAAGCCTATATTAAATCTAATTTGGAAAGCCAAAATGAAAGGAAGAAGACAATTTATAATTTACGATTTAATTAATAGTTTTTCCATTTTAATTTATTTATTAGTATTAACATTATTTAATTTTATTAATTGAATTATTATTATTAATTGATTTTTTTTTTTAAAAGAAAGAAACTAATTAATTTACAAAAATAAAATAAATTAAAAGATATAATAATTAAATAGTAAGTTATACAATATGTACATTTTAAATCCCTTTTTTTATGCACATACTTTTTTAATTTCCTTAAAGGAAGGAAGAAATGGTATAAAGTGGGAGATATTATTTATTTATTTTAAATCCCTAATATTACGTGTGCAAAAATCCTTATTTCTTTATTAAATTAATAGAATCCTTTCTAAAGGTGTGGGAACATATTCCCCTCCACATCTTTTAAAATTCTCCTCATTTTAAAACTATATTAACTAGAAACAAGGTAAGCCTAATTGTTTTACCATCATGTGATCTTACAAGGCCTAAAACTTTTCGTGCAAGGTAAGGTAAAATGATATAGTGATATAAAGCAACGCATATAATGGGTTGAAATTATCCGACGCGTAGGAGGTAGAGAAGAACGGTAACGTACAACATGAAATGTGTTCCTTCTTTTTTTTTAAAGAAAATGAAGTTGAAAGAAGACCAATTCAACGCGCATCCCCTTCAAGAAATATGCCGATATAGATATTGTTAAAATATGAAGCCTAGCCTCGTTTTATGGGTCTGGAATATAAGAGAAGTAACAAAGATTTCTTGGTAACCGCTTTATGATGCGCTATAGCACCAAGCTCACAAATGTATGATTATTTATTTTTTTGCGTACGCATAGATGTGCAAGGTGTCGTCAAGTACTATTGGCTTACCATTGACCACGGGATAAAGGATCTGCATTTTTATTAAGAATTTTATTAAGACGTTAATCCAAACGAGACACAGCTAAAAGCCCACGCTTGTGCCCTTTTCTTTGGGCTCAGTCAAACGGTTCAAGATTCATTTAACTTCCTTATGCATAAAGCAAAAGAAAATGTTCTGATAAGCTACTAATAGACTAATGGGGATACATAGCTCACAGTACATTTAACAGAGGAGTCTGAGTGAATAACAGACATAAACCTATGCCTAGCTTCTCGATTTCCTATAGGGTAAAGGGTAAAACTGTTGGTATGGAAGATTTGTCAGCGCAAAACTTCAATGCATATCAAATATAGTGAATTCTCTACACTCAAGTCCACAACGATTTCGTGGCTCTTTACCTCAAGATATTTTTATTGTTAAAGCACGAACCCTACAATTTTAATCCTCCATCCAATAATCTTGTTTTCACTCTTAGACTGCATGTGGTATACAAGCTAGTGGCGGCTGAGTGAGGGAGGCTGAGCCAAAATCACTATCTGTTCTAGACGCTTAACCTGGTTGGATCCGGGTTGTTGCAGTAATCACGACGCTTAAACTAGTTGGATCTGGATTGTTACAGTAATCATGAAATGCATGCTGGTTAAACTCTTCTCTCAACAACTTTGCTTCAGTCTATATTTTACTGACAACACGAAACTGTTGTTAGGTGTATTCTTCTGTAACAAACTACCCTCAAGTGGGCATTATCTATGGCAGATTGGAGCACGCTGGGGTATACAGGTTCACATTATTTTTATTTTTATTTTTCTCTTATACTACGACTTCCTCCTCGCCTACAATTTATATTTCTAGTACATAGCAACAGGTCTAATGCGTGGGCTACCCTACGGTGCAACGATGGGGACAAGAGTAAGAACCAACAACAATGCACTCTGCCACTGTCTAGGTGTCATCCCATCACTCTTATGTAATAGGGGTTTCGAGCCCCTTTTTAGTTTGGTGTATATGATTATTTTGTTAAATACAGAGAGGTAGAATACTCTATAAATATATATTATTGTAACAAAAAGAAAATACATGAATGCTTCTGTTCATTCTAACACACAGACGTATATAAATAAGCTGATCTATATCATGCTCTCTGTGTATTCATTCCTCTATTAGATCCTTGTACCATCATCTATGTATTTGTATAGCTAGGTTAGCACATTATTACTGTAAATAGGTATATTTTGTTATAAAAACTGAGTAGAGATATAAAATGTGGAAATTTCCTATGTTCAACTATTATGCCTACATTTGTCATGCAACTATGTTTACTGCTAAAGACAGATTGTCTTGAACGACCTCAGAGGGAAAAACAGTCTTGCTTTAAAGAAAACATCCATTAATGTTTTGAACAGTATACTAACTTTAATTTCTTGTTTCTTTCCCTAACTAGTAAAACATAATGATATTTTCCTTTCTATATTTTTCAGTACACTGAAAATAAATGAATGCTTAATGAGTAACACACATTTTAATCCTAACATCACAAAGTCATATATATATATATATATATATATATATATGAGACTTTTCAACATAACAAGATATACATTTATATTTTTTTCACAATATGCAAGCTTTCTTTTTTTTAAATCATAGCATAAAATGTAAGAATTTCTTTTCTTTTCTACTTTCAAAATAGAATAAAAGTTGTTTTCTCAAAAGTTACATATACATCTCTTTCTTTCTTATAGCAAAGGAAAATCATCTCTTCTCACATATACAAGATATTTATTTGCAGCATACATAAGCAGATTGGTATCATCATAGAAGACATGAGATCTCTTTCTTTTCTTTCTCATTAAATCCATAACAAACCCAACACTCTACCAAAGTGATTTACACATAGACTCTTTACAACAGCCTTTCAAGGCTATAACATTCAACTCCAAGGGAAAATTTACTTTGACATAATAACACCATAATTATCCACAAGAAACATAGCTATTCCAATAATTGTTTGGCTTCTTCAAATCTGCAAAAATACACACAAAATTTTCTCTAGAGGCCAATGGGGTGCTCACCTCCCAACCTTTGGTTGGAAAACCAACCACCCCCGAGCTAGGAGGCACCTTGGGAACCAGGTACATTCATGCCAACCAAAATACATTAACACACAAGATACACACAAAATTATTCACACCCACCCAAGGGAATTTTCACATAACAAAGGGTTCATTACGAACCCAAAATGGGGAATGGAAGTGGACTACGCACTCCATTTTGGGGACTCAAAAGTAAACACCTTGAACAACATTCACCAATCTTTTCCACCCCTTCATTACAACCCTTCCTTCTCATTTCCTTATCCACCCCAACCATCTTTCACATTTCACAAAAAAACATATGCTCGTACTCATACCCTTTTTATTAACCTCTCCTTTTAAAGGAGGAATGACTAGCCCCCATGGAGGTTCCTACTCCAACCTTCCCCTAACTTGGGATGCTCTTCCCAAGTTTGGGTGCGCTTATCCCATTACAACCCCTTTTTCCCAACACTCATACAAAGCAAAGAAAACAAAAGAAAAACAACACTTAAGAGAAAGAATTTTCAAATACACAATCACATGTACATAGTGCATACAAATTTAACAACATAAGAAGCAAGAGGGTTTGTCAATCCTACCTTCATCCAAGCTTTGGGTGCAAGTGATGAAGATGAGCACAACTCCACCTCCTCCAAGATTGCTTTCCAACCTCCCCCAAGTCAACTCCAAGATCTCCCCAAAATTTCAAGTCCAAAACCAAAGAATGCAAAAGAGAATCCCCAAAACCCTTGTTCTTAGCTTTTCTTATAGAATTTCAAGTTTGAATTCCTTTGAATGGGGAATTGACACTTGTCACTCACCCATTCACCCTCCCAAGCACATTCACCCATGTATTCTCTCACATGTGTGAGAACTTGGGGGACTTCCAAGACCACATAGAGAAGTGGGAGTGGAAAGGGACTAATCCCCATCCCACTTCTCAAAACCTTATTTTCGCCAAACTTCTTTAAGGCCTCAAAAAGGGTGCCCAAACATGAACTAACTCAAAATTATAGGTTGAAAAAGGTACCTAGCCCATAGGTACTTGACCTAGGGACCTTAAATCAATAAAAACACTTAAAAAACTCAACTTTCCAACCCTCAAAAAGTGCCCTAAAGACCAAATCCGAGTTTGTCCACTTGGGTGGACAACTCACCACTTAATGGATTGACATGGGAATTAAAACCAATTTACAAACATGCACAAATACATCACAAAGAAAATTACATTACAAAATGGAACTATAGTCCCTTCATATGGACTATAGCTCGGCTTCACTGGTAAACTCACTCAGGGTTCCCAAAGGTTACCTCCAATTTCCATTGGCCATGGAAAGTGTACCTGCACACTCGATGCACACATTAATCCATCCAATAAATCATATATCAAAACATTTGAATCACCATTTCATATACACAAGCTTCCATCCAAGTAAATAATATATCAAAACAATTAAATCATCATTTCATATAATCAAGTTTCATACTTCCACATAGCATATATATCTCATATCATAACTGGATCAAACACTAATCACATATCATATCCAATTATTTTTACCTTAATCTTCACATATTTCATTTGTTCATCATTTCAAAATTCAAATTGAACAACCATAGCAACTAGCATAAATTTAGGTCAACCATCATAATCATCTAATTAAGCATGCAACATCATAATCAAATCATCATAAGAACTCAAATGTCTAAATACCATAGTCAAATCATCATAAGAACTCAAATGTCTAAGTATCATGTCATCAAGAGTATCTCTAAGGATAATCAATAACCACAACCCAAAATAGTCTAAATACTAGGTGTATCATAGGTGTAGGCCTCACAGGAGTGTTCATTTTCTTCTATCGTGCTATAGTTTGCTACTATGCCAAAGGATGTCATTTCTTTCCTTTGCATGGGAGTAGTTTCTTTCTTTTGAGTTTTACAGTTAATGTCTTTTATGGAGGTGGAGAATACTCCTTTTGAGGTGAAGCCCTCTCCTATTGAGGTGGAGAGGTATATTGTGGATCTTGTGGGAAGTCTATGTTATGCACCAAAGGTTCTCATTTCATCCTCTCCTATAGAGGGGAGCCTTTTCCTATTGAGGTGGAGGCTGGGTTGGTGTTTTGGGCTAGTTGGTGCTGGGAGAAGGTTGTTCCTTTTTAGTGTTTATTTTCAAATTTTAACCTCCCTATTGAGGTGAGTAATTTGGATTTGTTGGGTGTTGTTGCAAAGTGTTATGCTACAGTCTAGCTTTTATAGGATGATGGTTTCCTAGATGACTCAAATGGTTCTTATTTCTTATTGGGGTTTTAGTTCCCTTTATTTTCTTAGGTTTAAGGTCTTGATCAAAACCTTTATGTAGCTTGTGTTGTCTTATATTTTTTCTTTGGTGTTGTTGTTGGGCGAATGATGGTCTATGATTTATCCTTTTAGCAACATGATTTTCTTGGTCTAGCTTTTAGGTCCCTTCAAAACCTAAACTTGTAAAGGGTTTCGAGTCCCTTCAAAACATGTTTTCCCATATAATCAAAACTATATTACTTAAAAATCTTGCTACCTTGTGATTTCTAGCAACTAGTTGTCATTTGGTTAATCATTAATGCTTTCAAGGAGTGAGTTAATTTAACTACAATAGTTAAATTATTGTAGAGTGGTTTTTATTTTGTGTTTTTGTCATTTGTCTACTTAATTAGCCTCATAAAATATACTTGTAAGAAATCAAAACAATAAATAAGTTTGTAAACACACTCATATAAAGTGCCACAAAAACCAAATGTGTTATGTAGGAGGGGAATTTTGTGCTTACACTAAATTATAAAGTGTAATAAGGGGTTGTGTAGTACCTTGATTTTACATCATAGTAATGGATCCTAGTGATCCTCATGTCATGTGTGTGTTTCATTGATTTTTCATCACAACAATGGAACCTTGTGATTATTGCCCAATAAATTTGTTCCTTGATGCATACTCTTTTTCAGTTTCTTGTATATTTTTTGGATCTAATTCTAGGTCTAAATTCCTTACACAACTTTGTGCACTATTTCGGTTGTCCTATTTATGCCTCTTAGAACTAAGGGGGGATTATGACAATGTTATGCTAATACTTCTTTCAATGGAGTAGTGGAAGAACCTTCTATCTTGATGTCTCATATGAAGGATTATTTCAATAAATCATATTTTGTGAGATTCTAGTACTTTTGTAGAGAAGCATGATGCATATTTTAGTAGTATACACATGTCACTCATGCATTTATTAATCATACTCTAGAATCATAGTACTATCTATATTTTCAACTTCATGGGAATTTATATTTTCATGGTTGAGTAGTGTTCCATATGTTCACTAATGCAATGTTTTGTATCTCTTATCTTGATCTACATTTCTTAAAGGTTCATTAATTCTAGAAAACACGAGTTCATCTTTGGTAGAGTTTACAACTTCAACATGTTTTATGATTTCATCATAATTTTCTTATCATCACGAGATATATTTTCAAAAGGTCTTATCCTTTTCTTATGTATCTTTTAGCTTATAGTTTTTTCCAATTGGGTTTTCTATATTTCTCCATTTACAAGAGATTTCATTTGAAATAAAGGGAAAAATAGGGTTTGATTGATATGAAATGGGGTCATGCACTATCTTCCTTATTTCATTAGGAAAAAGATACCCCATAGGATAGGATTCACTTTAGACCCTTAGGTGAGTCAAAGTTAATGGAGATACTGTCATTTTCCTTATGATTGAGGATAGGGTAAATATGCCTAAAATATACTTTTGGGAGGTAAATGAAAAATACTAAATGAATCCAATTATGCAATGTAATATTTGAATTATCAATTTCAATCATAACAAAAAATGAACAATCAAATTATGAAAGATTTGCAAAGGGTAATATTTTATGCACCTATCACCAAATGCTTTTGCTAAGTGCCCTCCTGGGACAGATTCACCCTACCTAGAGTGAATGGGTCTCGCTATAGGGATACACAATCTATTTTGATAGTCCTCTTCTCTTGGATTTGCACTCTCGATTCCTCCATAGCTCATAGTCAGAAAGTTAGAAATAAATTCTACAAGTGAGTTTTTGTGGCTTGACAACCTTGATGACAACTTTAATAAGTTTGAAAAATTAGACTTTTGATCAATCTTCAATCCCTCTTCACCTATAAATATGCAAACAAAAAGAGAGGGAAAATTTGTTTGTTTTTGGTAAATGGGGGTTAAATTCCTTGGTCAAACCCCATTTTAGTAATTAAACCTTGGAATGAAATGAAATATAAATGGAAGGAATAATGAATGAACAATTTTATGTTGCACCTCACCAAACCATTGAATGAAAAACCTTAGAGGATTGAATTCTAACACATCTCTCCAAGGTCTTGATATCACATGAATTGGCTTGATTGGATGTTTGATTTGATAAGTTGAATCTTGAATTGAATGCTTGAAACCTACATCACACTGTTAGCTCCAAAAGAATGCATGAATGAAGATAAATTTGACATGATGCTTGAGATCTTGAACACTCCAAAAAATGACTGAGAAATCCACTCTTGAACACCTTTTACAATAATATTTTCTATATGAATTGATCTCTCAAGAAAATTCTAGGTTACTTCTTGATATCAAATTGATAGAAAGACCTTGTATTTATAGGTAATTTTCCAATTTCCTAAAAATTAAACATCAAAGGCTGAAAATTGAAAATTGAATTTGAATCATAAAAATTCCACCTAAAAAATATTAAAAATTAGGATCCTAAACTTAAGGAGGAACTATTCGCCCTTGGGTGAATTGGTCCTAGGACCTACATCCAGGACACTCCAATTCCAATGAAATCTAATTAATGTTTGAAATTGTTAGAAGTTTTCCTTTCATAAATTGGGGTTAATTAGGATTTTAAATGCATAATTGGCCCAATTAGAGGCTTAATTAAGTCCAATTTATTAAGGGACCCAAACATAGTATGAAAATGTAAAGGGGTAAATTTTTTGACACTACATTTAGACCCCACTTTAGTGAGAGGGTGAGACCTACACTCAAACTCACACTAAAGTAGATAAACAAGCATCAAGAGAGGGGTCTAATTGTACAATTGTTGGAAATATAAGACAACAAAGGTAAAGGAGGATAATAAAGCCCACAGGATCTATGATCTCATGGAAAATCAAGAAATGTGCAAATAGACACATGCCTATGTTAAATATGCAATAACAAGAAAAGATATAAAAGCATACAATGCCAAAATTAATGCAAAGATAAATGTGAAAGGGTGCATCAAACCTCAATTGTTTATAAAATTTGTATGGATCATGCCTTATTTGTTTGTCCAAAAAATTGTTCACAAGTGGAAACCCACTGTCAACTATGCAAACAAAATATACTCGCATGAGCTTGTCAAATTTGTTGTCCACTAGGTGAGCCCCAAAAGGTGGTTGATGGGAAACTCATGATAGGTCTATATTATTCCATGTATCAATCATTCTAGATTTATAATACCTCCTAATAACTTTGATAAGGAATCATAGAAATGGTCATAAGGCTAGCAAGCTGTGTTATGCTAGACACTCATGAAAAGGCTCCACTAGCAAGAAAGTTGTGTTATGCTTGGTGGCCATTTTAAATATAATAGGATATGTATTCAAAGGGCTTTGCTTAGTTCATGAAAGGTATCCCTTTAGGGAACATTGTGCCTGATGTCACCAAGAGAGGACTAATCAAGGATAAAAGATTCACAACTTAGGGAATGCAAGCCGTAGCATCACCACTAAGAGGAATACCATATGCCAAGAAAGGTCACAGTATTGAGGAACATCAAACCCATTGTCACTCCCAAGAAGACACATCACATGAAGTAAGAAGACCACACTTTGAGGAAAAAAATGAGCATGGACACATATACCCCCACTTTAAGGAAATTGCTAGGCACCATGTTGTGAGCACTTAATTTAAAGTAGAACACAATAAATGTCTATACATGAGAGCTTTATTCAAAAATACCTATCTAAAACATATGTTTCCAAGATAGAGTTACGCCATGAAAGGAGGTTTCCCCATATATGGAATCTTAGGATAACACAATGGATCCTTGGATTTGGGGTCAATTTTTATCTTTGGTACAATGATATAATTGAGCTCAAAATCATCATCATTCCCCAAATACTTCATGCAACAATGAGCACAAAGGAAGAATGAAACATAGATCTAGAGAAAAATAAAATAAAATTTTGGGTCAACATGGAAGAGACCTAAATGTCTTGACACCTTGTGTCATTCCCCAAAGGAAAACATAAGATAAAATAAAAGATAAAGGTTACAAAAGATAGAAGAATGGAGATACAAATAGAAGAATGTCATGAAATTTTTTCTTCCTTTGTATCCTTGCACCAATGGAATGACAAGGGTCATCCAAAGTAGGCTCACAAACATATAAAGAAATGCCAAGAAACACTATACAAGGGATCAAATTATACACATTCAGTCACAAAGAACATGAAAGGAAGACAAAGAAAAGACTCATATGCTACATGTGAGTCAACCTATAGTACGCCATCCACATCCCAACCTTGTTCATCATATGCGGAAGGTGAACAACTAGTGAAAGGGACAACAACAAGTGTTGTACTAGAAGTATCACCAGGTTCAAAACGTGATGAGTCACTCTTTATAGTAGGACCATCATGGTTGTTATTATCTAAGATCATGGAAAAGGAAAACAATAAATTATTTAGCCCATTATGTACTTCCTCATCAATTTTAGCAACCTCATCATCATCATCATCGAAGTTAATTACAATTGGAGGCCTAATGACAATGTCCATAGAGGTTTCATGTGTTTTTTGTTGTGGTGAAGATGGAGAATCATCATGCTTTGTTTGAGTTAAATTTTTATCTTGATTTTCTATTTTATTCTCTTCTTTTAACTTACAAGAAATTGAATGGCATCTAAGCCTATGATCTTTAAAATTTTTGTTTCTTCTTATACAATTTTCAAGTTGTGATTGTGTAAGAGTGAGTTTATCATCCATTTTTTTATTTTCTTCCCATAAAGGAGGAACAAAAGGAACCATGGAAGGTTTTTCAACTACTTTCTCTTTGAATTTATAAACTTGTTTGATCTTAGGAGGGACAATAGGACTTATTTGGCTATCTCTTAGTATTTTATAGCAAATAGGTGAAGGATCTATCATGGGATGGTCTTGGTTACTTGGAGGGGATTTTGGTTCAATAATGTTTTCATTAATGATAGGAGGCTAAATCATGGGTTGATGCATGTTGCTAAGGGATAATTTTTCTATGCAATTTTCCTTGAAATTTTGATAAGATTTGAAAAAGAAGTCCTCACGAGGCTTAAGAGGTTCCATAGGTTCATGCCAAAATAAATCCAATGAGAAATTTCCATGAGAAGACGCAAGATTAAAGCCACTATATGATGCACAATAAAGGTATCATTTCCTAATGGAAACTTTAAGAATTTATGTACCACTAACGGAATGAAATCCATAGAGTGTAGCCATGGGTAACCAGGCTTCACACATAATTGGTCCAATAACAAGATGATGGATAATGATACATTTAGTTGTTTTGGTCCAACCGTCAAAGGTAGAGTGATGAGACCTATTTTAAGACAAGCAAAACCATTATGTTTTTTGATCAATTCTTTTAGTTGTTCATAAGAATCTTGATAAATTTTATTCAAAAATAAGAATTCCTTAGTGATCATATTCTCTACACACATGAGATCAATTAATATCCCATTAGTAGGATTTCCATTGATTGTTTCAGTGATGTAAAGAGGACCATCAAGTGCTCCTCTAATTATGTCATTTTGTGAGAAAGCAGTGTCAATGGGCATTTTGGTTTAGCCCTTACGAGGTTGAACATCAATGAATTAGACCATACATCATAAGTCTTCATTTTCACTCATATTATCATTTGTATCTTAAAGTTTGTCAACATTCATCACATTATTCTTAATATTGTTAGCTTTTGCAAAAGAGATTTTATGATTTGGAATGGGGTTGGTAAAGATTTGCAAATTTCAGTTGGGTAGGGAAACATATGTATTTCTTTGATCATTAACACCACCAATATGGATGCAATTAGATTCAATGAGGCCTTGTACAATATGTTTAAGATGCTTACATTAGTTTGTATCATGTTCATTTTGTCCATGATAATGGAAAAATGCATTTGAGTTGAATTTTGGAGGTAAGGGCTTAGTGGTATCAATGGATCTAATAGGAGGTAGGGTAACTAAGTTCTTACTTATAAGTTGCAACATAATGGAGTGAAGGGTATCAAGTAACGGGGTAAATTGTCTACTCTTTTCCCTAAATGGATATGGATTTGTCATTTTTATGGCAACCACTTGGGAGTTAACATGTTGACTTGTTTGAAATGTATTTAGTCATAAAATACCTTGTTTTTTTTCTTGAAGGTTTGGAAATTGTTATGGGGCATAGGTTCAAATTTCTCAGGACAATTCAAAGCAGTTTATATTTCATGATGACTAGCTGAATTCTGATAGTCATGAAGGGTAGTGCGCAAGAGTGTAAGGGAGGGAAATTTCATCATCCCAAGTTTTTCTTGGATTTTGTCTTGCAAAATTTTAATGAAAAATCTTTGAAAGTTAGCATTAGGAATCTTAATGTTGATTTGTGAGTAAAGAAATTGATAACGAGCGATAAAGTCTACATATGACCTCTTCATCATCCTTTTGTTTACATTGCATTAAATTAGCTAAGGTCATCTTGTGACCCATGTTCACTTGGAAATGGTTGAGAAATGCATCAATAAGATCATTGAATGAATGAATTGAGTTATTCGATAAAGAGAAAAACTAGTCCAAGGTTGTATCTTTCAAGGATATAGGGAAACATTTAGCCAAGAGCTTATCCTAAAAAATGAATTCGCTACATAATGCTATGTATGTCAAGACATGGTTACTAGGATCTCCTTTACCACCATATTTTTCAAATCAAGGAATCTCTATTCTTCATGGAATTTTTTCTCTCAATATCTCTATGGATAAGGGGTTTCTTTTGACATATTGTGACGGTTGGCCATTTTGGTTTTATTTCAATGTGGAATTTTTTTGGAGGGATGAAACATTTTGAAAAAGTTGGTTAAGTATGGAATTACTGGTTGTGTTGTGAGATGGATAAAATAAGGTGGAGGCATATATGTATTCGAAGGACAAGTGAATTGTAAGTTTGTGAAGGGAGATGGATTAGGAGATATGAGATTTGAATACGCAAAGCTGATAGGATTCCCAGTGGAAATACCTAAGGTTTTATTAGCATTTCTAGTTGGTTGTATGGTTATAGTAATATGTGGCTCAGTATATGTAGGAATAAAAGCCAAACTTGTAGGAGGAATGAAATTTACACCTTGAATTTGAGTGTACCCAAAAGTTTGAGCTAAACTAGCCATTTTAGGGACATGATTGCTAATGATATGAGATAGGCTATGCACAATTTCTATTCCTTGTTCATTATCAAATATTTTCCTCATTTTATCTATGACATGAACCACAATATCAGTAATGTATGAACAAAAATCTTAGAATTTTTGCAATTTTTCTAAGGCTTCATCCATTTTTTTATGTTTTCTTGAGGGAAATTAAAAACCATTGTGTCAACATCAGTCACATTTTTTGTGGGTAGGGCGGGCATGGGAAATGTGGTATCAAAGTTGTGGTCCATAATGGTTTGACTAGTATCAAAACTATCAGTGAAAGAGTTGGAAAACTCAAGATGCACAATGGATGTAGTAGCACAAGATGAAATGAGTCTCAAACTATGTCTTACTATAGTATTGGTAATAGGACACTAGGTTGTGAAGCTCATACAAGTTTCGACAAACCTAAGTGCATCCAAAAAGGAGAATAGGTACTAAACAAATACAATCAACACCAAAAAGTATGAAGTGTAATGCAAGTATGTAAAAGGATTTTGAAATTTTGAAATTTGAAAAAGATAATTTACTGATTATTCTATGCAAAAACTTGAAAATGATTTGAAAATATGCACTTAATTTGACCAATCGAACTTAATCCAAGCAATTACAAAATTTCCTAATTTTTGAAATTGAAACACAAAATTAATAGTAGACTAGAATGAAGCAAATAGAGACAAATTACTACCCAAAATTTTGAAAAAGAACCTATATAGAGATTGATTCACCCTAGGGTGAATGGGTCCTAAGTCAAGGTTATAAAAAATCAAAGTTTTAATTTCTTGCTTAATGTTTGAATTTATAGTTTTAGGTTGCAAAATGTGGTTTCAGTGACAAAATTTTCCAGATTTAGGTGTCCTAATGCAAACGAAATTAGAACATATTGACACTTTTTTAAATGTAATTTTGACCAAATTTTAAAATGTGAATGACTAAAAATACACTAATATACAAGTACTATGCAAAATCAATATAATTTGCATGCAATTTTTTATTTATTTTTTTATTTTAAACAATGCAAAATGAAAAATTTAAAACCCTAAATGAGATGCAAACTAATGTAATTTTGACAACCCTAAATGTAATACAAACTAATGCAATGCAATTCAAACTAAATAAAATCCTAGATCTATGGTTTGAATGGACTCCAAATCAGAAAGTTTATAGTGCAAGAATGTTGGGTTTCCAAAAATGAAATATAGGGAAATATGATTTGATGTATATGAAATGGGGGTATGCACCTATCTTCCTTATTTCATTAGGAAAAAGATATCCCCTAGGATAATATTGACTTTCAACTGTTAGGTGAGTCAATTTTAATGGAGATCTTATTTTCCTTATCAGTGAGAATAGGGTAAATATTCCGAAAATGCAATTTTGGGAGATAATTGAAAAATACTAAATGAATCCAATTATGCAATATAAGACTTGAATCATTAATTTAAAGTATAAAAAAACATAAACAATCAACTTTTAGAAAATTTGAGAAGGTTAAGATTTTGTGGACCTATCACGAAAAGCTTCTGGTGAGTTTCCTCTTGAAATAGGTTCACCCTAAGGTGAATGGGTCTTGCTATAGGGATCCAAAATATATTTTTATAGTCCTCTGCTCCTAGATTTGTACTCTTGATTCCTTTGGATCTCACAGTTGGAAAGTCAAAAATAAACTTTACAAGTGAGTTTTGTGGCTTGACAACTTTGATGACAACTTTGAAAATTTCATAAAATTGCACTTTTGATCAATATTCAATCCTTCTTTACCTATATACCTTCAAACAAAAAGAGAGGGAAAAATTGTTTGTTTTGGTGAATGGGGGTTTTCCTTGGTCAAACCCCATTTTGGTAATTAAACCATGAAATGAAATGAAACATGAATGGAATGAATGATGAATAAACAATACTGTGTTTCAACTCACCAAACCCTTGAATGGAAATCCTTATAGGTTTTAAGTATATCACATCTCTCCAAGGTCTTGATCTTGCATGACATCGTTTGATTGGATGTTTGATTTGATAACTTGAATCTTGACTTGAATGCTTGAAACCTACATCACAATGTTAGCTCCAAAAATATGCTTGAGATCATCAATGTTGCAACAAATGATTCATAAATATACTTTTGAACACCTTTGACAATAATATTTTCTATAGGAATTTATCTCTTAAAAATTCTATCTTGCTTCTAGATATCAAATTGATAAAAACACCTTGTATTTATAGGTGTAATGTAAAAAATTGCACTCCTTTACATTTTCACACCTTTTTTTGGGTCCCCTCAATTTAAATGGACTTAATTAAGATTCTAATTGGCCCAAAATTGCACTTACAATCCTAATTAATTACAATTTATGAAGGGGGAAGTGTGATTTATTATCATTATTAACACCACAAAATTCAAAAATCCTAATAACTTAGGTTAGGACACATTCAACCATGGGAAAATAGGTCCCCTTTAAGTTGCAAATTCAAATTTTAAATAATTTTTTGGTAGTAATTTCATGATCCCAAAGTAATATTCAAATGTAGGCTTGTAATGTTTAATTTTAAAGAAATTAGAAAATTTCCTATAAAAGCAAGGTCTTTTTTTATCAATTCAACATCTAGATTTTCAAGATATTTCAAGTGTAGTATTGTGATAAAGATAATTAAAGAGTAGATTTATTAGTGATTTATTGCAGAAATAAAGATCTTGAGCATCATGTCAAAGTATTCTTGCGTCATGGATTTTTTTGGATCTAACATTATGATGTAGGTTTCAAAGTTGAAGTCAAGAATTCAAAGCATCAATTCAAGAATCAAGATTTGCATCCATTGGAGCCATTTCATGTAGGATCAAGATCAACATTATAGATTTCCAAAGGTTTATTCAAGAGTTTGGTGAGTTGCAGCATTGTATTGTTCATTCATCATTCCTTTCACATCTCATTATTTCAATTTAGGGTTTAATTACCCAAATGGGGTTTGACCAAGGAAAAACCCCATTCACCAAAAATAAATAATTATTCCCCTCTTGAGTTTGTGCTGCAGATCTTAGGTTGAAGAAGGATTGAAGATATTTTGAAGAGAAAGATTGGAAAAGTTGTAAAAGCTGCAAAAAGTTGTCAAAGATGTCTTCAATTCATGGAAACTCATTTACAGATCTGATTTTTGACTTTTCTGACACTACAACTGAGATCAAATGAAAGCTATAGATTGACATCAAAGGCTCCTGATTTTTTTTTGAAAAATCTAAGCAGAGAACCACGACCATGGGTGAATAAGTCCTAAATACCCTTCTAAAACTACCTTTTGGTGACTATACATAGTGTTCTTCCCTTCTCAGATATGTAGAAATTTTGTTGTTTCTATTAGTATTGACCTTTAAATTGTTGTTTCAATTTTGAATGGGCATAATTGAGTAGATTTTCTATTTTTTAGTTTTTCTCCAAAAAATGTTGTTCAAGCTAAAACCCCCATCCTTAAGTATAAGGAAATTAGTAGATTCCCTCATTGAGTTGACTCACCTAAGGGTTGTAAGTCAATTTTTTGTGTGGATCTCATTTCCTAATGAAATAGTGAGAAATAGGTTTGCTATTATCATTTTGGTGAACTCCCCTCTCATAACATAAACTTTCTTTTGTTGTTTCAATAGGTTATTTTCTAATTTCTGCAAAATTAAACATCAAAGGATGAAAATTACAAATTGAATTTGAATCATAGAAATGTTTCCAAAAAACATGTTAAAAATTGGGGTCCTAAACTTAGGGAGCTAGGACCTAAATCTAGGACACTCCAATTCCAAGGAAATTTAATTAATGTTTTGCAATTATTTAATACAAGTTTCCCTTTCAGAAAACTAGATTAATTAGGCTTTTAAATGCATAATGAACCAATTAGAGGCTTAATTAAGTCCAATTTATTAAGGGACCCAAACATAGTGTGAAAATGTAAAGAGGTACATTCTATGAGACTACAACATTGTACATGGGTACCTCACTGGCCTTATAGTCAAGAACCATTTTGTTGTATCTATTGCACTTGTGTGGTCTCCCCAAGTATCAGTTAAGGGGGTATTAGAGTGAATAATTTATCTATTCACTATAGTGAAATTAGGTTAGAAAACATCTTGTCTAACTGAATGTGCAACCTTTTAAGCCTCATTAGTTGGTCATTTTGTAAACCTCATCTGTGAACATTTGAGGTTAGAAGAATTTCAATCACACTTCAAAGGTTACTTTTGTAGTCATTCAACACTTGTCACTAAGGTCAAGATGACTTGGTCAAATAAGTTGTTGGTTTTCACATTCCAAGTGATCCCATGTTTGACACCTATAAGACATGTGTCTACTTATTTGTGCCATATCATGGGGCACATGTCAATCCATATGATAGGTGGATTTCTTGTTCCTTGCATGTATATGCAAGTCTTTCTCATCATTGTATTTTGGGTTGACTAAATATACATGATATGCATTGTTTACTTGTGCTTGTTATTTTGTCTCATTTATTTATAGGTTCTAATAAATAGTTGATGTAATCCACCTTGATGTTTCCCTAATTAGTTTTACCTCTAGAGTCATAGGTACAACCTATAAGAGTGTATCATTGGTGAATATTTTTTGGGAAATGGTAAGGAGGCCAGTGAAATTGTGATACACTATTAATTCCAAAGCTTGATTTTTTTGAGAAAATCTACAACTTAGAACATTAGCCATGAAGAAAAAAGAGAAAATTGGATAACAAAACTCAACAAATTTCTCTTGATCCTTTAAAGATACCACCAAAAGAACCACTGACCATTATAGAAAATATTTTAGAGGTGATATAGGCATATGTCCACTTTAACCACTTTTAATTAAAACCAAATTATTCAATGATTTTAAAGAGGAATATCCAACCTACTTTATCATACATCCTACTTATAACCATCTTTAGTATCTTTCCTTTGAGGTTGCATTTTTGAGAAATGAATTACCTCATGTGATATTAATTTCATTAGATATTTTTTTATTAGATTAAAATGGGAAGGTACCGTACCTATTACAAAATGTCCATAGAGGCCCAATGAGGGGGCTCATGAGATGTAGGCACTTAGAAAGAAAATAAATAAATTACAACTAATAAATTAGCAAGAATAACAAACATAGAGAATAGAAAAAAATTGATAGGGAATAGTACCAATAACTAGTCTCCTAGAAGTTGAAGGCCACTAATGGCATGCCACTCCTTAGCTAGGAAGTGGAATTTCTTATCAAGGGTTAGGGGACCCTTAAATGCAATCAAGATCTCCTTAGAACTGGGTGGAGTAGGGCTTCCCTCCTTCTTACCTTTTTCATTGAATGTTCAACATCATGACCAACCTCTATTGTCCATTTACCTTGATTGTTGTGTAGTTCTTGTGGAAAGCTTGAATTGTGTCCATGATTTTCTTGACAATCTCCATACTATAATCCACAATATCTTGGAGACACTTCAACATTTTGTCTTGAGTACACTGCATAGTGGCAATTTCCTACTATAACTTAACCTTATCCACCTCCATCCCCACCAAAACTCTAAGCTCATTGAACTCACTGTTAGATCTCTGAGTGTTTTGTCCTAATTTCATTAGATATGTTACATCTGCTAACAAATCCCTTTTTTTGGAAGACAAGGGTAGGAAAAATTCGTTAAAGAAATGAAATATTTATGTTGAACTATTTTTATATTCTTTTAGATTTTCTAGATTATTTAGGCTATTTAAAGATGTTGACACTCATAAAATCTCAACATGACTAAAAATTGATGTGTTTGGGGCTTGTTTAAGCCTAATGCTTTGTCCGAGTGTAGATAAAAGATAGAAAACTTGACTTATTCTATGGTAATTATGGATATGAGTTATGCATTGTCCACATCAATGAATAGTTGTGGGAATACTTTCAAAAACTTATTGTGAAATAGCTCAAGACAATCATTCCATAAAAAAAGTTATTGAAAGAACTGAACATCTTCTTTCTATATGTTTTCATTATTCATGAGGGGTCTACGATCATTCTTTTAGTACATGAAATTCTACTTTTTCCATGTTTGATTCTTGAGTTGAAGACACAAAATTTGCAAGCTTTTAAATGAAAATATTGGTTCCAAGTTAAAGTTTGTTTTCAGAAATGCAGTGAGAAATGATGTCCATGACCCATTGCTGGTGATGTGTTCTCTATAGGGTCTAATGTAAAAAGGTCCAAAATCAAAGGCAACATTAGATTAGCATCTAATAGATACTAGTAAATCATTTCTACTGATCAGAACTAACACTATAGCTAACTAGTTCAGTGTAATGCCCCGCCGTGCAAACCCCAAAGGAACTAATAAAGACTCAACAACTTTTTTTTTTAAAAGAACATAAGATTGTACTTGAGTATTCCAACATTACAATGTTCAAATATGCACAACTAATTCCCTTGGGGTACACAAGGACATTACTACACTAACCCATAACAATGATAATAGTTTAAACAATAATTAAATAGTTACATAAATCCATTTATTCTCATATCATCATTTAAAATATCCAATAACAACAACCATAATAATACCATATGTACATAAGAAAATAAATGAAATTATAAAGATATAAAGTGTTACATATTTTGATGGATACAACATAACATAACCAACTATTATAGGTGATAGTTCCTAAATAATACATGGCCTGAATATACATTACATCCATAAGATAGTACAATACAACTGTCTGAAAATACATCCCAATAATCACATATACAAATTATATCAGGGTCATCCCAACAAATGTGGGAGACGATACATCCATGAATACATTACATCTAAGGTATAAACATATATCTGGCACAAAGAATACTGGATCAATAGCATCTATCAAAACCTTGCAATAAATGATACATCAGCAACCAAAAGGGAACCCAACAGGGTGTGAAGCACATTCCACCCAACCACCCCCGTGTTGGGAGTAGACAAGGAAGGATCCCCGACCAAGCATGTCTAACGATAACACAAGACTAATTCTAAGCACAATACCAAAAGACAACTCACAAATCCAACAACGACAAATCATTAAGAGACATAACAATAGACCACTTTCGAAACTTAACATTAAATTACTTTACAGATGATACAATAGTAACTCATGAAAACACATCACCAATAACGCTCAAGAAATAATATCTGTAACACCCCTCTTTTTTTTGTGCTCTGTTAATCAGGCAATGTTTTCCTATGTTATGCTTCGATCATGTTAACATGTGAATTAATGATGCTTTATGCTTTGATTATGTTAATAATGCTAGCTTTGTCAGTTAGTGATATTGTATTGGTGAAGGGGACGGGGTTGTATCACTCGCTTGCGAGTGCCCTACGATTCTGAGATTTCCTCTTCACGGTGTGTCTGATCATATTATGTATATATGCACGTTCGACATGCTCTTTGTTGCAGATTGGCAGGTACATGACATCGACTCCACCTGGTTTCCAGGTCTGAGCGTGTCCATTGACCAACAGAAATTAATTGGGAGATAGTAGCTAGGTTTTCCGAACCAAGTCGTCACCCTAGTCATAGCATGTTGTTGGGTTGTCATCAGGATCAGTTGTTTTAACTTGGTCAGTTTCCCTTGGGTGTTTATTTAATCTCAGGTTTAAAGTTTATTAAATGACTTGCGTAGTCTAATTAAGGATTAAATGTGTTTAGTTGCAAGCTAAAAATGATTAAATAGCTTTTGGAAATTATAAATGATGAATGTTTTGTCTTATTGAGATATTGGAAAATTAGTGATTAATTAATTAATTTAATTGAATTAATAAAATAATCTAATTTTGAATTAGATTTATTTTATTGATAATTTGAATTAATTGTGTGAATTAATTAAATGATCCCTATGAATTAAAGGTGTAAAATATTTAATTCTTTTGTTGAAAATAAAATGCTAAAATGTTTTGAATTCAAATTGGAATTAGAAAATTGTTTAAAGTTATTAAAAATTCAAATGTTTTCGTATGCAAAGACTTTGGGGTAGAAAATATATTTTCTGAAATAGTTGACTATTTTGGTAAAAGATATTTGTGTTTGAAATTGAAATTGGAATTTGGATTTAGTTTGATTTGAATTTGAGTTCAATTTAATTTGAATTTGAATTAGGAGTTGAATTTGAATTATAATTTGGAAAGTTTGGAAAAAGGATATATTTTTTTTTAGTTAGGGTTTTTCTTTAAGTCCTCCATGGATTCTTGGTTTGGAAATTTGGGGTGGAGAGGCTTGGAGGAGGCTAAGATGGTGGAGTTGAAAGAGTGTTTGAAAATCTTCATGGTGGAGACTTGCAAATTTTGGAGAAAACATAAGGTATCATACTTTCCCCTTTCATCTTCTTGCCATTTTGGAATGAATTGAAAATATAGTTTGAGATTCAATGGAATTCATGGAAGAGCTCTTAAATTTGCTAAATGGTAGTTTGATTGGGAAATTGAAACCAAACATGGAATTTATACCAAGTTATTGAAATAAAATAAAAGAAAACTCCATGTGAGATCTAGTTTTTTTGAAAACCCATCTTGTTGTTTGAAATAAAATTCTATTCTTGAAATGGGTAGATAGATTATTTTCACAATTTGGGTATGGAATCAAAATTTGGGTATATAGATTTGTGTTTACAACCTTTGTTTTTAAAATAGGGTGATACCCACAAATATATATTTGTTATTTTTTTTTAAATTTTAAATTGGGGTAAAACCCAGAATGAAAACCTTTGTATTTTCGTTTTTCGGTCAAAAACAAGAAATTTTAAATTAATATAAAATTTGTTTTTTTGGTGAGGTGGGAGGTCAAACCCCACCCGCCCCTGCCGCCACCCGGCCGCACGCCCGGCAGGGAGAACAGGAGCCCTCGCCCCGCAGGCAGGCGGGCACTGTGTGCTTAGGCTCCGCCGCCCGGGCCGGTAGGCGGGGCTCTGTGTGTGGAGCATAGGCTCCGCCGCCATGGGCGGCGAGGGCCTGGTGCCAGGGCTTCGGCCCTTATCCACTTTTTAAAAATAAAACAATTTCTTTTTTTAGATAAAGTTTGTTTACCTTTGTCTAAATCTATTTTTTTTTTATATATATTATTTATGTTATATTTTATATATTATATATAATATTTAATATTGTATATTATATAAAATATAATATTTTAATATATATTAGATTAAAAGAATTTTAATAAGTTCAAATGTATGTTATGTTAATCATGAGAATTTTAAATTATGAATTAATTGGGAAATGTACATATATATTATTTGATGTATTTTATTCAATGGGAGTATAAATTTAAAGTTATTTAATTGATTCATTTGCAAATAAAATATTTTTTTATTTGGTATATTTAGATAATGTTAAATGTTAAACTAGAATCTTCTAGATGATCATGTGATTATTATAATCACGGAAATTGATATTTCAGTATATTGTCGTAATTTTCAAAGAAGTGATTTTGAGCTATTACTTAAATGGTTATTAAAGACATGTCTTGTTTATTTTGCTAAGATGTTTAGTTATATAATATGATTGCGGAACCGAAAGTAAAAGATAAACTTATTAATTGACCTAAATGATTTATTAATCAAGTGATTTATCTATGGTATGTGATCATGAAACTTAGGGAGAACGGTTGATATAAATTTTAACCAGATAGCTGCGTTATTAACATGTTTTGATTATGAATATGATTATGAGATTTAGAGTAAATGATCTATTCTTTAAATATCTCCATGTCAGGAAAAGGAATGGGATCAATTGACTGGATAGATGCAAGTCATGAAATCTGTGTTTGAATGGATTTAGGAAATCCGAACATTAGCTTTCCTATTTGTCTGAAATATTTTCAAGTGTTTAATTGTTCGCCTTCGATGTTGTGGAAGGAGGGTGAATGTTTTGTGAATCTTCCTAATATGGGTTCAATTATTAGTATGGGTGGTTATACGTGAGTTTTTATGATTGTTGGCTTAAGTCGTTTCTTGTTGATCATGTAAGTCTTCCAGCAGTGTTTTCTTGAGATGATGTTGTGTCTCTTATGTTTTGCTTGGGCTTTATTGGATTATGTGTGAGTAAGCTCAAATGGTTACCTGGTTCTTTGAACGGGTTGTGTGACCTTGTGATTCATGGTTGAGTCGAGTTATCAGTTTGTTATGTGGGCCTCAGTATGTTAGTCAACCTTGTGTTAGCCTTGGGTAGTGCACGCTTTGGTTTCAGTTTTTGGACATTCGTAGTGATGTGTTTCCTGTTGAGGTGTTTGATTACTTGTGTTAAGTGTTAGTGCATTGTCTACCCTTGGCATGTGGTTGAGTTTTGTGTTGTCGATAGGGGAGTGGCTTTCAACGAGCGCCGGGCCCAAAGTGGTACCAGGATAACTCATGTGAGAGTCAGTTAATTAAGTGAAAATTAAATTAACTTACTAGGGAGAGAGTAGCTTTGAACATTAATAAGATAATTTAGCCTCGCGCATTGGCTCAAGGGCTTGTACGAGACTTGAGATGAGTCGGGAAGGCCTGGAATGGCAAGATCGTTATCTCGTATTTATGAGAGATAATCGATTCCGCTCTGGTATGCATGTGGGGCCGGGAGTCGGTTGAGGTTTCCAGGATATCCCTAGAGGGGGGCCGGGACCTAGGAAGACTAGCCAGGAGATCCCATGCAACCTTTGCGATGACACTCCTCCTATGACAGCAGTCGGTATGGTGTTGTACCATTGGTTTATTTTGTACAGTGACGGTACTCGATTTTGTACTCTGGAAGCATTGTAACCATTGTGTTAAGTAATGTGGGTTTTGTTCTTGTTTCAGTTCAGTGTGCTAGCTTGTGTCTAGAGGTAGATGGTCTTGTCTAGGAAATCCTTGTTACTATCTCCTAGCACGGAGGGAGTGGGGCCTTTGGGTTCCATGTGGTCGGCTGGCGTGCATCTTTCCGTTGGTTCTTCTTCATGTTCATGTGTTCGTGATTTCTGGTTGGAGAGATCGTGGGAATCAGTTCTTCTCATGCCTTGTTCTCTCAGTTCTTATTGTATTTTATTACCCCTCAGTTGTTATCGAGGTGGAATTTGTAATATGTAATCATTTGGTTGGATTTGCCTCATTCGGGGAATGAGTGATGTAACCTTATTGTTTAAATGTTAAATTGGAATCTTGAGGTATTTAATATCCTTGTTGTAATTTATCTTGCATGGAATGTATGTTGTCTCATTTCCTTAAGTGCTTAGTGTTTCAGTTTATGTTAATGTTTTGATGTTGGGTTTTTAAGTAATCTTTGTCTCGTGGCCTTAGAGGTTGTTGGCAATATGTATTCACCTTACATGTTATTTGTACTTAAACAAAAAAAAATTGGTACGTTTAAGTAGTGAATTGCAACTTCCTCTAGGGTTGCGTGGCGGGGCATTACAATATCAAAGAACTACTTCCAAAACTAACCAATGACAAATCAACAAACCACTTCCAGAGGACAGCAAAAAAATCAACCAAAACAGAATGTTAGAGGAGAGTGTCATCGCATGGCTTAACATGGATTATCCAGACAACCTATCACAAGGTGTTGCCTCCATCTCTACATGGATTATCCTGACATCCTAGTTAAGGTGTCACCTCCATCTATGGTTCTCCTAACAGCTTGTCTCAAGGCATCGCTCCATAGGGTTACTCATGCGGAATCGTTAACCTTTCATGAGGACAAGGCAACAATCTTGCCAACCATGGCCTTCTCGGTCCCCTTTAGTTTGTGATAGCACTAATAGGCAGATGAGGCATCACAATTATCTTATTAATGTTTAATCCCCACCCATGGTTTATTACTTAGGTTATCACTGATTAATCTAACTCTACGTGGGTTACCCTAACAACCCCTTTGTGCACTGGCCCCCACTAGAGCCACTCTCTCTAAACACTCAACACAAAATATCCAACACAAAAGGATTATATCAGCAAGAAATACTAAACCACAAATGGTTCCTCTGTGAGGCATAACCATCTCGCCATAACATAAGAAACATATCCACAAATGGTACAATCCAAGAGCAAACTAAATCATAACCATGGTCAAAACATAGACCAAACATCAAAATACGAGATCACAATTACATCAGTAACCCACCTCTGGAAGCCCTTAACAATAACTTAAGCTCCTACGAAAGATAAGATAAATCTAGGGTTTTCCCATATGACACAATAAAACAATGAAGAGAATATCACAATACACTTAACGAATAATCTCAAGAAAACAATTACATAATCAATACGTAAAACAACACCATAAGACAATTCATAATGAACAACAAATCTCATCAAATAAATAAATTATTTACTCGAGATAACTCAATTAATTAAAAACACCTAGTTTAATTCTAACTTGCACAATTACACTATAACATTACAAATTTATACAATTTTTCCCCATAACACAACATATAAATAACCACTTATTGTTTATATTTATATATATATACATACATATATACACATAAATGTATATACATATACGTATATATATACAAAAAATATATATACCAAATCATTTAATTGAAAACATTATTAAAAAAATAATTAAAATAACACACTGAATATATACAGTGCTATATATACATTTATATTAACATTGACTTTAATGTCGACATTAATATAAATATATATAAATATATATATATAAATATATATATAAAATATCAAATCATAACACAAAATTTTGAATTAAAACCAGTCGAATGGAAGCATTTACACAGGCTTTGAACTGCATAGCACCCTATATACGGCCGTGTGGGGACCATTGTACACAGTCCCCACCGGACTGCGCCCAATAGTCTCGACTGCTGTGCACAGCCAGTGGTGGTTGCATACAGCAAGCCCCGAGGTCCGTGGGGGTACGGCCTGGGCCGACCACCCACCCCCCAATAAAAAAAATATTATTATATGTATATTTTTTTTCTATTTATTTATTTTAAAGAGCCATATGCCCAAAGATATATTTTTAAATATAATTTATTCGGCTCCCAAATAGTGTAAAACTCGAAATGCGAAACACGAATCTGTATTGAAATATATATATTTTAAGGTTTTCCAATCACGAAAAATGAGAAACGTATAGAACATTTCATTTATTTATTTTATTTTATTTATATTAAAACCTTTTCAAAAAGAAAGAAGAGAAATTTCAATAAGAATGTAAACAATTATATATATATATATATATGTTTTTTATAATAATCAGAACAAAATATAATATACATATACATATCCAGAACTCAAACAAGCATGTAAATAAATTGATTTTCATAACAGATTCCAATATGGATTAGAACATACGAATTCAACAGATAATAAATAGGATCTTTTTCTTTTCAAGGAAATTTCAACATAATATCAAATTTGATTTTCTTTCCAAAGAGTAATTTTCACAAACATATTTTATTGAATAATTTTTGAGGATTTGTGTAGTTTTCAACAGACAATTTAAAAAAATCTATAACAACCAATTTCCAACTACAGAATCCTTTTTCACAAATATGAAGTAATTAATTTTCAAATGAAAATACAACAGAGTTTGTTTACAGAACAATAAACTAAAAGGAATAATAGTTTAGAAGAACTTGGAGTCTGTCTGATGAAGAATCCAGCACAGTAATCTTCTTTTGAACGTGGAACCCCTCTGTAGCTTCTTCTCCAATTCCTATTTTTAGCTCTCTTCTGAATCTATCTTTTCTTCAACCACAATTCTTTTACCCAGAAAACACTGACAACTATTTTTTTTTTTTTAGACAAAAAAACAAGAAAAATATTCTCTCTGTGAAAACTCTCTTAAAATAATAATAAATAAAAATCAATAAAGCTCTTTCGCTTTTCCTCAAAAATCCTCTCTTTCTCATTGGTCCTTTTTCCAACTTTTAAAAGCACACACTTATCTACCATTTTAATTAAAAATAAATTATTTACACAAGATATTATCCACACAATATTTTCTAATTTAATATTAGTAAAAATATAATATTTAATTATCTTCATCAATATTCATTTAAAATAATTATTTACACTTTTAATTAATTAAATTACTTTTTAATTTACAATATATTTAAATTTAACATTTAACTAACTCACAATTAAATCAAGTAACAATGCAATATAAATTAATTATCTTATAAATTAAGATTAATTAAATACACACTAACCATAAATAAAGTGAATACTCAACAATCAAACTACACAACGACAAGGAAAAAACTTCAGTCATGACAACAACTCATAACAGAACGATGGACTTGGGATGGGGATACTTCCAAATCAACTCCCTTTTTACAACATTTTACCCATTGGGTTAGCTTAATGCTTTCCCTGTCCTACTGAAGCAGGTGGAATCGAGACTGATTCCTGCAATCCTACATCCAAATAAACGTCAAGTAGCACATGTATATATACATAATCAAAACATCCTATCGTGAGAAGGAATTGTAGCATAGTAGGGCACTCATAAATGAGCGGTGCTACACTGTCCTCTCACCTCATCTATTCTAACAATTACAATATCAATGATGAAATAACATTCTAAACAAACTAATCATATGATAACATGATTACTCATCTACTGCATCATAATATAATACTAAATCCCATTAACGTCATAGAATCACAACATCGACATATAAAACATTAAGGAGAAACTATTGCATAATAAAATAATCCAAACACCACATAAAGTATTATAAATCATAATAATACTGTCAAATGTAGCAATCAACTAAACTATGCATCCGCACACACCAGGTCAGTGAATCAATCGCCATCACAATTCAGTATCACACTAACATATAAAAGTAACAAATAGTATCAAATAGTATCAGAAACATGGGGGTATTAGATTTAGTAACTACAAGGAATGTCCCTCATTTATAAGACTTCAACCTTTTCACACATACCAATCCTCAAAATACTGATGAAAATGATAGCAACTACATAAGTAGTACCATTTCCAGCTAGAGGCTCTTGACCAAAAATGACTACATTAGTTCTAGCAATCTCCCTCCTGCAAAATAGAAAGAGGCATACATTAGAGCTTAAATGCAATATCCACATTCCCCAGATGATTCAAACTCTAAAAAAAAACCCTAATTCACTAAATAAATAAATAGGCTTAATAAAAAATCCCTAGACCGATTTTGTTGGGTCGTCCTCCTTTAGCAAGACTCGTACTCATAGTAGAAGGGCTTTTTAAGGGGTTCTTTTTGGCTAATGAAGCTTGTGGTGAAGGAGACGATAAAACTAGATAATTATCTTCATCTGCATTTTTTATCTTCTTCCATGTCTTGTGAGCACATTGGTGTTGTAATAGTCTTGATGCAGCCGTGGATTAGCCCCATAATTTCTCTCTTAGGCCCTAGTTCTGCTACCTATACATAGAGACAAAAATGAAAAAAGAAGTTTAAAACAAAGTTGTTGAATCAATTATTGTTTTTGTTAGGCTATGAGAAATTAAAAGACCCAGAAATAACAATAATGAAGAAGAAGAAGCAACAGAGGTGCAACACACACACATGGTATTGGAAATGCAGAAAGAAAAAGTGTTGCAAAGGTGAAAAAAATTATGCATGGATGAGTAGGGTTGTTCATGGCTATCTCTTTGTTGTTGTGGTGAAGGTTTTTGCACAACTTCTTTCTAGCAGCTTCTCCTTTCCAAAAAATTCTCCTATGTAATTCATTAGCTATAATCCCAACCAAAATTATTATGATCTTTATTTTTCAAGCTTTTCTAAAAAAGAAAATGAATTATAGAGCTACTCCAACCAATAGAAAAATAGATAAATGATAATTTTTAAATATAAAAAATATGTTGTTTAATGTTAACTATAGAAATAAAAAGAAATACATTTAAATCATGCAATGTGATTGGCCAGTGTAGCAAAAGAAAAAGAAATCAAACAATTGCAATAGTAACCTTCCTATCAACAGTAACTAATAAACATGCAGTATTAAAAACAAAATGAGAGAAGATGTACAATTTAGTTAGGGAGATATGAATTACAAGGGTTTCTTTTTTAAATGTAAAGAAATCATCATTTTGTATAATTATGATCATGATCTTAGAATTATCATCCAAAAAAAAATTATATTATATTTATGTTTATGTTAATGCTATGTTTTTTTAATAGATTCTCATAAAATGGATAGAATGACACTTTTCTGATAAGCCAAATTTACAATTTGTTAAATTGAATCAAAAATATTTTAAGTAGATCCCATTAATTTTCTAGCTAGTATAATAAAAATCAAACATTCTAAAAATATTCGTCAATTAAGTAAAGCACCTTAATTGATATTATTCTTTATTTTTTAAAATACAAAATTATTTGTTTGGTTGAATGTAAAATTTTGTAGTCTTAATATTCTTCATAAATATTCAATGTGTTTTTTCTTTCTAATCCTCTTATAATGTATATGAAAAATCAATAAATAATTATACTATTAAAAAAAAGGGAAAACCTATTTGTCAATGTTATTGTCTAGATATTAAAAGGTAAATAGAATAGATATGTCAAACCTTAAAAAGTACTATTCGGTATGTGTAGGATCATGATGGGCCAAAAAGTGGCATTATGATGGGTATTTGTAGGGTATGTGGTTGATGACATTTTTTTTACCCAAAATTGATGAAATGAAAAGGGTTTTTAAAGGAGACTCTAAGCTTTCCACCAATATAAATTATGCTTTACTTTGAATTTAATAAATAATTATTATTCATTTTCTATTTGAATTACGACCAAAGTGCTAATTGATAGGTTGTTTGAAAAAATATATAGCTTTCAAACGGTATCACATTTTTTGAATCCAAAACATGCATCACATTCTATGCTTCGCATACTATAGGATTAAAAAAATAAAAATTGAATTTCATGAAGTTTTGGCCAAGTTAAGGTGGTCAGACATATGAGTTTTTATATTTTTTAAAAGTTGCAATAAAAATATCATAATTAATTATTTACTTGTAAAAAAATTACAAAAAAATATGCATCACATCTATACATGAGTCCTCTACTTATGTCTAAAATATTATAAAAAAATATTATCATTTTATTGTGGTTAGGGTGGTCAGATAGACACCTACTTATTTTTCCCTGAAATTTAAGTACTATTGCATTGAAATTTCAAATTCTCACCAAATAGATTTTTCTTTTTTAAAACAAACCTAGTAGTTTAGAAACCACATTCAATTTTCTACAGATTCTATTTTTACATATTTTTGAAATAATATAGATAACTTATTCAAATTTTTACAAGTTGCCCAACTTTGATTTTTTTGAATTTTTTGCTACTTAAGGTCCTATTTTTTCCATGATGATCTTGCACATACCCTATTCTATTTATCTTTCCTCAAAGGATATTTTATCTAAAATATCCAAAATTTTATTACCTCATATATCTCTTATTACTCTTTTATCTTCTTAAAAGTCAAATTATATGTCCAAATTCAACAAATGAATATCTTCCATAGAGATCTATACCCCATAATGTTAAGTAACCTATAAGAGAAATGAAGAAAATAAAGATAGATACATAAATAAATAGGCATAGTAGAATACATCATATTATTGAGGAACCAACCTCCCAATAGACCACACACTCCAACTAAAACTATCCACAAAACTTTTCACTTGTGAAGTTATTACAATAAAGGGAGCCTTACTAAGGATAACTATTAATATCTAATACATTTTGGATAAGTACTATTATATTAATTTATCACATTCATGAGTTACAAAGAACACATACACATTATTTTTCTAATGAATAAATAATACCTATTATGATTGTAATCATAGTTATGGACACGAAAAATGTAACCTTTCTACATTTTCATGTTTAGGCCCTCCTAGTGGACTTTGGCTTGATTTTTCCTAGATTTAATTTTGTAATGTGGTCAACACATTCACATTAGGTCATGGACCCTTGCGAATCATTAAGACTTCTAGGTTGTCTTGTAAAGGTGTTGTGAAGTGTTGTAACCCACTTTCACACTTTTCTAGGACCCTTTCATCATAATTCACCTAAATATCTCCTTTTTATCACTTACCAAGTCTTATTTCAAAGTGTTGTAACCCACTTTCATGCTTTTCTAGACTTTTCATCACTAATTCAACCCTTTCTCATGTTTAAATGACCCATTAATACACTTTTTAGCCACCCTTAAGTTTTTTTTGAGGATATTCCCCTTGGACAACATTTAATGCCCTGTAATTCCTAACACCCACTTAATTTTCTTAAGTGGGACTAAGTTACCAATAGGGATGACTTATTCCTTTTTGCACAAAACTCAAAAAAAAAATTCCTATAACCCTTGAGGCCAGCCTATGATGTGTTATTTTTGAGAAATTTAGTAAAATCAAGTATAAATAAGGGTTTTCCCCCTCATTTTTCATCTTTAATCTCCTACAATCTCCTAATTCACCTATTCATTCAAACATTCACTCAAGCAACTAACTTAATCATTCTCAAGTATTTAAGTACTCTAAGCACAATCAAGTCATCCATTGGAGCACTTCATTGCATATCTTTAGATTTTCACATCAAGGGTTTGGTAAGTTTATGAAATTTATGTTGTTTATTTATTATTCTCTTCTCATTTCATTTCATTGCTTAGGGTTTGATTACCAAAGTGAGGTTTGACCAAGGAAAACCCCTATACTCTAACCCTTAACCATTTTTCCCTCTTTGCATGTGTGTTTGAAGACTTTGTAGGAAGATTTTTCAAATAAATAGGTGTTGAAAAGTGTTCAAGAAGTCACAAAAGCTATTCAAGTCAAAATAACCCTAATTCAAGCTTGGAGACACTTTTTATCCCATTTTTTGTAGAATCAAGAGCAAACACCTATCAGAAAAGAAAGTACAGACCTGAGGCTACCAAATCCTTTCCTGAGATTCCTAAAATCTACAGATGAACTAAGTTGCCACTAGTGGTAGATTAGTCACACTGTTAGGCCTAAAAAGTGGTTTATGCATTTTTGGATACCCATTTGGCAAATTCCTGTTCCAACAAGTTTTTCCCAAAACTAGGACTAAGTCGCCTAGCCTAGCGTAAGTATCTCGGTCATCATTTTTAGTCAATTTTTTAGGATTCCAAAATCTCTCCACATCAGATTTTAGATTCTAGGTGCACCTCTCTAATTCTATTATGTTATTCCATCATTTACTTGCATTTTTAGGCATTTTGCATATCATAGTGTGTTTTTCAACACCTCACATTTCTTAGGTTTTGCATCATTAAATCATTTTCTTTTTAGATCAGTGCATTAGTACATCATATTTAGATACATTAAATCTCATTTACATTAATCTTGAGTGTATCCATTTGCATTTCTATCCCTTTCTCCTTTTAGGTGAAAACCCTAGAAGGAGCTAAAGCAGTTGGACAATCTAAAATCATTGTCCACATTTTGGTGAACCCAACTTTTTGAATATCTTTTCTTTTATTTTAAGTGCATCCTAGGATTCATTTTCATTTACATTGCATTAGATATTGCATTGATTAAATTGCATCCTAGGGTTTTCAAAATTGCATTACTGAAAAACTCCAATAGCTTGCATTTTTGCATCATTTTTGCATTGAAAATCACAAAAAATCTACATTTTCATACTATAATTGCATCTATGCATTAGAAATACATAAAACTACATTCAAACTTTCTGAAAAATCTTTAAAAAATCATCATTGGGACTAATTCGCCACACTGGGTGAATTAGTCCTCTTGCACATTTTGCACTGAATTTTCTGGTATTTTTTAGGTATTTCTTGCATCTTTGTTACTGCATTTTTCCATACTTTCTATATTTTTTGTCTATTTCATTTCATTTCCTCTCATCATGGATTTTTTCATTAATAAGTTTTGGAATTCATTAAAATCCTTAGTGGACATGTCAAATTGTGCCTTTGGCTATGATCCTAATGACCTTGAGCTTCCTCATGCTCCTTCAACTCCTAATGAATGTCCACCTTGTTCTATTGACATAATTGGAGAATATAATGATAGCATGAATAAGTTCTTAAACGAATGCCTTGAAAACCTTGAAAACAATGCAAAATTTTACCCCTCCATGAAGTCACGAGATCTTCCTATTGTCTCACCCCCTAATATGTGCTATCTACATCCTAAAACAAACTAAGGACCTAAGTTCCCTCAAACAGGTGGACCTATTTCTTCTACACAACCACATCCTCAACCATTTTATGCTCACAAAATTACAAGCACACCAATCAAACTTGAAGAAACATATGGAAAGGGTTTTACTATTTTAAGCAAACAAGGATATGACACAACAACCAAACATGAAATTCACCTAATTTTAGAATGAAGACCAACAGATGAAAACACAATAGGGCTAGGATATCAAGATCCTCCTCATAATGACAAGCCTCCTTTTGAATATTGGAGACTTTGAGATGATGACATAATGATATTTGATTCTCTTCATGACTTGAATGTCCTCCTCCTCCCTCCATCCATGAAAAAGGAGAATCTAGTGAATGAAAACAACCTTACAAATTGAAAAAACTCAAGTTTCCTCTCCATCCACCACCTGAATGTGAAAGGAAACTCCAAATGCTTTTAAATAGAGGTATCATTCTATTACCACCTTCAAATAGGAAGGTCATTCGTCCTGAAGACTCTAATGTAACATACTGCAAATACCATCATGTTCTTGGACATAACAGTGATGAATGTCAAACATTGAAGGACATACTAAACAAGTATCACTTCACTGATACCGATTGTTATCCTATCATCCCATAATTAGTTAAACCAACTCCCCTCATCATGTAATAGTTGTAGAATTTTCCATTCTCATTATTACATGATCCTTCCCATCACCCATCTTGGCTCATTCTTGCCTTACATTTAGTGGGGACAAGAAGTTCTTAGCCTTGTCATCATAATAAATTTGTCATTGTCTCTTAACTGCATTATTTATCTTCCTCTTACACTAGTTACTTGAGATTGTGAAGCCAATAACTCGGTTAATGGTTGAATTGCATTTTTGTTACTAACCTTCTAGATTTTATTTTGCATGTGCGTATTGTGTTCCCATGTAACATGTGGTTGATGTTCTCCTCTCTTTGTGCACTTCCTCTATTTGTACCTCCATTCTTCTATATGTCATACTTTATCTTTTCTTTTTTGTTTTTATTTTGTGTTTCTCCTTTTGGGGATGATGCAAAGTGTAGAGATGACCTATGTATCTTCCATGTTGACCCAATTGGTCCTTTTTCTTTTCTTGTTCTCTTTTGTTTTGTGTTTTCCTTTTGGGGATGATGCAAGACATTGAGACTAAAATGCCTCCTTCATGTTGACCCAAAAGCTTTTCCTTTGCTTTGTCCTTTTCATTTTCTTTTTGCTTGTCTTCTCCTTTTTGGGATGATGCAAAGCATTGAGACCACAATGTCTCTTCCATGTTGACCCAAAATGGACTTTAATTTTCTTTTTCTTTCACTCTCTTTGTGTCATTCTTCCAGTTCTATGTATTTCGGGAATGATGACAGTTCTAAGCTCTTTCATAAAAACATTGCAACAATGATTTATAGATCCCTTATGTGTTTGGTGTGTTCCTTTTCGGGGGAAATACCTCTTTATTTTTTTTCTTCCTTCCCATGATGCAACCTTACTCATAAACATGGGTATGTGCAGGATCATCATGGAAAAAATAGGCCCTTAAGTGGCAAAAAATTTAGAAAAATTAGAGCTAGACAACTTGACGTAAAAATTTGAATAAGTTATCTATATTATTTCAAAAATATGTAAGAATAGAATCTATAGAAAATTGAATGTAGTTTCTAAACTACTAGGTTTATTTAAAAAATAAATAAATCTATTTGGTGAAAATTTAAAATTTCAATGCAGTAGTACTTAAATTTCAAGGAAAAAATAAGTAGGTGTCCGTCTAACCACCCTAGAACCACAATAAAATGATAATATTTTTTAATAATATTTTAAATATAAGTAGAGGACTCATGTCCCAATGTGATGCATATTTTTTGTAATTTTTTTCCAAGTAAATAATTAATTATGAATATTTTATTACAAATTTAAAAAATATAAAAACTTGTATGTTTGACCACCTTAACTTGGTCAAAACTTTATAAAATTCAATTTTATTTTTAATCCTACAGTATGCAAAGCATATAATGTGACACATATTTCAAATTCAAAAACTGTGATACTGTTTGAAAGCTGTAAATGTTTTTCAAATCAACTTATCAATCAGGACTTTAGTTGTAATTCTAATAGAAAATGAATAGTAATTATTTATTAAATTCAAAGTAAAGCACAATTTATACTGGTGGAAAGCTGAGAATCTCCTTGAAAAACCCTTTTCATTTCATCAATTTTGGGTAAAAAAAAGTCATCAACCACATGGGCCATCATATTAGTTACATATTGCCACTTTTTGGCCCATCATGATCCTGCACATACCCACATATGACTTGGCATAGGGGCTTTCCTGATGGATTAGTAAAAAATGTTGTGACTTATGTTCTTCTCTAAAGCATCTATGTGCCTATGGATCACATAAGAATATAGGTTGAGTATTTCTAGAAACACTTCTTTTATTTCCTGTTGGATCCTACAAAAATGTTGTTACTTATGTTCTTCTCTAAAACATCTGTGCAAAAGTTGCTAGATGTGGCAAGGTTCAAAAGTAAGGCGATTAATGAAAGTTAGAGGAATTAAGAAGATACCACACAGAATTTGTCAATACTAATCAAATGAAATGTATTAAAATTTCTATGATCTTCCTACCCTAACTCCATAAGAAAGACCATCTAGATTGCTTCAAATCTACAACTAAATCTGTTCCAACAGTGATAACACTAAACAAAGAAATATAGATCGGTAAGCAAGAAACAATGACTTAGAGAATAAATGGAAAATGGTAAAAAAAAATGTGACACAAAATAAATGCTAAGAATTTATGTTCTATAAAATGGAGAATCAAACATGCGACATACCTCAATTGTGGGATTACCACGACTATCAAAAATTTGCATTTCTTTCACTTTCTAAATAGTTTCCATCTTTTCTCAAGCAATTAAAATGAAACCACAAAATGACTCAGATTAGATAATAAAACCACTTCACTCTCCCACTTTAAAATATGAGATAAAATGACAATAATGAATGAGAATCCCCCAAAAACACAATCAACAATATAAGAAAATTTCCCAGACAAATTTCTCTCTCCCCACCCAAAAAAAAAGAAAATCTCCCAATAGGAAAATGTTTATCGGAAACAAAGTTGTTGGAAGACTCCATGCAAAAGTCTCCTTTTTTTAATTAAATAACTAATTTTTAATAACTGTTTGTGATTGAATGTTGCTACATGAAAAACCTTTCTATTCATCATATTATTTTTTTCTATTTATTAATTATAACATTCCACTATATTTTTATTTTATGTTTATTTTAATATTAAATTACAAATTTGTTCTATCATAAACTATGATTATTAATATATATATATATATATATATTTATATATTACATTATAGAAGTTTTGTGGCCTCAAAGTGAGTATATTTGGGATTTATCACCCCACGGACAACCAAAAGTTTTGTGGCCCAAGAGTGAGTATATTTGGGATTTCTCACCCTATGGGCAACTAGAAGTTCCATGGCCCCATAGTGAGTATACTTGGGCTTTCTCACCTGACGGATAGTCGTAAGTTCCGCCACCACAAAGTGAGTACATTTTTCATTTTTCAAAAAAAAAAATGTAGATCTAATCCACAACGAGTTGGACAGATGATTAAAGCTTTCTCTCATCGTTTTTCATCATAATATGTGTTCCTTTGCACTCATGTTTGATTTTCCATGGGATCGTGATCCTGGGGGCTTGATCATCCCTCTTGATTATTGTTATCTCATCTCATCAAGCATTAGTGCATTTAGACTCCTCTTGGTTGCATGATTAGCTACTTTAGTGTGAATTTGAAGCAAGTTCATCCACTCACTAAAGTGGGGGCTAACTGTGGACACAGAAAAAGTAACCTTTCTACTTTTTCATGTTTAGGCCCTCCTAGTGACTTTGGCTTGATTTTTCCTAGATTTAATGTTGTAATGTTGTCAACACATTCACATTAGGTCTTGGACCCTTGTGAATCATTAAGACTTCTAGGTTGTCTTGTAAAGGTGTTGTGAAGTGTTGTAACCCACTTTCACACTTTTCTAGGACCCTTTCATCATAATTCACCTAAATATCTCCTCTTTATCACTTACCAAGTCTTATTTCAAAGTGTTGTAAAGTGTTCTAACCCACTTTCATGCTTTTCTAGACTTTTCATCACTAATTCAACCCTTTCTCATGTTTAAATGACCCATTAATACACTTTTCGAACCCCGTTAAGTGTGTTTTTGAGGATATTCTCGTTGGAAAACATTTAATGCCCTGTAATTCCTAACACCCACTTAATTTTCTTAAGTGGGACTAAGTCATTGATAGGGACGACTTAGTCCTTTTTTGCATAAAACTCAAAATTATTTTAAGTTTCTGGCAGGATTTTGTCCTCTAACCCTCGAGGTCAGCCTATGATGTGTTATTTTTGGGAAATTTAGGAAAAATAAAGTATAAATAAGGGGTTTTCCCCTCATTTTTCATCTCCAATATCCTACAATCTCCTAATTCACCTATTGATTCAAGTACTCACTCAAGCAATTAACTTAATCATTCTCATGTATTCAAGCACTCTAAGCACAATCAAGTCATCCATTAGAGCACTTCGTTGCATATCTTCAGATTTTCACATCAAGGGTTTGTTAAGTTTATGACATTGCATGTTGTTCATTTATCATTCTCTTTCCATTTCATTTCATTATTTAGGGTTTGATTACCAAAGTGGGGTTTGACCAAGGCAAACCCCTATACTCTAACCCTTAACCATTTTTCCCTCTTTGCATTTATGTTTGCAAACTTTGTAGGAAGATTTTCCAAATAAATAGGTGTTGAAAAGTGGTAAAGAAGTCATCAAATCTATTCAAGTCAACATAACCCTAATTCAAGCTTGGAGACACTTTTGATCTTGTTTTTTGCAGAATCAAGAGCGGACACCTATCAAAAAAGCAAGTATAGACTTGAAGCTACAAGATCCTGTCCTGAGATTCCTAAAATCTATAGGTGGATTAAGTCACCAGTAGTGGAGGATTAGTCCCACTGTTAGGCCTGAAAAGGGGTTTCTGCATTTTTGGATACCAATATGGCAAATTCCTGTTTCGACAAGTTTTTCCTAAAATTGGAACTAAGTCACTGAACCTTGTGTAATTGTCCCAGTCAGCATTTTTAGTCAATTTTTCAAGATTCCAAAATCTCTCCACATCAAATTTTAGATTCTAGGTGAACCTCTCCAAATTTTTTTATATTATTTCATCATTTACTTGTATTTTTTAGGCATTTTTGCATATTACAGTGTGTTTTCTAACACTTCACATTTATTAGGTTTTGCATCATTAAATCATTTTCTTTTCAGATTAGTGAATTAGTCATATTATTTAGATACATTACATCTCATTTACATTAACCTTGAGTGTGGAAATTTTTATTTTAGATCCCATCCCTTTTTCCTTTTTGGTGAAAAACCCTGGAAGGAGCTAGAGGAGTTGGGCAATCCAAAATCATTATCCACAATAGTGTGAGCTAAATGCACTAGATCCAAATGAATTTAAGTCATATTTAACTAAGTTGAAATCCCAATGAAATTTTAGAAATCTTCAAACTAAATAACCATTAAACCAAGCATGAAATAAACCATGAAAGCATAAAAGAAACCTTATCTAAAGCTCCAAACCTCATCCCATTGGGGGATTGGTGTTGTATTGATATGGAATAATGACCATTTTCCATGGATAAAATGAGCATCTAATTGAACTCCATTGATGAAAGATTAAACTAAAATGGATGAAACTATGCTACAAATGCTTGAAAAAGCTAATAATGGATGCAAGGATGAATACATATTATATTCAAATGGGAAGCATAAATTTTTTTGATGGAAGTGGATCCATTTCTCTCCAAAATGTGAGGTATTTATAGGAGAAAATGGTGAATCAAAGGTGAATATCAAATGAATGAATCAATGGTCAAGATGAAATGAAAGGTGAAGACATGGATCAAGGATTCTCATCAATGGATGAGAAAGCAAGATCACATGGATCAAAGAATCAATCAATGGCTCACAATGATTCAAACAAACACACTTTCAAAGTTTTAATAAAGTTTGTTAGAAAGTTTGTTAGGAGATAATATTCCATTTTTGGAGCCAAATAGAAGAATATTCTAAGGGAATATTCCCCATGCAAGTGGATGGGTGAGGGAAATTAGTAATTAGTTAATTAAAACAAAGTTTTAATTGTACAAGTTGAGGGGAATTTAGGATTGACATTAAATAATTGATTTATTTAATGAGAAATGGGGGTTAAGTGAAATTTAATTAAATAATTTAGATTATTCGATTTAAATGAGAGGACATAAGGGGGTTTAATTTAAATAATTTACAGTATCCAATTAAACAATATGAAATGCTAGTGTGAAAGGGGGGAATTAACCTAATAAAATTAATTAGGTTAATATATGAAAATGATGCATTTAATTAAATAACCAAGCTTATTTAATTAAACTATTAACAAGAAGGTGAATTTTAGGATAAAATGATGTTAATGACCATATTCAAGTGTGTAATAGCATTTAGGACAATTTTAAGTGTCTAAAATTTTCCCCTCTTTGAAGCAAGGTACTCATTGCATTGGTTCAAAGATTGATGCTTTTAGGATTAATGCTACTAATCAGATAAAAAATTTAAAAATTCTTGATATTTTGGTTGCCCCACTATTGCCCTAGTAGAAGATATTAAGCTGGTATCCTGCCCCTTGAGAGATCGAGCAAAAATTTGAAATTTTAGGTTGATGTCATGACAAAGGTTTAAAATTAATTTAGGTGCCAAAAAAGATTCCAAGATATGAAAACAAGGTTAAAAACACAAAAACTATCTTAAAATGTATGCCTCATAGCTCAAAAATTGATAATATAGGATGAAAACCTTAGTTTCCCCTTCAAATTAGGGAAAAAAACCCTAATTTTTAGGCATAAATAGAGCTTAAAGAGGCACTTTCAATTAATTTGCACTCTTCTCTTCTAGAAAATTTTTGCTCTTTTTCCCTCACAGCTTGGTGATATGGCACAATACGTGCTTCCTACACACCTCTCAAATAGAGTTCCAGAGTACTAATGGCCTCTAGATGTAGGACCCCAGGCATGTGCTTCGAAAATTTTCTTAGTTTTCACATTTTGACTACATTTATTAGGTTTTGAATTAGGTCCTAGGTTACCATTGCTATATCTTGCCTCTTATGAAGTTGTAAGTGACACTATTGATTTTATAGTGACACACTTTCCAAATAGCAACACATCTTGGGATTTAGGTATAGAGGTGGAATTGATTTAGGGCAACACATGTAGAATATAGTGTCACATCTAGGGTTTTGTTTCTAGTGACACTAATTAAAAATAGCGATGCACTTTCTATTGGTTGACATGCCAAATATTTGGTTAGAGCGGCACATAAAAATGTCTATTTTCTATTAAAAATATAGCAGTGCACCAAAAAATGGTGACACTATTTGAAAAAGGATACAGTAGCACTATTGAAAATAGTGATGCTTTTATAGATTTAAGACTTAGAAACTCAAATTTTAATTATTTTTAGCCATATTGACACTATTTTATTCATGCATGTAGGAGGAAATTCAGCCTCTTATGTCCCAAGAGTATCAAATTAGTCTTCTTGCAGAGGAAGAACATTTCGATGTGGAAGAGCAGGAGTTCCTAAGAGTCATTAGATTTGGATTCATTACTTACATGCCTGAGGTGTAGACTCACTTAGTGATGATGATGACATTTGTGGAGCATTGAAATAGTGAGACATCTTCATTCCACCTCCCTACCAGTAATGCTATCAACACTTTGGATGACTTTTGGTAGATTCTAAAGCTTCCCATCCATGGGGAGTGCGTTATTTATGACATAAATTCTAGGATGGATGCATGCTTTCAGATCCTACTGAAAAATTCCATCATTATAGTGAGCTCTTAGATTGAATTGGAGTATTTTTGAGGATGAGTGCCAATTTTTAGATTAGTTCTAGGTGCCTTGATGTCTGGTTTGATTGCCCCAAACTGATAGGGTAGAAGTTTAGTGTAGGTTGGGGACTAGCATGGAATGGAATTATCTACAAGATGAATTAGTATGCATGGGGTTCTATTATGCTTGTGTCTCTATACCATGATATGCATTAGACTATGTACTGCCAGGGGAGGAGCATAGGATCCAGGGATATACTACTTCACTTATGGGAATATGAGCACATTGTTGTGCTGAGACCCATCGTTGCCTTACCAAATATTGATCCAAATGAGCTCGTGGTATATAGGCATCGAGAAGCTAGAACTTGTCAACACACGAGGCTAACATGGATCCTATATTAGAGGAGGGTCATACACGATATGATTGTGTTTAGGTGGAGGCCATGGACTCAAGTACCAACATGGTATGATGATCACCAATAGTTTTTCTATTTCAGTACACCCAATTCATCTAGGGTCAGGAGCACATGGTGATAGAGTGGTACCTTCCATATTGTGTAGCTCGACAGTTTGGTAACTCACAAGATGTACCCCTAGACAGTTATACAACAATTTTTGCATGGGCTTAGAGATAAGAAGTCGGGGGCCCTTAGATTCTTCCTCAGGTGGCCATAGATGATTTTAGGTAGCTTGTGGATTGGCCTTGGGTTTATGATGAAGGACAACTTGATTGAGATACTGCACCAAATTATGGTGCATGGAGGGTGGCCCCCACATGGTTGAAAGATCTAGCTGGAAGATATCCATGGGGCATATCGAGAGGTTGAGGTGTAGGTAAAGGATGACATTAGGCTGATTAGCAGCCTCCTTGAGATGAGGGTCATTAGGACTGAGTTCATCAAGATCAAGTAGTGGGATAGGTACTATGGCCACCACCACCACCACCACCACCACCACCACCACCACTACCACCACCACCACCACCACCACCACTACCACCACTAGGGCATCAACATCCATAAAAACAATAGTTTGGATAGGATCCCCGAGATATACAGATTTAGGCCCTTACGGTCGAGAGAGACTAGTTAAGGTAGTAGTTATAGACTGTGGCAATGGATAGGGACTATGAGCAATAGTTGTAACAACATGTGGAATTAAAATTAGCCCAAGATACAGGATGGCGGTAGCAGTTAGAGGCTGTCATGGTAGGAGCATAGGGGCAAGTGGTATCTTCATTTATGTATAGAGATGTTGTATTAGAGGAAACATATTATATAACACTACCACAGGGATGTCCCATGAGAGAAATGATAGCCAAACTACTCCCAGTGGAGTGGGGCTACTCCTGGGGGTTCAGGTGGTGAGCCATTAGTTAGATAGCCTAGAGAGGGTAGTCAGAGACAACCACCTGGTGGTCATTAGGACCAATCTTGACATGATGGTTGACAGAGTAGAGGATAATCCATGTCACTTTTTGTAGACACATTTTTGATATATATTCTTGATATTTTATATGTATACAAATTCATCAACTAATTTTGGTAGCCTTGTATATCTCCATTGGATGATACTTACACATTGACTCTAACATTTGTACCATGACATTCAGATTTTGATGATATATATGAGATGGAACTATTCGGTTATGATGTGATGTGATGTTTCATTTATTGCATGTTTAATATATGGATGCACATGTATATGGATGAATGTATGATGTATGTTATGGATTCATTTCCTTACTTATGCTTTAAATGATATGAGATGATCTATGATGTGATATTTATATGATATGTGATGTATGCTATATGTTATGGATGCAATACAATGCATGTTTTATTCTCTTTTTTAGTATTTTTATTTGACATGCTATGAGATGGATGTATTTATTATTTTGCATATTATCCATAAGATGATGTCATGCTTTATGATATGTAGATGATCTATGATATGATTATGCAAGATGTATATATGCTGACAGTTTGTGGATGTAGGATGGATGCATTATAATTTTTGTTGACTGTCATGATACCATGTTAGGATGAAAAGAAGATAGAAGAATAAGATGAATGGATTGACCATTGATTTTGAAAGTGAGTTAGAATACAACAAGCCTAGATGAGTTGTCAAGAATTTATTAGATATGGTTATGAGATAGATGATATGCTCATTTTAGGGATTGGTATACTTCACGATTCCTTATTTTTGATATAACACATAGACACAATGCATCACGGTATTGATAACTAGGGTGGCATTGTATCTAGTGTGATGGAATTTGAGTCTAAAAATGGCTAGAATAATCCTTGTTCACAACTTGACATACATAAATCCTATTGGAATGTAGTTTATAAGTTTAGAATATTTCAAACCAAATCCTAGATGCAATAGTCAACAATCTATTCAAAATGACCTCCCTACACACAACTATGCAAGTATGCGCCAAGATTATTTTACAAGAATACCCCACAAGCACAAAAAACAAAATATAATGATCAATGCCCCATTCCCTTCTCTCAAAATTGTTTAGACATCATCAAGAGGTCCTTAGAATGGGTCAAAAAGATAAATCATAAGAAAATATAACCTCAAACAGTCACTGTTATCTATATCTCTTGCCAAGATAACATAGCTAAGGTGATTTCTGATGATGGTTTCCATTGTAGGAAGGATACATCCTAGGACATGTTTATTAGATGTTTTGACTACTTGACTAAGTGTTTGATAGGATGTTGATACAAATGTTATCAACTTGTTTACCTATGATTGAGACTTCATATTTTGACATTTAGGTTCACACTTCATGACTTGCCACACTTGTTTTCTACTTGTTTTATCAAAATTTGAAGATGATGATTGATTTATTATGAATGGAGATTTATTGTGGGTGAAGCAAAATGGGATGGGTGGTTTTGGATTTTTTGGAATATTAAAATGTTTTTGGCATTCTACAATGTTTTGAGGCTATTTTTGGTTTTTTTGAATGTTTTGGTTTTCAAGTTATGTGAGGCTATTTAGGGTTTTCCAATGTTTTTGTATTTTCAAATTTTTGACCAAGACCTAAAAGGGACTGACTTAGGGCCTCAGGGGCTTATCAAAGATTAGCCTTGCCTACATTATACACATAGAGACCATTATTTTTTTTGATCCATGCTTTTGGTTGTTCATAAGAATCTTGATAAATTTCATGCACAAATAAGAATTCCTTGGTGATCACATTCTTTGTACACACAAGATCAATTAATATTCCATTAGCAGGCTTGTCATTGATTCTTTCGATGATGTAAAGAGGACCATCGAGTGCATGTCTAATTATGTCATTTTGCGAGAATGTAGTGTCAAGGGGCATTGCGGTTTGGTCCCTACAAGGATGAACATCAATGAAGCTGACTATATATCATAAGTTTTCATTTTCATTCATATTTCCAATTATATCTTAAATTTTGTGAACATTCATTACATTATTCTTAGGTTCATTAGCTTTCACAAAAGAGATATTATGATTTGGCATGGGGTTGGTAAAGATTTGCAAATTTTGGTAGGGTAGGGAATCATACTTATTTCCTTGATCATTAAAAACACCAATCTGGATGTGATAATGATCAATGATGTCTTGCACAATATGTTTAAGATGCTTGGATTGTTTTGTACCATGTCCACTTTTTTGGTGATAATAGAAAAGGGAATTTGAGTTAAGGTTTGGAGGAAAGGGCTTAGTGGTATTAATGAGTCTAACAGGAGGTAAGATAAATAAGTTGTTATAAGTTAAGGCATAATGGAGTGGAGGGTTTCAGGTAATGAGGTAAATTATCTACTCCTTTCCCTAAATGGATATGGATTAGTCATTTTTATGGCAACCACTTGGGAATTAACATGTTGAATTTTTTTGAGGTGTATTTAGTTGTAAAATCCCTTGTTTTGTTTCTTGAAGGGTTGAAAATTTTTATGGGGCACAGGTTTGGATTTCTTGGGATGGTTGGAAATTTTTTTTTTTTTCACGATGACTAGGCGAATTTTGATAGTCATGAAGGGCCATGCACACGTGTGTAGAGGAGGGAAATTTCATCATCCCAAGTTTTTCTTGTAGTTTTTGTAGAAAATTATCAATGAACATTCTTTGTAGGTTAGCATTGGGAATCTTAATGAACGACATTCATTTGTGACTAAAGCAATTGATAATGGGTGATCAATAAAGTTTGTGACCTTTTCATCATCATTTTGTTTACATTGCATTAAATCAACTAAGGTAATCTTGTGACCCATGTGAACTTGGAAATAGTTGAGAAATTTATCAATAAGTTCATTGAATGAATGAATTGAGTTATTTGGTTAATAGAAACACCATTCCAAGGCTGTATCTTTCAAAGATTTAGGGAAAATTTTAGCCAAGAGCTTATCCTAAAAAATGAAGTTAGTACATAAGGCTATGTATGTCGAGACATGGTTACTAGGATCTCCTTTACCATCATATTTCTCAAATCTAGGAATCTCTATTCCTTGTGGCATTTTTTCTCTCAATATCTCAAACGATAAGGGGTTTGTTTTGACATATTATGATGGCTGGACAATTTGATTTTGGTTCAATGTGGAAATTTTTTGTTGGAGGGATGAAACATTTTGTAAGAGTTTGTTAAGGATGGAATTAATGGTTGTGTTGTGAGATGGAGATGAATAAGGTGGAGGTGTATATGTATTTATAGGATAAGTGAATTTTAATTTTGTGAGGGGAGATGGATTAGGAGATATGAGTTTTGAATGAAAAAAGCTAAGAGGATTCTCAGTGGAAATACCTAAGATTGTATTGGCTTTGCTAGAGGCCACAATTGTAGATGAATGAAACTTGCACCTTGAATTTGAGTGTAGCCCAAATTTTTGACCACAACTAGCCATTGTAGGGACATGATTGTTAATGATATGAGATAGAATACACAATTTGTATTCTTATTCATTATCGAGCAGTATCCTCATGTTATCTATGGCAAGAACCACAATACTAGTAATGTATTTGAAACTCACAAATTTTTTAAATTTTTCTAAGGATTCATCCATTGTTTTAGGTTTTCTTGAGGCACATTAGCAACCATTGTGTCAACATTAGTCACATTTTTTGTGGGTAGAGTGGGCATGGTAAATGTGGTATCAAAGCTATGGTCCATAATGGGTTGACTAGTATCAACACTATGAGTGAAAGAATTGGAAAAATCAAGATCCATGATGGATGTAGTAGAATGGGATGACATGAGTTTTGAACTATGTATCACTATAGTATTGGTAATAGGACACTAGGTTGTGAAGCTCATACAAGTTTCAACTAGCCCAAGTGCATCCAAAATGGAGAATATGCACTAAACAAATGCAATCAACACCCAAAAGTATGAAGTGTAATGCAATTATGTAAAATGATTTCACAATTTTTATATTTGAAACAAGATAATTTACTTATTATTCTATGAAAAAACCTAAAAGTGATGTCTTTTTTAATGTCAATTTTGATTTCAAAAAAATCACTTAATTTGACCAATGGAACTTAATGCAAGCAATTACAAAATTTTCTAATTTTTGAAATTGAAACACAAAATTAATAGCGGATTAGAATGAAGCAAAAAAAGGAAAATTACTAAACAAAGAATAATTCACCCTAGGGTGAATAATTACTAAACAAAGTTTTAGTTTGCAAATTGTGGTTTTAGTGATAAAATTTTCTAGATAATTTAGGTGTTCTAATGCAAATGAAATTATAAAAAATTGACACTTTTTTAAATGCAATTTTGACCAAATTTGTGAATGTGAATGATTGAAAATACACTAATATGCAAGTACTATGCAAAAAAAATGTAGTATGCATGCAATTTTTTAGATTTAAAAAATGTAAAATGTAAATTAAAACACCTAAATGAGATGCAAACTAATGTAATTTTTACAACCACAAATGGAATGACAAATTATTCAATGCAATCGAAACTAAAGAAAATCCTAGATCTATGGCTTGAATGGACTCCAAATCAAAAAAATTATATTGCAAGAATGTCGAGTTCACCAAAATGAAATAAAGGGAAATAAGATTTGAAGGATATCAAATGGGAGTATGCACCTATATTCCTTGTTTCATTAGGAAAAAGAGATCCCATAGGATAATTTTTACTTTCAACCCTTAGGTGAGTCAATCTTAATGGAGATATTCTTTTCCTTATGATTGAGAATAGGGTAAATATGCCTAAAAAGAAATTTTGGGAGATAAATGAAAAATAATAAATGAATAGAATTATGAAATGTAAGACTTGAATCATAAATTTAAAGCATGTAACAAAAACATAAACAATCAACTTTCAAAAAATTTGAGAAGGGTAAGATTTTATGTGGTACATCTCTCACCAAAAGCTTTTGTTGAGTGTCCTCTTGGGAAAGATTCACCCAAGGGTGAATGGATCCTGCTATAGGGATCCAAAATCTATTTTGATAGCTGGGTAAGTGCACCAAGATGGTTCCCAAAAAAGGGGCTTAAGTGGCCACTTTTTTCTAAAATCAGGAAATACTGACCTTGGATGTGAAATTGAGGATAGCTACACTCAAAATTTTTAGATGGAACAAAAATAAGGACCGCAGTGCTCCGAGTCTACTTTCTAAACTACTAATTTATTTTTAAAATGGTTGAGATTAAGGGGTTCAAAAGAGGGATGCACACAAATTTTTGTTTTTGTCAGAAAAACATAACATAGCAACTCTTGTGTGACCTGAGCACGGTGAACTTTTTTGTAGTGTTTTTAAAATTGCTCCGGTCAAAAGTTAGATAACAGTATGTAGTAGGGACTGGATATTTTTTGATAATTATTTAATGAATATTTGATTTTTTATTAATTTTCTAAGTGGGCACTTCCTAAAAAGCAGAATTTTGGCCGTGCTCCCCCTAATTTTTTTTGAAACTAATAGATTTTTAAATTTTTTTAAAAAAAAATTGGAGAATGGAGTCTAGTTTCTAAAAATGTAATTTATTTCAAATTTTGATGAATGGTTAATTTATAGAGAAAAAAAAACCAAACACTGCTTTTTGAAGAAAAACAGACATACAAACAAAAAAAATTATGGATGAAAGGCTTAATGTTGTTAGAAAGTGAAAAAAATTCCATCGTTGGAAAGCTAATAAAGAAACCTAACATTACCCATGTGTTCGATTTTCTTGATATTGAACCAGATGCAATCTTGATGTTGAGCACGAACCCGATTATGTGAAAATTTGTTGAATTAGGAAAACACACATCTCTGGTCTTTGGGAATGCCCTCCAAGCCTTTGGGTTGGTATTCCAAGGCAAATACCAAATCTAAGGCTCGGGGATTCCCAATGCAAAATATAATGCGAGCACGTTATAACACGAATGCGTTATATTTTGCTTTTGACATTTTCCCTCTTCAAGGAGCATTACTAGCAAAAAATAACGGCTCACGTTATGTCTTCCTTTAGTTAAATGCCACTTTATTGAATGTTTGTATGTTTGTATGTATATGTATACT
>VDFB02281492.1:239176062-239206768 GCA_007258455.2 Sequoia sempervirens | reverse complement strand
CTATCTAATGACACACAAAGCTTGTAGAAACACCACTCTACATCCTACACAGGTCTTGATGCTATATCAATCCATTAAAGCTTCAAGTACCCTAGGAGGTTGGTTTGAAGCCATTAAAGACATTCCCACACCCATGCAAGAATTAATGGAGAGTTGAGGATAGGTTAGCCTTTAGGATTGATTAAGGGCTAAGGAAGAGTTGGAGCATTGCACCAAGGTTATCTTGGTATATGGAATTGTGATAGAAGTGGGGTTGGCCAGACAAACCAGGGGTACCTAAATTTGAGAAGGGTCCTATAGGTTAAGGTGGAAAGCCAAAACACCAAGGAGGTCTTCCAAGCAAGACCTAGAGTAGGAATCTGTGATTGATTCCTCCAACCCCCTCCCTATCATAAACACAAGAATACTACTTTCTTTAACTAATCTCCTCCCTTCTTCCAAAGTGATTCTATAAGCATGAAAATATATTTATTAGATAACTTGTTGAGTGACCTCTTCATACGTAGATGGGTCAACTCCTTTTCATTATCCAATTTTTCATTAAGTTCATTTTTCTTCACTTTGATGATGAAGTCTCTAAAGTCATTTGTAGTAACAAAGGTATCATCATCCATGAACTAGATACAAGCTAATACTTTGACATCATTGGGAACAAAGTTCTCATCATAAAAATTAACTACTAGCCTATTTTTAGGAAATTGTTCATCACCTTGATTGATTTGGGGAGAAGGGAAGTGTTAGTTCACTTCCTCATCTTTAGGAACATTCTTCATAGTCTCCTCTTGTACACTCTCCCTTTCTTTTGGATTCTTTGAATAATCAACCAAGGGTGCATCAAGAGTTTGCATTGATTGGCTGTGAGCAACTTGTGCTGATGATTCTGTTAACAAGGCTTGTTGTTGAACAAGTTGTTCAACTTCCATCCCTTTTTCTCTTGCTCCGCCAACTTCATCATGCTGGAAAAATTCCCATCTGCCATGGCAACAAACATCTTCTCCATAATTTCCATGGTACTTGTGTACTTTGCAAAGGAATAACATAAGCACGATTAGTTTTATCCTCTTCTATTTTGTTTGGACCATGAACATCCATTTCCTTTTCCTTTCTCTGACCTCCTTATTAGTTTTGAGGTTCCTTATCACATCATTAGAAGCATGGAAATGATGCTAGATATGAGATCTACCCCTCTCTACCCTCATTTTACTGATATACCCTTTAGGATCACAACTCATGGCAATGTCTACTTTCATTCCATAAATAGCCTTGATCAATAGCTATGCAGGCTAGGATCAATAGCCTTGAGAGAAATAGGCGAGGAGAACAAGGAGAACAAGAAGACAATGATGAAGAAGAAGAGCATGTGTGGGTAACTCAAAGACAACCAGCAGATGAGATAGAAGACCCTGAGGAAAGGAAGTTTATAAGATTGTTGAAAGCAGCACAAGGTCATGGAGGAAAGAGTCACATAGAGTTGCCTATCTATCAGGGGAAGATGGATAGTGAAGAGGTGTTAGGATGGCTTGATGCCTTAGAAAACTATTTTGAGTTTGAAGAGATGGAAGAAGAGAGGAAGGTTAAGTTTGCTAAGACAAAGTTGAGAGGTACAACACTGACATGGTGGACTAGTTTTCAGAATGATAGGATGGCTAGAGGGTTGGCAAAAGTTTCTATATGGGAAAGGATGAAGAGTTTGGTCAAGGAACAATTTTTACCATTAGATATTTGATCCATTTCATGAAAGAATGTTGTTGTGACTTGTGAAATGGATCAATCCTTACATGTATAATAAAAATCTAACAAAATAATGTGTAGGAAGGAGGAATGATAGGGTGTACACTGAGATTTCACATTGAAAACTGCATGAAAATGATGCCTAAAGTGTAGCAGTAGGAGATCTACCTTAATGAGGGGCATGTTTTTGAGTTGAAGGTGTTTAAGAATGATGATTTAATGGTGAAAAGTTAAAGAGAATATTCTAGAAGTGTGTGGAAGTCAATTTTTCAAGAGGCCCTAGTTTTTGGAGCAATTTCGTGAGGGTTTTGTGTTTGAGCATGTTGAGGGTGTCATAGGAGATTAAAACTTGGAAAATACTTAGTTTGAAAACAATTTAAGATACTGTAGAAAGTTTCATGGTCAGGTGATAAGTTTTGAATAGGGTTGGTTTGGAAAAGGGGGCTATTCAGGCCTAGTTTTGGTGGGACAACAGATTTTTGAAAGGTAGGACATTCTAAATAAAATCCACCCACAAGCCTATACCAGGCTACAACTAATGAATTTAGGCAACTATGATATGCCTCTACAAGACCCCAAAGTCTCACCTTTTGACAGTGGATGGAAGAACAACTATGGACCAATGTATCACTGTCCCCAAGAGGCTTAATTTGCTGATCACGCTAGGATTTTGATTACCTAGGCTCACCCCTTCACCCAAAAGCCTTGATTTAGATTCATATAGACTAATTACAACCATTTCCATCACTCCTAAGTGCCTCTTTAAGAAAAATCCACACAAAACAAGCAAAACTCACTGCATGTTTGGGGTTCTTTAGAAGCAAAGAAGTTGGGACAGCAGGAATGTGTTCCAAAACAAGTGTATCTAAAATTGATATATGTTTTTAATGCCCAAAATTCATATTATAAAATGTATTTATCCTGTAAAGATTCATTTTGGTTTGCATGCTACACCTGATTTAGTGTTTTAGCACTTACAAGCAAATTTGGTCGTCTAGTGCAAGCAATTTTCATTTTGCAACTCGTGCAACCAAATGGATTGTTCCAACATGTTCAAATAGGCATGTTTATGCTAGGAATGGTCCTCTTTCACACCCAAACATGCGAAATTGCTCCGAGCTACATTCAACCGGATCAATCCCTTGAGGGTCCAAAGGGCAAAATGGCTGCAAACTTCAACATGAGGTTACTCGGACACCGTGATGCTTCTAAACTTATCATCTAATCCTATGGGATCATGTTGGGCCCCTCTACAATAACCTATCTCAGTTTTTGTTATCTCAGAGTGGTTTTCCCATGGTATTTAGTTTTCAGTTAATAGAAAAAGTGTCAGATGGAAGCAATGAAAAGTTGCAAGGTGGTGCAATTTTCATTCTGCAACTCGTGTGACCAAACAGACTATTCCAACACATTCAAATAAAATTTTTTACACTAGGAATGGTCCTCTTTCACACCCAAACACGTGGAATCGCTCTGAGCTACGTTCAACCGGATCGATCCCTTAAGGGTCCAAAGGGAAAAATGGCTGCAAACCTCAGCACGAGGTTACTTGGACACCGTGAAACTTAGAAATTTCTTGTCTAATCCTATGGGATCACATTGGGCACCTCTACAATAACCTCTCTCAGTTTTTGTTATCTCAGAGTGGTTTTCCGGTGGTGTCCAGGTTTTCAGTTGATAGAAAAAGTGTCAAATGGAAGTAGTGGAAAGTTGTAAGGTGGTGCAATTTTCGTTCTACAACTTGTGTAACCAAATGGACTGTTCCAACGTGTTCAAATAGGCATTTTTACACTAGGAATGGTCCTTTTTCACACCCAAACATGCGGAATCGCTCCGAGCTACATTCAACCGGATCTATCCCTTAAGGGTCCAAAGGTCAAAATGGCTGCAAACTTCAGCATGAGGTTACTTGGACACCGTGATGCTTAGAAACTTCTCGTCTGATCCTATGGGATTGTGTTGGGAACCTCTACAATAACCTCTATCGGTTTTGGTTATCTCAGAGTGGTTTTCCCGTGGTGTCCATTTTTCAGTTGATAGAAAAAGTGTCAAATGGAAGTAGTGGAAAGTTGCAAGGTGGTGCAATTTTCATTCTGCAACTGATGCGACCAAATGCACTATTCCAACACATTCAAATAGGAATGTTTACACTAGGCATAGTCCTCTTTTTCACCCAAACATGCGGAATCACTCCGAGCTATGTTCAACCGGATCGATCCCTTAAGGGTCCAAAGGGAAAAATGGCTGCAAACTTTAGCATGAGGTTACTTAGACACCGTGATGCTTAGAAACTTCTCATCTAATCCTATGGGATCACGTTGGGCCCCTCTACAATAACCTCTCTCAATTTTTGTTATCTTGAAGTGGCTTTCCTGTGGTGTTCAATTTTTAGTTGATGGAAAAAGTGTCAGATGGAAGTAGTGGAAAGTTGCAAGGTAGTGCAATTTTTCGTTTTGCAACTCATGTGACCAAATGGACTATTCCAACACATTCAAATAGGCATGTTTACGCTAGGAATGGTCCTCTTTCGCACCCAAACATGCGGAATTGCTCTGAGCTATGTTCAACCAGATCGATCCCTTAAGGGTTTGAGTGTAGTATGTTGAAATAGGCCATTCCTCCTATTGTTCGGGCTATGTCTCAGTGATATGGGCCTGATGTAACTTGAATTATGGTAGTTTGAATGGGCCTGTTGAGTGGTTTGGAAATCTTTGTATTGCATTAGCTTGTTGCTTACTATTATGCTTTGACAAATTTTTTCCAAGCATCCATCGCTTGTTCTAAAGCACCTGTTTTAGGCTTTTAGCCATAGCAGCAAGGCAATGAACTGTTTGATAAAATGCTTTGATAGACATGTATGAAAAATGTGTTAGGATAGACAAGGTAGTGAACTCTTTGAAAAAATGCCTCAAAGAAATGTGGTTTCATGGTGATGGAACGACATGACGAATGCCATGACAAGGAAATTGCTATGGATTGTCATGGCATTCCATCACCATTGAGACCATATTTCTTTGAGGCTTTTTTTTTTTGTGTACCTTGGAATTTTACCCTACTCTAATGTGCAAAATATCTAAAAATGCAAGTGGAAAAACACTAAGAACACTTCAATGATTAGTATAAAGAGTGATAAAACAAGGAAAATAGATGAAATGCAAATACAAATCGATTATACCTTCCTTGTTGTTGAAGACTCCTTGGTTGGCCCTTAATTTAGATGAATTTGTATGCTCTTTAGATGGCTTTTGATGTTACTATATGCAAGATTGATAAATAAAATGACTAAATGGATGGCTAAATGGTAGCAAATGATTGAGAATACAAATTGGCAGCATAAGGTTACTCAAATGAAAAAGTGTTGAAAATTTCCTTGAGGAGGGGGTATTTATAGAATAATTTGAATTCTCTAGATAATTCAACGGTTGAGATTCATCCAACAAGGTCAAGATGAAAGGCTATGGTGGGTTGATGACTCACAAGCCCTCTCATCTTGACATGTGGATGGTGAAGTGGCTAAAAGAAGATGAGGTGTAAGTGAGGTGCCCAAAAGGTACATAAGGTGGAGGAAGGACAAGTACCTTCCAAGTACCTTAGGGAGTGAGAAGATTTCTTCAAAAAGGAATTTCTTGTCCCCAAGTGAGAGTGAAAGGGACATTTGAGGAATTTTGGAATTCCTCAAAAATCTCCATGGGAAAAGGAGAGGTGGTTGGAGAAATAAATGTGAATTAATTCACATTCTTAGGAGAGTCTAAAGGATAAAAGGTGAGCTCCAAAAAGGTGGGACTTGGTCACATTTGGATGATGTGACAAGTCCAAGATTCTAGAAGACTTGGAAGATAAAATGTGAATTAAAAATTCATATGGAATCTAGGATAAATAAATGTGAATTAAAAATTCACATGGGAAAGAGGATCAATGCTAAAAAGAGATAAATGCAAAGGTTGACTAAAAAGGTGGTGCTAAATATGGCTAATGACCTTGGTTAAGGTTGTGCAAATATTTGATTAAAATAATTAATGGAAGATTAGAGGCAAGTGGAAAATGTAGGAGGATGTGACATTAATCTTTGATTAAGAGGATGCACATCATAATCATGAATTAATTAAATTAATTCATATTAGAGCAAGATCATGGAGGATGTGACAAAGAGAGAGAGAATGCAAAATTTTAAATTGATTTTAAATCAAAAGGGTCAAAAATGACTAAATTAAATAAATTGGTGTATTTATTTAATTTACAAAGGAAGAAGGTGAAAGATAAAGCATTTAGTTATTAAATTAAGTACTTTACAGATATGAGACAAAAGGTGTAATATTAATTTAATAAATTAATATTTAATATGATAGACGAAAATGAAGTAAATTTAATCATATGGGAGTGATTAAATTTAGATGTCTACATTTTGCCCCTCTTCAAAATATTGTTAAAATAACAGTGTTTCAAAGAAAAATAAAATGTAAATGAGGGGGAAAATGATAGATGGTGATGCCCCAATGACTATGCCGAAGGAATAGAAGAATGGTAGTAGGGTATGCCCCCTCAAAAGGGCGGTTGGGGGAGGAAAAAGGGGTCCTTAGACGACATCTCAATAGGAAGAAAAGAAAGACACTATTGGATAGAGCTCAAAAAATCAAGCAATTTTGATTTTTGAACAGAGGTGATCCGACGCACAGTTTGCAAATGACAGCCTCGAGAAGTTAGGAATTAGTTGGAGGAAGAAAAAAGATAAATAAAAGGTAAAAAATACCTTTTTAGAAGAAGAGGGTTAAAAAGGTAATTTCAAATATTACCTTAGTCATTTTTACTGTAGCAGTTGAGAGGAGGAGAGGAGAGAAGAGAAAGCGACCGAGGAGGGACGATGTCGACAAACAACGATATGGAGATTGTGCATCGGGCGGACGAGGTGCATGTATTATATAGCGAGCACGTGGTCCCACAGCATACGGTCCCACAACATGTGAGGGGTAACAAAACTCATATATTAAATTTATGCGTTTTAAACATATTATTTGATAGATTTTGAAAATTTGAAAACATGGGTTTTGTTCGTTAGTAGAATTAAAAAAATGGGTCGGGATTAGATTTTAGAAGAAAGGGCCAAAAATGTTAGAAAAATAGGGGGGAAGAAGAAAAGGGGGTAGGAGTAGCCGCCCCGCTCAAGGGTGCCGCTGCCATGGCCAAGGGCAGAGCCACCCGTGCCTGGGGTGGAGCTGCCCCGACTGTGGGTGGAGTCGCCCCGGCCGTGGGCGGAGCCGTCCGCGCTCTGAGGCGGAGGCACCTCGGCCGCGGGTAGAGTCACCCCCGCAGGCAGGTGGTCCTGCCCGGGGCAGAGCCCCCCTGATAGCCGGCAGACCCGCCCATGGCGGAGTCGCCAAGGGGCGGAGCCGCCCCCGCAGGCGAATGGACCCGCCCGGGGGTTCAACCGCCGCTGCAGGCGGGTGGATCCACCTAGGGTGGAGCCACTCGGGGGCAGAGCCACCCCCACAGGTTGGCGGACCCACTCGAGGCAGAAGCGCTTGGGGCGGAGCCGCCCCCACAGGTGGGGGGACCCACCCGGTGTGAAAGCACCCGGGGGTGGACCCGCTGGGGCAGAACTGCCCGCCCGAGGCGGAGCCGCCCAGCCGAAGGGCGGAGCCGCCCGGCTGGCAGGTTGAGTCGCCTGGAGGGCAGAACCACCCCGCCAGTGGGCAGAGCTGCCCCGGCAGAGGGGGGGTGGGGGGTGGAAGGGATAAGGAGAAAAAAGAAGAAGGAAGAAGAACGGGAAAAGATAAGAAAAAGAAGATAGAAAGAAAAGAAAGATGAGAAGTTAGAAAAGTAAATGAAATAATGAGAAGATTTTTGTATATGCAGAGTTTTGAGCGGATACAGACACATGAGCGATGATAGCAATGATAAACAGGGAGGATCAGGCAGCGTTGGATCATGCGGGTTTAGGACACTGTATTCAGTTTTCAGTAGTCAGAGCGCATCAGGCGATGTTGATAGTGTTGATAGAGAGATGAAGCTCATATACATCTACGTTTCATCTCCCTACATGAGAGATGACCGTTACTTTGGAGGACGTGTGGCGCATCCTGAGGTTGCCGATAGCCAGACGGTTAGTGAGCGAGGTGGTGTCTACAGGGGCAGAGTTATAGGAGACCATCAGAGTATTGTTTGGATGCGAGAAGTTGCCCCTGGTGAAGGGTCAGTTAGATTTGGACCAATGTTTGTCAGTGGGGGTGTCGGCCTTACCGTTTTTCCTATGTGGTCTGATTAGTGGGATACTATTGCTAGATCAGAGTAGACGTACATGTAGTTTTCGGTATATGGAGGTGATTCGACACATTGTCGAGTGGCGAGGGGGGCCATTTTCATGGGTGTCATGTGTATTGACTCATCTATATAGAGATATGCACGAGATCTGTTACCAGAGGATATCGAGCTTGACACATATGACATTGCTGTAGATTTGGGCATGTGAGCATATTGTAGTGACGAGGCCGAGAGTGGTGAGGGCGGGGATAGTGGATGATCGCGAGCCCATGGCGTGGGAGTATGGGGAGGTGAGAGGTTGGGTTCTGCGTTATGAGATGCAGGGAGATATGGATGGGTGGAGGAGAGTGTTTGATGATCTACAGCCGATGAATATAGAGTGGCGGCCATATAGGTTGCGTCAGTTTAGGGGATGGATTGATACAAGGAGACAGGAGGGTTACTTTCTGAGCAGGTGTTTTATTATTGGGAATTTTTCACACATAATAGAGTCGCATTGACCAGACAGAGTGTTGAGGCAGTTTGGAGTGATACAGGATATTCTGGCAGTGCCTATTATGTTCCAGCGGTACAATAGAGAGATACCATGGGGAGGCCGCATAGCACCAAGTACAACTAGGGTGTCATGGAGGGCAGCAAGACATGTGCCTTATCCAGGGAGAGTTGGAGGAGAGCAGGTGCCGGTTGTGATCGAGCAATACCAGAGGTGGTTCTAGAATAGGTTATGGGAGAGGATTACTCCTGTTCAGCCTATTTTGAGGGTAGTGGGTGTTAGACCAGAGGATGAGTAGAGACTACAGAGAGAGAGGAGATGGGGGTGCAGTAGTGATGAGAGGCTATGGTAGTGGTAGATTAGGGGGGATAGGAGGAGCTTGATGAGACAGAGCAGGCGGGCAGACCAGGGAGGAGGAGACATCAGAGGCGAGGTCGTAGAGATGGTCATCAGCGAGAGAGAGCGTAGGGGAGGGGACAGAGGGTGGAGGAGGTGAGGGATGTGGATGATGGGGAGGATGAGGAGGATGTGGAGGATGTGGAGGTGGTAGGTGTGAGGGAGACATCAGAGGAGGGGAGGATACAGTTTGTGGTAGGACGACATGGTCAGCCATGGCGGTTGCAGATGCGGCCTACCGTGGAGAGTCACGAGGCTCGACAAGAGTAGGAGGATAGAGAGGATGATGATGTTATAGTAGCGCCAGAGGAGGAGAGGAGGTCAAAATGATGTCAATTCATGGTGGAGAGATAGGGACAGGCAGGACAATACCGGGTTTTCCGTATTGTGGAGGACTGTGAGGGGCGACAGGAGCAGGGGGCGGGGAGGATGAGGCAGAGCAGGCGGGTTGGGAGGATGAGATGGAGCAGGTGGGTGGGGAGGATGATGCGATGGACGTAGACAGAGATGTGGTAGAGGGGGATGTTATGGAGGCAGAGTCATTAGCATTGGTTCCTTATGTGGTACCGGAGGATTCCATTGTATAGGCGAGAGGAGCAGAGGTGAGATTACAGATTGCAGAGCAGAGAGTGATGGCTCTTGAGGCCAACCTAGCCAGAGTACAGTGAGAGGCCCTAAGAGATTATGATGCCATTGTTTTCGAGCTAGGGGGAGCAGTGAGGGAGAGAGACAGGGCATAGTCAGAGCTGCAGAGGATGCAAGGTGAGTTGACCAGTGTGACATGGGATCGTGACAGATTGCAGGTGGAGGTCGTGGTTTTACAGGCTAGGGGGAGCTAGGGGGAGGACGAAGTAGGGGGTAGATTAGGGGACAGGATGCACTGGTCAGCAGTCAGGAGATCTCCAATGGGATTCAGATGAGCTTCAGGATAGAGTACAGTGCCTTGAGTAGACAGTTGGAGAGATGGGGTTGATGCAGGAGAGGGAGAATGAGGCCAAGGAGCAAGCACAGATTATGTAGGCTGAGAGGGATGTAACATAGGCACAAGCATAAGCGATGGAGGCAGAGAGAGATGCGGCGCATGCGCGCATTCAGAGTGAGAGAGCATTGGTAGAGGTGGAGATATAGTCACTGCAGAGGAGGAGAGAGGAGGCAGTAGCAGAGGTATCGACTCTTCGGAGAGAGCGGGATTCAGCAGAGTTGAGAGCACAGGCTCTTTAGAGGGATAGGGATGCAGCAGTGACTCGGGCACAGGTGGCTCAGAGGGAAAGAGATGCAGCAGAGATACAGATGTAGACTCTACAGGCGGAGAGGGATGTTGCGATGGCTCATGCACCGGCAGGTCAGGGCGAGGGTGGGATGCTAGGAGTAGATATACAGGTTGTGGAGAGAGAGATGCAGCGGTGGCATAGGTAGCGGTTGTAGAGGAGGTGAGAGGCTGATTATAGGCAGAGCTGGAGCAGAGCCGGTTGGCTCAAGAGGCATGGGAGTAGGAGAGGAGAGTCATTACCAGAGACCGAGAAAGGTATCGCCAAGAGCAGAATTCCACTAGGGTCTAGGTTGCGGAGCGAGAGGAGAACATGAGAGAGGCAAGATTTTGGATGGCTGCATATTATCATGTGGTTCCTGATCTGGCACATCGGACATTCCGTTACACCCGGAAGACACCTCAGAGGCTAGCGCCGTCCCAGTCATTGGGGACACGGACCTGAGGTTATAGCGATTCATCAGGGGTTTCACCAGGCAAGGGAGCAATACCTGATTCTCCACAAAGATTAGATGTGGGGAGTTCATTTGGTAGATGATAGGATACCATGTTTTTGACAGGTGCAGGTAGATGGATAGTGCAGAGGTGCAGTGGATATTTGTAGGACATTGTACTAGTGTTTTGATTGGATGATTTTTGTATACGATGGTCACAGATTGTGATGACATCGATGGCATTATTATATGTTAGTCTTGACTATGAGATTTACTATGGACTTGTGGTATATTTATATATACGATAGCTCTTATTGACCTCATGTTTTATGTGTGTGATGGATTTGAGATCTATAGATGATTTTGTTGATGCATATATGGATGGTGATATGATGGCAGTTATCTATGACGACTTTTGTGGATGTTTTTTTATATATATTTTTATGTATAATGGTTTTTGAGGGGTTTTATGCATGCCAACTAATGTGTGTGATGCAGGATGTAATGTATGGTGATTTTTGTTCTCATGTATGATGAATGCCTATGTTGTATGATGTATATGTTTAAGATAGATGTGGATATGCTTATGATGACGTGACAAATGCTTATGTTTTATATGCTTATGATGGTTATGTGCATGTTCGACTAATATGTGTGATGCAGGATGTAGTAGATGTATTATGATGGTATTGATGGTAGACCTAACACTTGATATTGCAGGTGGTGATATTATGGATGAACCTAAGATAATGTATGGATCTAAAATGTAATTATTTCATGATAAGTGTCAATAGGGTCCTAGGTGATAGTGGAAGATGCATGCGAACATGGTGTGAATGTGCACCGGTCAAAACCTTTTAGTATCTTGAGAAGAATAGGGGATGGAGGAGAAATATTTGCACAACCAAAATCATAGGATGAATGTAATGCAATGGTCATAATTATGAAATGCCAACCTAATACAATTTTCCATCCTCGGAGCACTGATTTTTGCTATAGCATAAGACACAATACACCAAGGTAGATTAGTGTCTAATGCATGAAATAAACACAACATACAAGAAGGCTATCCCAACACCCCAAAGTCACAAAGAAAGACCTTGGTCGGGCCAGGTATTGAGATAACCACAAGCACAAAAGGATGCCCCAACATAACACAAGACCTCGGGGATCTTGGTGGGTACTACGCGGGACAACTAAGAAGACACAATCACACAAAAGATCAAGATACACCCCTATGTAGACCAATCAAAACATGTCCTAATATGATGGATTATGGTGGCCTTGACAAGTGGTGATAGGGAGCTCAAATGATAAACAAAAGCCAAAATCATCAAAATATTGCAATCAATTTCAAATGTCCTTTTCCATAGGATCAAGGGGATAGCTGGGATTGATGAGGTCTGTTAGGAAGGATGCATCCTGTTGAGACCTATGATGGATACTAAGTGAAAAGATTGATATAATGTAGGATATTCAAAACTGATTGGATTTGTTGATACAAGTGGATCTTGTTTGTTAAGAACCAGCTAGATAAGGGCGTAGCTTGATGACATGATACAAGGGAGACAAGACACAACCTAAAGACCTAGGGGCTTGGGGGCCGATCAGAGATTAGCCTTGCCTACGTGAAAGCGCAGAGCCCTCGTAGTTCATGTAAAAATACCATGGATAAAGCGAAAAGAAGACAATGGTGACTGATGATGAAGGACACAAAACACGATAGACAAATGCCCCAGGGGAGGATCAAATGACCAACCTTGCCTACGTGAAAGTGCAGGGGCAATGTAGTTCAATGGAGAACTAAAGTGATGCGGAAGGATGAGATCTAGATGGAGACTGACATTATGGATGATCCTATATGGTGACATGGACTGACTGACAAAGGGAATGAATGACATAAGCTCAAAGTGGGAAATTAAAATGCTCAGGATGAGGGATAGGCTAGATGAGTCATCCAATGCTCAATAAATAAATACCAAGCGGCCTAGGATGAGGTGGGTGAGGATGATAGTGTAGATGAAAGCATAAAATAACTAGGATGTTAGGTAGATAATGATTAAGCCCTCTACGAATGACACATGTTACCAGGTTTTCACCATCCATAATTATCCAAGGCACCACCAAGAGGTGGTTTTCACCATAGGACAGATTTATTTTTCTCTACTATTTTTTTTGGATTTTTTATTAATTTTTTGATTTTTTTGATTTTCTAATTTAGGTGGGGTTACCAAGCAGATTTAGGCATAGAACTTATTCAAATGGATGATATTGATGGGTTCGTCAAGAGGATCTCCTTCAAGAGTAGTCAACCTATAGGCCCCAGATCCATATTTGGCAGGTATGATATAAGGCCCTAACCAGTTTGCCTCAAATTTTCTCTTTTTATCACGATCCTGTTGAGTGCGTTGGTTTTCTTTGACAACAAGCTCACCAACCTGGAATTGTTGAGGATAGACCTTTTTATTTTAATTACATTTGAGGCAGTTTTGGTATGCTTGTAGATGATCATAGGCTTTTATTCTTCGTTCATCTAGTAATTCTAGCTGTGCAAGTCATGCAACACGAGCATCTTCTTCAGTGATAAGATTCTTTAGAGAAATCCTCAGTGATGGGAGCTCAACTTCAATTGGAAAGACGACTTCAGCACCATATACTAAAGAATAGGGGGTGGCGCCTATCAGAGTGTGGATGGATGTATGGTATGCCCAGAGGCCAAGAAAAATATGGAGGTGCCAATCTCATCCAGTGTTATTGAAAACCTTCTTGAGGATGCAGATAAGGGTCTTGTTGGTTGCTTCTGCCTGACCATTGCCTTAAGTGTAATAAGGTGTTGACCAACGATGCTGGATATGAAAGGTGTCGCAGAGGTGTTTCATGGCTTGTTTTTTAAGGGTTTTCCGTTATCAGAGAGGATGGTGGATGGGATACCATATCTGCAGAGAATATGGTAAAGGATAAATTTTGAGATTTGGACATCGGTGATTTGTGAGAGTGGCATTACTTCCACCCACTTAGTGAAGTATTCAATGGCGGTAATTATGAATGTATGGCTATCAGATGATGGTAGGTAAATCTTGCTAATCAAGTCAAAATCCCATTGAGAAAAGGGCCACGGTGCTAAGAGGGGCTGGAGATCTTGTGCTGGGGCATAAATCAAATCTGCATGTTGTTGGCATGGAAGACACTTTTTCACAAATTCACAAGCATCATGTTCCAATGTAGGCCAATAATATCTAGCTCGTAGGATCCTTTTGGCAAGAGCCATACCATTTGAGTGAGCTCCACAAATACCACCATGTATTTCCGTTAGTGCCACACGGGCCTCAGTCTCATTCAGACATCTAAGGAGGATTCCCTCATACCCACGATGATAAAGCATATCACTGACAATGATAGATCAGGAAGAGTGATGGATAAAGGATTTGCATTGGTTACGTGTAAGTTCTAAAGCATATCACTGACAATGATAGATCAGGAAGAGCGATGGATAAAGGATTTGCATTGGTTACGTGTAAGTTCTAGGGGTATGATATTATCATAGAGATAAGTGTATATGTCTTGATACCAAGGGGAGGCGGGACCTACAATATCGCACACCATATCAGTCTCAGGAACATCATATGTAGGGATTAAAAGTTGTTCAACAAGAAACTCACATTCTGTTCGGTCTTTAGGCATGTCAATCAGGGAACCAATAGTGTCCATTGCGTCTGCCGCTTTATTCTGTACCTGAGAGATTTGGTCAAACTATATGAAAGTGAAATATTTCTTGAAATCATCCACCATAGGCTTATAGGGTAACATTTTATCATCTTTCATGAGGAATTCATCATTAACCTATCTAATGACTAGCAAAGAATCACCAAAGACTTTTAGGTGAGTTATATGCCACTGTTTTGCAATTCCGAGACTAGTGAGGAGGGCTTCATACTCTGCGATGTTGTTGGTACATGGGAATGCTATCCTGAATGATTTTTTTTTATGTACTCACTTTGAGGGGTAACTAATAAAATTCCTGCTCTAGATCCATTATGAGTGTATAAGCCATCAAAATATAGCATCCAAGCTGGTGCTTCTATAACTGTGTAGACTTCTTCGTCTGGGAATTCAGTGTCTAGCGGGTAGGCATCTACTAATGGTGCCTTAGCCAATTGATCAGCTATGACTTGTCCTTTTATAGCTTTTCGCTCTACATATTCTATGTCAAATTCACTTAGGAGCATGACCCATTTGGCCATGCGGCCAGTCAGAGTGGTTCTAGATAACAAATACTTCAAGGGATCAATTTTAGCAATTAATTTGACTGGATGGCTGAGCATGTAATGACAGAGTTTCTGTATGCTGAAGACTAGTGCAAGGCAAGATTTTTCCATGGGGGAGTAATTTAACTCATAGCCAACCAATGTTCGACTGATGTAGTAGATTTCCCTCTCTTTAAACGACTCATCATGTTGTGCCAACAATGCCCCCAAGGCAACTAAACTAGCAGAGATGTAAAGTAGGAGGGGTTTTCCTAGAATAAGTGGCATTAGGATCGGTGGATGAGCTAAATATTCCTTAATTTTATCGAAACCCATCTGACACTGCTGGGTCCATCAGAAAGTGGAATCTTTCTTCAAAAGATGGGTGAATGGTTGACATTTATCTGCTAGCTGGGCTATGAAACGACGGATGGACTACATCTTCCCCTGGAGGCTTCTTAACTACTTTAGATTGTGTGGAGGTGGCATGTCCAGAATAGTTTTTACCTTGGCGGGATCAACTTCAATACCTCTTCGGGAGACTATAAAACCCAACAATTTTCCTAATGTAAACCCAAAGATGCACTTTTTTGGATTTAGCCGCAACTTGTAATGTTCTAACCGTTCAAAGATTTGCTTCAGGACAGTAGGATGTTCTGCTTGTGTTTTAGATTTTCCTAGCAAGTCATTAACATAATCCTCCATGATGATATGGATAAGGTCGTGGAAGATGACCATCATTGCCCTCTGATATGTTGCCCCTGCATTTTTGAGACCAAAAGGCATAACATTATAATAGAAAGTACCCCAAGGTGTTGTGAAGGCGGTCTTGTGTTGGTCCTCAGGTGTGATTTGAATCTGATTATAACCAGAGAAGCCATCCATAAGGGATAACATCTCATGTCCTGCTTTTAGGTCAACCAACATGCCAATGTTAGGCAGAGGGAAGTCGTCTTTTGGGCAGGCCTTGTTAAGGTCCCTGAAGTCCATGAAGATTCAAATATCTCCATTTGGTTTGGCAACCGATACTATATTGGAGATCCACTTAGAGTAATCAATTGGTCTAATAATACCTACCTCTAGTAACTTTTCCAATTCTTTTTTGACTAAAATGTTACCTGCAGGTGCATTTTGATGAGCTTTTGTTTGATAGGCTTGGCATCTGGGCGAATGTCTAGATGATGAACCACTAAGGTAGGGTCTAAACCTAGCATGTCTGAATATGACCAAGAAAAATTGATGATTCCCTCTCGGAGTAGCTACATGATGACTGGATACTCTTGTTCTGAGAGTGACTTTGCCACATAGGTGATTTTAGGATTTTCAGCAGTACCCAGATTAACTTCTTGAGTCTCTTCAATTAGAATGGATGATCAGGTAGATAACTGAGTTCCTACAAGGGGAAGATGAACATCTCCATCTTCTGGCGCCTCTTCGAGGTTTTCACCATCGGATGTGTCCTTTATTTTTACTTTTTCAAAGTTAGGAAGTGCCTCAGAGAGGTTTTCACTAGATGACTGCTTTTTACTTTTCTTATTCTTATTTTTGCGACTGGAGTGTTCATCCTCCCCCAATCCCATAAGGTTGACATATGTATCTACAAACATATTGACAGGTGTGGTATTACGTAGGTCCCAATCAATAAGCTCAGGGTGACAAAGGGATAGGCTAATGGTGCAGACGGATAAGCATTCAAACATGGATGATAAATCAGTGTGGTCGATGTCATCATACGCATGTATGATGGATTCCTCCTCGGGTATATCCTCTAATGAGCCCTTGTCCACGGTGACATTACAGGAGGTATTAGACGATGTTGCAGAGCTTTTCTATTTTTTATCATATCTAATGCCTATGTTCTTTGGTAGCTTTGGTGTATCAATAGGTTGCAACTGCCCTTGTTCTTCTTTACCTAGGCCCTTGCCTTGGTAATTATATTTTCTTGCAAACTTAGCCGACCACAGATATGCTTCCTGAAAATATTCCTTTAGAGGACGATCTGGCTGGGGTTCTTCTTGGTAAACCCATTGGCTTATGTCCTCTTTTGGTGCATCTATCTTGACACTTGGGGATCTAAAGGTGGTAGTAGGGATGTTTTTACCATTGAAGGTGATAGTCTTGTCTTGCTTTTGTGTGGCATGTGAAGGTTGACCATATTCATGTGGTGACAGTGGCATGGTTGCTACATTGAGAGCCGTATGCATTTCGTATTCACCACACCCTTTGTCAATGATCTGGACTTTGGTGACTATAGAATTAGTGGTGGAAGATGGAGTGGTTATCGCGATGGAGGGTGGGTTAGCGGATGATGACTGGGATGCCCCCATTTCCACCCCAGGACAATAATGTAAATGGGGAAATGACGCTTCTAGAGTGCGACAATATTCAAATGGTTGGGGGTCAACATAGATGGTGACTTCCTGTCTGTTGACGGGGAATTTTAGGCATTGATGGTATGTGGAGGGGACAGCTTGAATAGCATGGAGCCACGGGCGGCCAAGGAGGAGATTATATGGTAAGTCCAAATCAAGGACATGACAGGTAGTGTATTGAAGCATAGGTCCCACTTGGATAGGAAGACTGATGATTCCCTCTGAATTTCTTTCTGCATTATCATAGGCTTTGATTATGATGATCTGATTACTTAAATCCACTTGAGTATACCCCACCTATTTTATGAATTTCAGAGTACACAAATTGAGGGCAAAGCCATTATCTACCAAGACCCTTTTTATTTTATGACAGGCAACTATGACTTCGATATGTAAGGGGCGATTATGATTGACATCGATATTTGGCATATCATTTTCGCTGAAGTGCAGTTGATAAGATAAAGCCAGGTGACCTACCAAAGCTTGGAATTGCGTGGGGTCGATGTCATTTGGCACACGGGTTTCTTGCAGGGCTCTATTGAGGATTTCTTGATGTACCAAGGAAGACTTAAGCAAATCCAAAATGGATATATGAGCAATGGTCTTTCCTAAGTGATCAAGGATGTTGTACTAAGAGCTTACAGGAGTTGATTGGGAAGGTGTAGAGGCTGTAGGGACAGTGATGGGGGCTCGTCGTGTGGTAACAGCACACTGAGGGTCTTTGGCTTTGACATGTATCATGGATACACGAGGTTCTACCTACTCAATGTAATGAATAATACCCTTGTAATTGAGGGGTACATTCTTATAGCTCACGTTATTTATGTTGTTGTTTTTAGGATTACTGCTGGAGGTGCTGAGGCCTTGATTATGGTTTGGCAAGGCATTTTGATATATCTGCAATTGAGCATTGGATGACGAAGCTTGACTGGGGTCGACCTTGATATCACCTCGATCAATGAGATCTTGGACGCAGTTTTTCAGACCCTGACACTTGTTTAAGGAGTTTCCTTTGATTTTATGGAACTCACAATATTCATTTTCCTTAAACCATGCGGGCTTGGGTTTGGACTCATCAAATGGCTTGGTGACAGGGTATGTGATGGGGTAGTTGATTTGTAACAACTTATTAAAAACAACACTCAGAGGTTCTCCTAATTGAGCTTATTGACGTTTGGTGTTCCCCTGATTGTTCTGGTTTGACTATTGAGGAGGACGAGGTGCCCCCTGTGGTATAGATATGGCGTTGGGTACAGACGATTGTTGTTTTTGGGATGTATTAGCCACTTGGACATGTTTAGTGTCTATCACGCCATCATTCACTTCATTCTTGTTCTTGTTCCAGAATCATGGTTTATCACAAAATGACCTCTCTTTATCATGACCATGTATTTTGATGTTTCCTTTGGCAATAAGGGCACATTCAAGGATGGGTCCCTTTTCCACTATCTCCTCGAAAGTGGTGACACAATGTAACCTAAAATTATGGGCCATGTCAGGATGAGAGTTTTCCACAAAAAGAGTGACCATGTCTTTTTCTTTCAAAGGGGTCTTCATTCGGCTTGCTAATGCACGCCACCTTTGTAAGTAGCTAGTAAAGGTTTCCCCCTCACATTGTTTCTCTTTGAGGAGATCTAAGGTGTCCGTGTCCTTCTCCAAATTGAAAGAGTAGTAGGATACAAATTTTTCTGACAGGTCTGCAAAAGTTTTTATGGACCCTTTTTCGAGGGCCATGAACCAATCTAGGGTGTGGCTTGTCAGGCTTCATGGGAATAGGCACAAGAAGTAGTTGTCATTGTGCATGACCTCTTGACACTGGGAGTAAAATTCCTGCAAGTGAGCCTTAGGGTCTTTGTTTCCCTTGTATTTGTCAAACTTTGGTATTTCAAAATGTTTAGGAAACAGGATTAATGAGATGGAGGGATCAAATGGATATGGGCATATGTCTTCAAATTTGAATGATTGTTACCTATCCCTGCTTGAAGGTCTTTCAATGCCACTTTGATTTCCAATAGATCCGAGTTGGCCGGTGGTGGGTTGGGGGGATATTGATGATAGGATGATAAAGGATCCTGCTGAGAGGGCATCAGATTGTTGAAATATGGATTTGGATGGTTGGATGATGATATGCCTTGCTGGTAAGATGGGGGATTTTGTTGATACGGGGGCTGTTGTTGTGGAGTATAGTACGGATTTGTTTGATAAAAGTGTGGGGTAAGCTGTTGAGAGGCTTGGATGGGATGTTGTGTATTGGTTTGTTGGTGTTGAAGGTACTGTTGTGATTGTTGGGAGGTCACATAGGGTGGTCGTTGGTGAAATTGCTACTGATTGTGATAGTAGTAGTGTTGAGGGAGTTGTTGTGATGTCAACTATTGTACGCATCAAGATGGGATGCCATGTTGCGGTTGAGCCTGCAGACGCAAAATGGATGCGAGAAAGGGGATATGGTCTGAGCAATAGGTCGAGATGGATTGCCTTGTGGTTGGTAGGTTGGTTGATGTGAAGAGGCCAAAGTATTATGTATAGGTTGTTGCTGGTGGGATGGTTGAGGTAGCATAGAAGCATTTTGTAAAGGGGGTTGTTGGGTACCACCCTAAATATTCAGCTGGGATGTGGCTTGCGGAGGTAATTGAGGTGGAACATTGGATTGGGGAAGCTGTTGAGATGTATATGAGGATGATGGTAGATGTGTGGCCCCAAGAGGTGGAGGCAATGTGGAAAGGGGGGTGCCCCCAGTGTTGATTGTAGGTCGATTCGAAAGAGGGGGTGTTGTCAGCATTAATGGCGTGGGTTGTGGAACATTTTGTGGCATACCATAGGCAAAAGGATTATTGGGATCAGGCACTTGAGGACCTCCCATAACTGAAGTTGAAGTGTGTGGGGGATAGTTAACATGATAGAGAACAACATTGCCAAATTCAGGTTGATGCCAACCCTCAACTAGAGGAACATTGGGGAAGTATGAACCTTCTGGTGCATTTTGTGAATCTTGGAGTACATTATATGGGGAATTCCCACATTTGGACAAGTCAACACCTGAGGGGGGTTTGACACCCTTCTCAATTAGGTGGGCCAAAAATTTTTCCCCATGTTTTTCAAGCAGATGGTCAGTCATTTGCACATTGGTAGGATTACTAAAATGTTCCTCAAGTGTGAGTTCTGGTTGATTAGCCATACTCTCTTCACCATGTGGTGAGTTGTTCTGATTCTCGGTGTTGGAGTGTGATGAAGTACCATTATGAGGATCTTGGGGGACGTTTTGAGCAATATTTGCACCATTGGTGGGATTTGTATTGTTATTAAGGTCTTGAGACATGTTTGCTTGGGAATTTTGACCTTGTCGTTGTTCCATTTGTCTCTTAACTTGTGACCTAGTTTGAATGGGCATGCAAATGTGCTATGGGTGGATTACAAAGATGTTTATGGTGAATGACTTGATTGTAGTTGGATGAGATGTGATTTTGATAGGATTTGTATCTTGATCAGATTTTGTTTAGATATATTGGATTGGTTTGGATTGGCAAGATTGGATTTTGATTGAATTGGATTGGATTATTAAGATCAATATGATAGCATTGGTTGAACGGATGTGATTTGATTGATTGGTTTTGATAGATTTGGATGATTGGATGGGTATGATTGGATGATGAAAGATGTGAGAGACCTTGAGTTTAATCAAAGGAAGTTACCTTTAGTGACCTAGAGCTTTGATTGATTAAGAGGATGATCACGACACTGAATCCACCTTAAGATAGGAATGGATTGATTGGGCCGAGGATGATAACTTATGACACCGAATTCACCTCAAGATGGAAGCGAATTGATTGGGGTCGAAGTTAAAGACTAATAATCAAATTCAAGTGCTATGGTCAATTTGGGTAACCACTTTGTAATACAAGGTTAAGGTGGTTTGGTTATGAGTGGTGTTTGGTGATGTAAATGGTAAAATTATGACGTTCACAAGGTGAGGGTATAGAATTTTGAATGGAATATGAGGAAATTAGAATGAACAGGTGGATTGAAGATGATTGTGGAGAATGAGTGAGGATTTAGAATGGTTAAAAAAAGATCTAGAATGATAAGATGGAGGTTTAAATTGATCAAATGGAGGTTTTGGGAGACTTAGAGTGATGAAATGGAGGCTTGTGATGATGAGATAATGGTTGGGAGTGATTAAATGATGGTTTAGAGGCTAAACAGATCTGAATGGGGTGATTTTGGGTGTTTAAGAGGGAAAATCTGCTCCTCTGCAGTAAATCAGGGGCGTTGACAACTTTCTGCAGTAAATCAGGGGTGCTTTCACCTTTTTGCAGCAAAATAAGGGGCACTTCCACCTTTCTATAGTAAAACAGGGGCGCTTCCACCTTTCTGTAGTAAATGAGGGGCACTTCCACCTTTCTGCGGTAAATGAGGGGTGCTTCCACCTTTTTGCAGTAAAATCAGGGGTGCTTCTACCTTTTTGCAGAAAAATAGGGGCGCTTCTACCTTTCTACAGCAAAAACAGGGGCGTTTCTGCCTTTCTACAACAAAATAGGGGTGCTTTCGCCTTTCTGCAGTAAGACAGAGCTTGGTTTTGATGGAAATGGCTATGGCAAGGACTCAAAATGATAAAATAAGGCCAATGTATCAAAAATTTAATGGGTTTTTTACAAGAGAACACTTCAAGCAAGCACAAGCCTATGATTAATGTTAAGGGTATGGCCAAGAAAGGTCTTAATATAGGATGCACAAGGATTCTAGGGAGTCCTCGATATACTCTCGATACATGAAGCACAACCATGAATACTAGCCTGTCACAAGTGTGAGTCGGGAACCCCAACGAGATACTAAAAGGATCGAACCAACTCTTCACGTCTATCTAGGTATCACCCTAGCTTCGACGCTCCACCAATTACGACGTGACTGGATTGGGGTACAATTTTCATTCTCCCCCCTTTATATACCCCACCAGTACGCATGGTTGGAATCATCCCTTGGGGTGATGAAATCCCCAAGAAGGTCCCACTAGAAAGAAGACACTAACCATTTCCAACTACTCCCCAGGCTCACACAAAGTGCAAGGGGAAAGTGAAAACAAATTAATACCCCCTTGGCTGACACAATAATAGACAAGCACAATAAACAATATAGGTTACTTCCCCCTAATTAGACTATGTTCAAACAATAAGGATAATTTTTCAAAAATTTGATCAAATAGGTGGCCCTGCAAGCAAACATTAGCTATCTTATCCTTCGTTCTTGGTCGATTATGCCATAATATGCTTCCAAACTATGTTGTTTTGGGGCGCTTCCACCTTTCTATAGCAAAACAGGGGTAGTTCCACCTTTCTATAGTAAATGAGGGCACTTCCACCTTTCTGCAACAAAATAGGGGCGCTTCCACCTTTCTGCAGTAAATGAGGGGTGCTTCCACCTTTCTGCGGTAAAACTAGGGGTGCTTCCAACTTTCTGCAACAAAATGTTAGAGGAAAAGAGCCTTTCAAAAATAAAAGGGCGTATCCGCCCCTCTGCAGGAAACTTTATCAAATTTTTGAAAAAAAAAAGTTGTATGCCCTACTGCAAGAAAGTGTTAGGAAAGATCTTCTAAGCAAAATGATGTATACACCTAACTGCAGCAAACTGTTAGAAAAAAAACAAATTTCTAGATATAGGGCGTGACCACCTTTCTGTAATAGATAAGAGGGCGCTTTCACCTTTCTACAGTAAAGCGGAGGGCACTTTCGCCTTTCTGTGGTAAAAAAAAGGGCACTTCTGCCTTTTTGCAGTAAAACAGAGGGTGCTTTTGCCTTTCTGTGATAAACAGAGGGTGCTTCCACCTTTCTGTAGTAAAACAGAGGGTGCTTCCACCTTTCTGCGGTAAAACAGAGGGTGCTTCCGCCTTTCTGCAGTAAAATAGAGGGCGCTTCCACCTTTCTGCAGTAAAACAGGGGGCGCTTCCACCTTTCTGTGGTAAACAAAGGGTGCTTTCGCCTTTCTGCAGTAAAACAGAGGGCGCTTCCACCTTTTTGCTATAAATAAATTGTGCTTCTGTCTTTCTGCAGTAAAACAAAGGGCGCTTCAGCCTTTTTGTGACTTTTTTTTGCAAAATACTTAGCAAAAATAGAGGTTAAATGCAAGAACCTGTTTGTGGGTCCCACCGGGCGTGCCAGAAATGTGTACCTTGGAATTTTACCCTACTCTAATGTGCAAAATATCTAAAAATGCAAGTCAAAAAATACTAAGAACACTTCAATGATTAGCCTAAAGAGTGATAAAACAAGGAAAATAGATGAAATACAAATGCAAATCGATTATACCTTCCTTGCTGTTGAAGACTCTTTGGTTGGCCCTTGATTTAGATGAATTTCTATGCTCTTTAAATGGATTTTGATGTTACTAGATGCAAGATTGATAATGCAAAATGACTAAATGGATGGCTAAATTATAGCAAATGCTTGAGAATGCAAATTGGCAGCATAAAGTTATTCAAATGAAAAAGTGTTGAAAATTCCCTTGAGGAGGGGGTATTTATAGAATAATTTGAATTCTCTAGAGAATTCAATGGTTGAGATTCATCCAACAAGGTCAAGATGAAGGGCTATGGTGGGTTGAGGACTCACAAGCCCTCTCATCTTGACATGTGGATGGTGAAGTGGCTAAGAGGAGATGAGGTGTAAGTGAGGTGGCCAAAAAGTACATGAGGTGGAGGAAGGACAAGTACCTTCCAAGTACCTTGGGGAGTGAGAAGATTTCCTCAAAAAAGAATTTCTTGTCCCCAAGTGAGAGTGAAAGGGACATTTGATGAATTTTGGAATTGCTAAAAATCTCCATGGGAAAAGGAGAGGTGGTTGGAGAAATAAATGTGAATTGAAAATTCACATTCTTAGGAGAGTCTAAAGGATAAAAGGTGAGCTCCAAAAAGGTGGGACTTGGTCACATGTGGATGATGTGACAAGTCCAAGATTCTAGAAGCCTTAGAAGATAGAATGTGAATTAAAAATTCACATGGAATCTAAGATAAATAAATGTGAATTAAAAATTCACATGGGAAAGAGGGTCAATGCTAAAAAGAGATAAATGCAAAGGTTGACTAAAAAGGTGGTGCTAAATATGGCTAATGACCTTGGTTAAGGTTGTGCAAATATTTGATTAGAATAATTAATGGAAGATTAGAGGCAAGTGGCAAATGTAGGAGGATGTGACATTAATCTTTGATTAAGAGGATGCACATCATAATCATGAATTAATTAAATTAATTTAGATTAGAGCAAGATCATGGAGGATGTGACAAGGAGAGAGAGAATGCAGAATTTTAAATTGATTTTAAATCAAAAGGGTCAAAAATGACTAAATTAAATAAATTGGTGTATTTATTTAATTTAGAGAGGAAGAAGGTGAAAGATAAAGCATTTAGTTATTAAATTAAATACTTTACAAATATGAGACAAAAGGTGTAATATTAATTTAATAAATTAATATTTAATATGATAGATGAAAAGGGAGTAAATTTAATCATATGGGAGTGATTAAATTTAGATGTCTACATTTTCAACCGCTTTGCTGCCTTTTCTATGCTATTGCTTATTAGTATGCTTTGATAGATTTTTTCCAAGCATCCTGTAGCTTTTTTGGAAGCACCTATTTTAGGCTTTCAACCATAGCAACAAGGGAAGTGAACCATTTGATATTCCACCACCATGAGACCCTTCACATTTCTTTGATGCATTTTTTCAAATAGTTCATTCCCTTGTCTATGCTATTGCTTACTATTATACTTTGATAGATTTTTCTAAGCATCCATAGCTTGTTCGAAAGCACCTGTTTTAGGATTTTAGCCATAGCAGCAAGCAAGTGAATTTTTGATAAAATGCCTTGATAGACATGTATGAAAAATGTGGTAGCATAGACAAGGTAGTGAATATTTGAAAAAAGCCTCAAAGAAATGAGGTCTCATGGCAATGGAATGCCATGACAATCAAATATTTTAATTGTCATGGATTCCATCAGTCATGAGACCTCATTTCTTTGAGGCATTTTTTCAAAGAGTTCACTACCTTGTCTATGATATTGCTTACTATTATGCTTTTTATAGATTTTTTCCAAGCATGCATAGCTTGTTCGAAAGCACTTCTTTTAGGCTTTCAGCCATAGCAACAAGGCAACACTTGAACTATTTGACAAAAATGCTTTGGTAGAGATGTATCAAAATGTGGTAGTATAGACAAGGCAGTGAACTATTTGAAAAATTCCTCAAAGAAATGTGGTCTCATAGAATGCCATGACAAGCAAATGCAATTGGCACTGCTTCCTAGTTATTAGTTATGCAATGTGAAGTAATTGCATAACCGCTAGGGTTGACTTTGTAAAAACTATATTGTAATTGAAATTTTGTCATCTATAGATCTCAGTTATTAGTCATGCAAATGTGAAGCAATGCTTTGAGTTTGAAAATGTGCAATGCAATGTAATCAACGCTATGAATATAAACTATAAAAATTATAAATTAAAGTTCAAAACATAAAAATGTCAAGTGTTTACAATCAGCCATTATTGATCATTGATCAATCTGAAAAGTGTGAACATTTTTCTGTGTGGAAGGCAAAAAAGAAAATAGTGGTTCAAAAATGAGGAATTTGTCTTCTACACCAAATGAGAAATATTCACAATATGTGCTAGGAAGGAATAAGTCCATAAGATTGAGTATGCAAGAACCAAGAATTGCAAAATTGGCTTACGTTTGACTTCCAAACACAAATTTTCACACTTTTCGATGTTCCAACGCAAGTCAAAATGTATATGTGCATAAGTTGTAAAGTATACACTTTAATACATGTAACTCATATCTATTGAACCATGAATTTATAATGCAAATATGGACACCATCAATAAAAAAGATTTGTATTAATCAAATATCCATGTATGCATGTACATCAATATATGTCAATATAAGTATAAAATATAGTTACAAAAAAAGCCATATAGGCTTACGAAAATGCCATATAGGCATACAATGTCAAATATATCGAATACAAAATATGTAGAAAATTGCCATGTAGGCATACAACAAAGGGCTCTACATTCAAAATTCATTTCTCTCCATGCTCTAGTTCAAATACAATTTTCTTTCTCTTTCTTGGGCGACCCAATGGCGATAAATCTGTCACTCGTTTCTGTTGAGGAGTGCTCCTACTGCTCCTCCTAGTGTTTAGCTCCTGGTCAAGTTTCAATTGTTACAATAAGAAGTAAAGACCTTAATATATAGAAATTACATTATAAAAATTAATATATTTAACAAAATTTAATCACTTACAGCCATCTGAAGATCACTCTCCTCGATGGAAATATTTGCATGCTGATGCCCAGGCGTGCTCGAGCCCTATATAAACCATCCGAATAGGAATTAAACTATGAATCAATAATGGTTTGATTTTTCACTAGAACTAGTTCATCTATAACAACGAATGTAAATTGAAATTTAGTAATTTGTCTCATACCCTCTATCAGAGCCATCGAGGATTGTGTATTGCAGTAGAAACACCGACATCCCATTGTCTCTTGTTTACGCTTTGGCGTGTTTCACCAAGATCTCGAAAATAAACAACAAATTATTCAATCACAAAATATATATCGACTCATAATGCTTTGAGTTTGAATTGATGTGTAATGATAACTACAACAATATGATTATCAATTTTAAAAGTAATAACTCTGGGACAATCACATTGAAAAAGACCCTTTTAGGACAAATTTTAAGTGAAAAAAAGCCGGCCAAACACAATGTAAAAATATGACAACCAATATGAGAAGAAGAGATGATCTAGTCAAAAGGATCTTTGATAGTAGCCAACTGAGTTAAGTATGACAAATCCAAGTATCATTGTTGCAAGGAATGGAGTAAGAGCTAAATAAAGATATAGTGACAATAAAAAATGATGGAGCTAACTTGTCAAGGGCCTATTCTTCAAAACCCTTATTAAACGCTTGTCATAGTTTAAGATATGCAATAAATGTTTGACAACAAATTAACTCGAGGATGATGCTGATTAAACTTCGAGGTCTCTTTACCATGAAAAGACTGAATATTCTTTCTTTGGCCTATCATTATGATTCTTTTAAGTTTCCTCAATTTGAGTTAAATATTTTACTAGTCATGCTTCAGTACCAAAGATGAGAAAATTAACGTGGAAAAAGGAGAATGATACATCAATGATGCCAAGCAAAGGCACATTTGGATGTAAAATTTAAAGAGTAGAGAACACCGCATAGTGAACATCATGGTACAAATTATGACATAAACGTCGGCATGGGTTGATGTGCTTTGAATCCTTGTAGACCATCTAGCTAAAATCTTCAACATGTAACATCGCTTAGGGAATCTCCCAATGTTACATTGTAGCGTTGCATTAAGCCGGTACCTACAAACATTGAAAAATTATCCCTATAAGAATTCCTTCCATCTTGTTGATTGGCTTGTAACACTCTTGATGGTGGCTATATGAAATCTAATTATGATTCCTCTTCTACATTAGAGGGTTCATATCCTTGATCTGACTCTTCTAAATTATCAGAATCAAAATCACTAGCTTCCATATTCAAAAATTCCCAACCAACATCTTCAATAAATTTATCTAGATCTTTAGTAATAGTCTTACAAATTGGTTGCTAGTTCAAGTTCATTCTACTTTCATAATACTTTATATCCATGGAGTTCATCCATTCCTTGATGCCATCAAGTGAAGATTCATGAATGGCGTACTTATGGAGTACATCTCACTTTAATTATTTGAAAACAATAGCCATATCAAATCCTTTTTTCCCAAGTCCTACTCTCTCAGGGTTAACAATCTCAATCTCACTAATAGTGATTACTAAGAAAGGTAATTCCACCAACTCTACCAAAAAATTTACCATAGGAACAATAAAAGTAGAGGATTTGAAAGGAACTCCATGAAAACTAGGCTCTCTAAATGGTATATAAAACTCTAGTTCAAAATATTTTAGATGAGATTTCTCCCATAGCTCTCTTACTTGCTTGAAAAATCCTTGAAACTATGTATTGATTTTATTTTTCCTGTTCCTCTCTTGTTGTTCTTCCTTAATTTCATTGGTGCAGGAGCACCTAGGAAGCAATAGAGAGCACACTAGGCAAAATGTGGAAGTATAGAATGAGTTTATGACTTAGATGTATGCCTTCAGGCATTTTTGTGGTTGGAATGATGTTTTCTAATAAGTTCATGTTGACCATGGGTGAGAAACAAAAAGGTTCTAGTCCAAAGTTTAGGAATGGAGGTTTTTGCAATTATTGACAATTTTTGCAAAAACATGCTCCTTCTGTGTTTGAGCGGCCAAGAAGGGCACATTGGAAAAATAAATGTTGGGAAATCATATTTAAAGATTTACTCAACCTTTGTGCAAGGTTGAAAGTATGTTTGTACAGATTGTTTTGTTGGAAATTGAAGGAAAATAGTTTTTTGAGTGAAATTTTCTGTTTTTTGGTCTGAAAGAAGGCTCTAATGGATTAAATCTGGTTCTGTGTTGTGTGTAGGATGTAGAATAAATCTAGTACAAGTTTTTTTTAGCCTTTAGATATTTCTTTCAATCGTTTTCTTGTCTCTTTGTAAATATTTTGGTTTGTTTGTGCTTGCTCGCCTGAAACAGGCAGTGTTGAGTAAATGGGGTGCTAGAGTAGTTTTCCACAGTAAAAACTGTATGACCTTTTGGAAACACTTCCTAGACACCATTCTTGTACATATGTTAGTTGGTAGGTTTTTTTTGAGTGCAAGAGTTGCTAGCAAAGTGATTCCCTAGGCGAGCCAGTGCAGGTCTGGCTAGGAAAAACTTGTTGTGCAGGTCACAAATCTTGCAGGGGTGCTAAGCCATTAAGGATTTTATTCTTGGAGGAGGTAGGGTGGTGTGTTACCTTGTTACTACATGAAGGAGGAGGCTCCATCTGTCCATTTGGTGTGTAAACAAATTGGAAGTTTGCTAACTGTCAAGGGAAGGCTTAAAACCCTAGTTTTTGCTCCATTTCATGTTTGAGCTTTGTACGAATAGTGGAAGGCTGAGACCTCAAGAATATTTGAGTGTTGTCCATGTGAACCAAGAACCTTGGAAAAATAGTGGGAAGTCCTTTTGATATTTGTGAGTTCTAACCTATTTTGTAGGTGAAGGACACCTAATAGGGGCTCAAGGACTACTAGCCTTTCAAACCCTAGCTAAAGGATTGGTGAGAGCGATGGGAAGTTGAAGTCTTGGAGGTTGTTCAAACACCTTTGCAGGATAGTTTGAAGCCTTTTAAGACTTATCACTACCCCTGCAAGAGTTGATGGAGTGTTGAGGAAGATTGGTCTTTAGTATAGTGTAAAGGCTAAGGAAGAGTTGTGGCAATGAACCAAGGTGGACTTAGTGGTTGGAGTTTGTGATAGAAGAGGGGTTGGTCAGACAAACCAGGGGCACCTAGTCATGAGTAGGGACCTATAGGTTATATTGGTGAAGCAAAGCACCAAGGAGGTCTTACAAGGAAAGGCCTAGAGTAGGAATCAGTGATTGATTCCTCCAACCCCTCTCCCTATCAGATTGGTATCAGAGCAAGCAAAAGATTTGGGATTGATCTTGCATGTCAAAGAAAGAGTCTAGTGGTTCTAGCATCATGGTGACAAATGCTGAGTTGGCCAAGAGGGTTGAAGAAATGCAGAGTAAAAGCATTAGCCAGGTATTGAGAGAAGACCAACTTGAGCAAGCACTAAATGTTAGCGCGTTTGGTGGAAGAAATATCAAAAAAGAAGCAAGAGGTTGCAGGAGGATAACCTTGAACTTGACCCTATATTGAAGGAGTGATCCCTTCTTGAAAGCATTGAAGGCTTTGAGGGAAAATCACTTGAAGGAGTACCATTGTTTAGTGGAAAGATGGAGGCTGATTTAGTTATGGATTGATAGGAGGTGGAATGGAAACCATTTTGAGTGTGATGAGTCACCGATAATGGGTAAAAGGTAAAGGTGGCTAAATCAAGACTAAGAGGTTCTACCTTAACTTGGTGGAAATTCATTTAGATAGAGAGGGAGAAGGAAGGCAAGCAACCTATCTCTACTTGGAAGGGAATGGTTGCCAAGGTGAAAGAAGCATATCTACCTAAAGACTATGAAATTCAGTTGCATAAGAGGAGACAAAGTTTGAGGCAAAGAGATCAGGATGTGAGTTCTTATACTGAAGAGTTTCAAAGACTTTGCATGAGGTCCAATGTCACAGAGGGTGAAAGTATCAAGGTGGCAAGGTATCTCAATGGTTTGAAGTGGAACATTCAAGAGGAGATGGTTCTCTTAAGCCCTAAAATAGTGCACCAATGGTATCAATTGGCATTAAAGATTGAAGAGAGGAGTAAGAGGAAGCAAGATTAGACTTCTAAGGGTAGAGGCAAAGGAAAAGATCAAAGAGATCAAAGAGGACAGCGTGGTGGCTACCAAGGTAGAGGCAATGACCAAAGAAACCAAGGAGAGTCAAAACTCACAGAGCATGGAGGTGAAACATCTATAAGAAG
>VDFB02281492.1:239134614-239175962 GCA_007258455.2 Sequoia sempervirens | reverse complement strand
AATAATGGCCATGTGCAACAAGATCCATACAATAATATGCAATTTAGTATGTTTTTTTTTTTCAATATTTGTGGTAATAAATGGAGTTTCACATTGTGGGGAGGAATAACAAACAATGTTCCATTCCCATTTGGTGTCAAAATAGCTAAATTCAAAGGAAACTTCCAATGAAAGTGGCAGTTGTCTATGTTGTTTGAGATCGATTGGTAGCAATTGGTAACAGTGACTACAATTAAGAACATTGTGTTCTTATGGAATGCAATGTGAAACATTTTCTAGTATGGGTCTTTTAGATTTGTGTGGATTTCTTCCCTGATGTACAAGCATAGTGGTGAACAAAAGCACTAGAGTAATTTTTTTCATGGATCTTGAAATGGTTTGTGGGAGGATCTAGAAAACCACATGAGGTGAACAAATGAATGGGTTCCTGTTCATGTCAAGGTTTGTGGTAAACCTATGTGAAAACCATGAAAGATTGGTGGGAGGTGCCTTTCGTTTTGAATCAAGATCATGACCTACTAGAGTTGGGCTTACTTTAGATGAAGGGTGTGAGTTCTTACCATGTTCACAGTAAGGGGGGAATGTTGGGAAATTAATTGTTAGTGTTCACATAAGTTAATAATGTAAGTTGTTATCACTACTCACATAGCTATTGTGGATGTGAAAATAGTTATTTGTTAGGTTTGTTAGTATGATTATTTGTTTCTATTGTGAGCTATTCAAAATAGCTCATCTATATTAGAGAGTTGTTAGAGGGTCTCTCCTACAATATAGGAGATTCTAATCCTATAAATATGATATATGTATTAAATTAAAATATGAAGAAGCATTATTATTTTGTGTGTAGCCCTTTGAAAACTAACAATTGGTAGTTCATAAATGCTTGATATTTCCATTTGGAAATTACTGTGTGTCATAGTAGTTTTAATCCTTTTTCTTCCCATGAAAAAATTTCATTAGACTTCTTTTGGCTTGAACCTATGGAACCTAAGCTTCATGACGAATTATTTTTCAAATCCTATCAAAAGTTCAAGGATTTAGGCACATAGAAGAATGATCTCTTAGCAATATTCCTAAGTTTGTGATTTTTTCTCCTCCCCAATGTATCATTGATGAACCAATGCTTTAACTAAAGGCCCTTCCAAGTAACCAAGACAAGTTGAACACAATTCACCTACTAATTTCCTACAAAAGAGTAAGAGATAACAGTACAACTCCTTTGGTGCTTCCTAAGATCAAACAAGTTTATAGACCTAAAGAGACAATGGTTTCCCAACCCTTGATGGTTCCTTTTCTTCGTCCCTTTGATCCAGGTGGATCCAAAATACCTAAAAATTTCACAGTCTTAGAATTCATCCAAAGAAGCATCAATGTGTAGAGCTTGCTGACACAATCTTGATGCAACTTTAATGTGCTCAAAAGGAGTCCATATGCAGAAGTTATGCTCAGTCAAAGGTTCTATCAAATAGGTGAATCAAGGGTTCAAAAAGGAAAATAATTGATTGTCTCAAAATGAAAAAAAAATGACACCATGTCGTAGTGCTCGTCACGCTAATTTTGGAACTATATTCAGTTTCAAAAATGGATCTCATATGTGAAAGTTATAGCTGGTCAAAGGTTGGTCAAAATTTTGACTTTGGTTGACTTTGATGACATCAGCAAGCTGACGTGGCAGGAGTGGTGAGTTGGCATAGACATGGTGGAAAAAGGAATATGGATTAAACCATATTGTTAAAATAAAACACGTATGGTTTACAAATTAAAATATTTTTATGATTTCAAGGAGGATTTGGTGGGATTTCATCCCTTAAAATCCTCTTCCCTTGCCCATAAAACATGGAGAGGAAAAAAATCTCGTAAACTCATATTTCAGCAATTATCCCCTTTAAGCCCAAATTATAATATTTTAAGGGGCTTAAATAAGAATTAAAACAATTCATATAAAGATTATTAAAGGAATAAATCTCGAAACCTGGATTAAAGGCTTGAATTATAAGTCATTCATTTAAAAAGGATTTTATTATTTGTAAGTCCAAAATTATAACAACCCATAGTTAAAGGGGTTCATTTTTTAATTGTATGGCTTAGAATTATAAAATCCAAAGGGGGATTTATTTTTGAAAGATTAATTTGTTATACTAACAAGATATTAGTGATTTTTATTGTAAAAGGGGGAAATGGTTGGAATTTTTACTTGTATATAGGAGATATGCAATATTTGCAAAATAATATGGTTAAATCTGGGGTGATTTTTGTAAAGGGACATTGAGAATTATTGAGTGGAGAATTTTGTAATAGAATTTTCTTGGAGAGAATTGTAACTGGGAGAATTATTCAAGTTCATTTTGGGAGAAATAATTCTTTGGAGGAGAATTTACAAGGTGTTTTTGTACACCAAAAATTGTAAAAGAGTGAGAGATTGTGGAGAGATTATTGCAGGTTCTTGGAGCTTGGGTATTGTAACAAAGCATAATTTTGCTTCGCGATATCAATAAAGCGGTTCCAACATTGAGAAGCAGACCTAGAGACGTAGTCCACATTGGACGAACTCCGTTATCAATCTACACATTGTGATCCGTCTATTTCTTTGTCTCATTTTTCTCTCTAGTTTAAATTTAGTATTTGAATTTCTAATTACTTATTTTGTAATTTCAACTGTTAAAAAGAATAATCACAAAATTCTGTATTAGATCAAGAAATTACTGTAATTAGATTTAATTTACAAGTTAATTTTGTAAATGCTAATTACAGATCACCTTTAATAGTTCATAAACTTGCTCCTACATCATCACAACTTGGAAACCATGCAAAAGGAAATTAAAATTCTAAAGAGCATAGGCATAGACGTCATGCTATTACTCATCAGTTAAAAGAAAAGAGAAAACCAACAAACCAAGATAAAAAACTAACTCAAAAGAAGCACGATGATTCTCTGCCTTCACAATAACAAAAACGTGAGCATATAATGGACTTTGTCATTAGACCTCCTATTGTGATTAACTTGGATGATGATGATGATGAGATTTTTAAGCTTAATGAGGAAGTGCATAATGAGATAAATTTGTTATTTTCCTCTTCCATGAACTTAGATTGGTGCAACCATGATGATCCTCCTAAAAAGAGTGCATCACCACATGTTGAACTTGGTGATTGTCCTAGTACAACACTTGTTCTTGCCCATTTGGTTAGTTATCTGCCTTCTACATATGATGAACGAGATTGGGATGTAGACGAATTGCTTTAGGTTGGCTCACATGTGTCATACTAGCTATGTTATTTCTATGTTCTTTATGATTGCATGTGTGTAATGTGATCCCCTATATTGTGTTTCTTGGCGTGCCTTTATGTTTGTGATATTTCTTTGGATGACCCTTGTTACTTCATTGGTGCAAGGATACAAAGGAAGAAAATCTATTGTGTCATTCTTCTATTTGTATCTACATTCTTCTATCTATCGTAAACATTATCTTTTCATTGTCTTGTGTTTTCCTTTTAGGGATGATTCAAAGCATTAATAAATTTAGATCTCCTTCAATTTGACCCAAAAGGATTGTTTATCTTCTATCTCTCTATGTGTCATTCCTCCTTTTTGTTCATTGTTCCAAGAGGTATTTGGGGAACAATGATGGTTCCAAGCTCTATTATATCACTATAGGAAAGACATGCGTTGACCTCAAATCTGTGGATTCCTTATATGTGTTATCTTTAGATTGCATGTGGGGGAAACCTCCTTTTTCATGATGTAACTTTATTTGGAAACATATGTTTGGAAAATGATTTCCAAATAAGCTCCCATTTCCCTTTAATCAATTGACATTTATCATTTCTACTTTAAAATAATTTCTCACATTATGGTGTTTAGAAATTCCTTTAAAGTGGGGCACACAAGTCAAATTTTATAATTTTTCTCCTTTGTACTCCATCTTATCTATGTTCATTTAATTTCCTTCCATTTTTTTCTATGCCTTGTTTGTTTCTTGGTTACATGTGAGTTATTGTGTAGCTTTAGATTTCATTTCTTTCTCTCTTGAAGGGTTGTTCACTCATGTAAATTTCCATTGAGGGGTTACAAGCCCCCTCAAACCCTTTGTGAGCATCTTGAAAGAGGAGGGGAAAATTAATTGCATTAATCACTGCATGTCTTTTCATGATTCTGTTGCTATTGAATCGCCTATGTGCTCAAAAAATGCAAAAATTGTGTTTGAGTCGACATGGGAGGAAGATGAATCTACTGCTAATGGAGAACCACAAGTTATGTATCCTCCTGACACCATTATAATTTTTCTAAATGTAGACATGCTTAATACTGTTCATACAGAAAGGAGTGGGGTTTCTAGGGTTGTGGTCTTCTTGGCTGCCATTAAACTTAATAGCCTCCCCACTAGGAAATATTTGGACAATTGATTTAATTTAGTTTGGAACACAAAATTAAACATTCAAATTTCTCTTTGTAGAATGATTCAAAAAAGATTATTCATGATTACTTCAAAAATTATAATGAAATGCAAGAAAAAGTACTAAAGAAGCCCTATTGGAGCATAGGGAAATCCATTTTAAAGGTTTTTTCTTGGTCTCTTGGAGAAAATTATGAAATATTGACACTCTCAAGCAGTAAATGGTTGCTTATAATATATATCCCTCAAGACATATGGTCATTTATTCCCCAAATCTTGGCACTGCTCAAGAATGTTATTTGGGTCGATAGACCTAGGGTTCTGCTGCTAGACATGAACACACATGTCCTTGTCTCCTTTGGAATATTGGTTTGAAAATTGAAATTTCCCTCCATGTCTTCCCCATAGAAGTCCTTACAGGCTTGGGAGTGTAATATCTCTATAGAAGAGAAGGTTACTTGAGAAAAAAATCCCACTAATCTAAGGAGGCATTGGTTCCTCAAGTGGTAAGCCTTCCACTATGAGACATGGTTTGGATTCATTGGCTAAGGAGGTAGCGATGCCAAGTGGTGTTGGTGCATCACTCACCAACTCAACTACTACCTCAAATTTTTCCTCTTAATATCCCTATGCTCCGGTGTCATCTTCCTCTTACCCCTTAGTTGAGATCACTGGTTTACCATCCTTGGTTCACTCTCTTATTAATGCTTCCCCTTCTAGCTCTCCGTTATCTTGGCTTCCAATCACTAGTAGTCATCTACAACTAGTTTGACCCCTTATCAGTTGAGTTTCCTTCTTCTCACCCACCATCGTTGATCCCCCCTTCAAACTTGACTTTGGCTCCTTTCCCTATGCTTCCTTGTGGCTTCTGCTTCTGGCCTCAAAGGATTGGGCCCTATTAAGAAAAATTTCTAGCAATTAGCTCTTGAGAATAGAAAAAAGAAAGGTGAAAGAAATAAGACCCATAGGAAATTTAAAGTAATTAAAAATTATGTTAAAGAGCCCATTGAGCCACCAATGGTAATAATAATAATTAATCACAACTCCTAGAATGTTAGAGGGATGAAATCCCCTAACAAGAAATATTTGGTGAGAAGGTCTCTCAACTTGGAATAGAATAAATATTTTTTCTTGTTGCAAGAAGTCAAATTAGTTGGTTCACACTTCAAACCAACATGAAGTACATATGGGGAAATTTTGTATTCCTAACCTCCTAGCATAAGAGAGAGGGAGAGGGGAAGTTGACATTTTGATGGAAAAAAAAGTAGAAACCATACCTTACTAACTCGTGGGTTTCCCCTTGCAACAAAATTTTTTGGGCCACCTTTGAGAGGGGTGAATCCAAATTTAGCACTTGTTCAATCTATGTGCTCAATGACTATCTAGGGAGGATTGAGCTATGGAAATGATTAAACAACCTCCCATAGGTCCTATGGATTATAGGTGGTGACTTCAACATGATAGAGAATAGGGAGGACAAAAAAGGGGGCATCAACATGGATTGGAAAGGAAACGAAAAACACTATTGGTTAAGGTTGAGGAACAAGATCAATATCATTGATCCTCTTGAAGGAATGGAAGAGGAAAGTAACACTATATGGTATACCTAGTGCAATTCACAAAAGGTGGTAAAATAATATATTGTAGGTTGGATGTTATACCATTCTATGCCAACAAAGAATTATTTAGTTTTAAGCTGATCAATGGTGAAAAAAAGGTGGCGGTCTACCCTAATACCCTCTTCAATCACCTCTTGATCAATGCCATAATAACCATAAACAATGGTATAAAGATCAACACCAAGCATATGGATAACTTCATCCTTAACACTAGTTCGTTGAAGCATGAGGATTGCATAGAGGCTATAAATGCCTTGATAGGGATCAATAGATTGATATTTAAGGACTCTAGTCCAATTGAAAGGTGGAATCAAAATGTAAAGGCTTGGAGGGATATCTTCTAGATAGTTGGTAAAAAGAGGGTAATAGATAGAAGAATGGAAAAAGATTGCATCTAGGATGAGCTTCTAGAAGCTAAAACCAGGATCTAAGAAAAACCAACAAGTGAGAAACTATATGAAGAGATTAATAAAGCTAAAATATTTTTGAGGAGTCTACAATATATACAGATTCAAGTTCTAAAAGTTATAGCTTGTTGGAAATTTTATCATTGATGTCAAGTAATCTCATGAACAACTTGACTGAAGATAACATATTTGAGAGGAAAGAATATCTAGATTTAATACCGATGTATCCAAAATCTTGCATCTACATTGTATGATTTGAATGAAGACATAAGAAGTAGATATAAAATAATATGTATGTAGATTTTAAGCTGAATTAGACTCATTGAGTTCTCCAAGAAGTAATCAATGAACATAGCACATCTTCATCAATGATAGGGAGTTTCATGTTGTTTAAGAATAGCCTTATGAAGAACATTATGTGCAAATTTAACAGATAAATCTTCATATTATACAGTCATTAAGCCACATAAGTAATTGACCTTATTAATCCAAATTCTAAATTCTTGAGAGGATTGATGACTATGCAACAACAAGACTATAACATATATTTTTGGAACCCACTTGATTTCTATTGCTTTTAGGGTTTTTTAGCTAGAAGGACAAAGATGGGCATAATAAGATTAAAGCCACTATATGATGCATAATAAAGGTATCATTGCCAAATGGAAGTTTTAAGAATTTGTGTACCATTGACAGGATGAAATCCATGGAGTGTAGCCATGGGTAACCAAGCTTCACACATAATTGGTCCAATGAAAGGATGATGGAGAATGAGACATTTAGTTGTTTTGGTCCAACTATTAAACGGAGAGTGATGAGACCTATCTTAAGGCAAGCAAAACCATTATGTGTTTTGATCCATTCTTTTAGTTGTTTATAAGAATCTTGATAAATTTCATGTACAAATAAGAATTCCTTAGTGATCACATTCTCTACACACATGAGATCAATTAATATCCCATTAGTAGGATTTCCATTGATTCTTTCGATGATGTAAAGAGGACCATCAAGTGTGTGTCTAATTGTGTCATTTTGTGAGAAAGCAGTGTCAACAAACATTTTGGTTTTGACCTTATGAGGTTGAACATCAATGAAGTCAACCATACATCGTAAGTATTCATTTTCACTCATATTATCATTTGTATCTTAAAGTTTTTCAACATTCATCACATTATTCTTGTATCATTGGCTTTCAAAAAAGAGATATTATGATTTGGAAAGGGGTTGGTAAAGATTTTCAAATTTTGGTTGGGTAGGGAAACATAATTACTTCTTTGATCATTAGTACCACCAATATGAATGCGATTAGAATCAACGAGGCCTTGCACAATATTTTTAAGATGCTTACATTATTTTGTATGGTGTCTATCTTGTCCGTGATGATGTAAAAAGGCATTTGAGTTGAAGTTTGGAGGTAAGGGCCTAGTGGTATTAATGGCTCTAATAAGAGGTGGGGCAACTAATTTTTTCTTATAAATTGCAACATAATGGAGTGAATGGTATCGGGTAAGAAGGTAAATTGTCTACTCTTTTCCCTAAATGGATATGGATTTTTCATTTTTATGGCAGCCACTAGGAGTTAACATGTTGACTTGTTTGAGGTGTATTTAGTTGTAAGAATCCCTTGTTTTGTTTCTTGAAGGGTTGGAAATTGTTATAGGGCACAGGTTCAGATTTCTTGGGATAGTTGGAAGAATTTTATATTTCACGACGACTAGTTGAATTTTGATAGTAATGAAGGGGTATGTGTAGGCTCATGATGGGCCAAAAAGTGGCAATATGATGGGTATGTGGCTAATGACTTTTTTTTAACCCAAAATTAATAAAACGAAAAGGGTTTTTAGAGGAGATTATCAAATTTCCACCAATATAAATTATGCTTTACTTTGAATTTAATAACTAATTACTATTCATTTTCTATTCAAATTATGACTAAAGTCCCGATTGATAGATTGATTGAAAAACATCCATAGCTTTCAAACGGTATCACATTTTGAATCAAAAAATTTGTCACATTCTATGCTTCACATACTATAGGATTAAAAAGGAAAATTTGAATTTCATGAAGTTTTGATGAAGTTAAGGTGGTTAGACATACACGCTTTTTATAATTTTTAAAAGTTGTAATAAAAAATTCATAATTAATTTTTACTTGGAAAAAATTACAAAAAAATATGCATCACATCGACATGAATCCTCTACTTATATCTAAAATATTATAAAAAAATATTATCATTTTATTGTGGTTAGGGTGGTCGATAGACACCTACTTCTTATTTTTCCCCGAAATTTAAGTACTACCGCATTGAAATTTCAAATTTTCACCAAATAATTTTTTTTTTTTTAAACAAACCTAGTAGTTTAGAAACTAGATTCAATTTTCTATAGATTCTATTCTTACATATTTTTGAGATAATATAGATAACTTATTCAAATTTTTACGTCAAGTTGCCTAACTCTGATTTTCCTAATTTTTTGCCACTTAAGGGCCTGTTTTTTCTATGATGATCCTGCACATACCTGAAGGGCCATGGACAAGAGTGTAAAGGAGGGAAATTTCATCATCCCAACTTTTTCATGGATTTTGTCTTGTAAATTTTCAATGAACAATCTTTGAAGGTCAGCATTGGGAATCTTAATGTTGATTTGTGAGTAAAGCAATTAATAATGGGTGATAAAGTCTATGACCTTTTCATCATCCTTTTGTTTATATTGCATTAAATTAGCTAAGGTCATCTTGTGACCGATGTGCACTTGGAAACTATTGAGAAATGCATCAATAAGCTCATTGAATGAATGAATTGATTTATTCGATAAAGAGCAAAACCATTCCAAGGTTGTATCTTTCAAGGATCTAGGGAAATGTTTAGCCAAGAGCTTATCCTAAAAAATGAAGTCGCTACATAAGGCTATGTATGCTGAGACATGGTTACTAGGATCTCCTTTACCACCATATTTCTCAAATCAAGGAATCTATATGCCTTGTGGTATTTTTTCTCTCAATATCTCCAAGGATAAGTGGTTTCTTTTGACATATTGTGACGGTTGGCCATTTTGATTTTGGTTCAATGTGGAAATTTGTTGTTGGAGGGATGAAATATTTTGCAAAAGTTGATTAAGTATGGAACTATTGGTTGTGTTGTGAGATGAAGATAAATAAGGTGGAGGCATATATGTATTTAGAGGATAAGTGAATTGTAAGTTTGTGAGGGGAGATGGATTAGGAGATATGAGTTTTGAATGCACAAAGCTGAGAGGATTCCCAATGGAAATACCTAAGGTTGTATTAGCATTGTTATTTGGCTATAGGTTATAGTAACATTTGGGTTAGTATATGTAGGAATAGAAGCCATAGTTGTAGGAGGAATGGAATTTAAAAATTTACTTAACGTGTACCCAAAAGTTTGAGCACAACTAGCCATTTTAGGGACATGATTGTTAATGATATGAGATAGGCTACACAAAATTTCTATTTAGGCTGTTCATTATCAAGCATTTTCCTCATGATATCTATGACAGGAGCTGAAAAGCTAGTAATGTATTCAAAACTCATTAAAGTTTTGCAATTTTTCTTAGGCTCCATCCATTGCTTTAGGTTTTCTTGAGGGACATTAACAACCATTGTGTCAACATTAGTCACATTGTTTGTGGGTAAGTGGACATGGGAAATGTGGTATCAAAGTTGTGGTCCATAATGGGTTGACTAGTATCAACACTATGAGTGAAAGAGTTGGAAAACTTAAGATGCACGATGGATGTAGTAGCACAAGATGCATGAGTGTCAAACTATGTGTCACTATAGTATTGGTAATAGGAAACTAGGTTGTGAAGTTCATACAAGTTTCAACAAACCTAAGTGCATCCAAAATGGAGAATAGGCATTAAACAAATACAATCAACACCCAAAAGTATGAAGTGTAATGCAGGTATGTAAAAGGATTTTGCAGTTTTGAAAATTGAAACAAGATAATTTACTGATTATGCTATGTAAAAACCTGAAAATGATGTCTTTTTTAATGCCAATTTTGATTTCAAAAAATGCACTTAATTTGAACAATCGAACTTAATGCAAGCAATTACAAAATTTTCTAATTTTTTAAATTGAAACACAAAATTAACAGCATATCGGAATGAAGCAAATATAGACAAATTACTACCCAAAATTTTGAAAAAGTTGCTATATAGGGATTGATTCACCCTAGGGTGAATGGGTCCTAAGTCAAGGTTCTCAAAAATCAAAGTTTTTTGTTCCCTGCTTAATGTTTGAATTTCTAGTTTTAGGTTGCAAACTGTGGTTTCAATGATTTTTTTTTCTAGATTTAGATGTCCTAATCCAAATGAAATTAGAACAAATTGACACTTTTTGAAATGTAATTTTGACCAAATTTTTGAATTTGAATGACTGAAAATACACTAATATACAAGTGCTATGCAAAATCAATATAATCTGCATGCAATTTTTTTTTATTTTTAGATTTTAAACAATGCAAAATGAAAATTTAAAACCCTAAATGAGATGTAAAATAATGTAATTTTGACAAACCTAAATGGAATGCAAACTAATGTAATGCAATTCAAACTAAAGCGAATCCTAGATCTAGGGTTTGAATGGACTCCAAATCAAAAAAATAATAGTGCAAGAATGTCAGGTTCATGAAAATGAAATAAAGGGAAATAGGATTTGATGTATATGAAATGGAGGTATGCACCCATTTTCCTTATTTCATTAGGAAAAAGAGATCCCTTAAGATCATATTGACTTTCAACCCTTAGCTGAGTCAATTTTAATGGAGATGTTATTTTCCTTGTGATTGAGAACAAGGTAAATATGCATAAAATGCAATTTTGAGAGATAATTGAAAAATACTAAATGAATTGAAGACTTGAATAAAAAATTTAAAGCATAAAAAAACATAAACAATCAACTTTCAAAAAAATTGAGAAGGCTAAGATTTTATGTGTTGGACCTGTCGGCAAAAGCTTTTGGTGAGTTTCATCTTGGAATAGATTCACCCTAAGGAAAATGGGTCTTGCTATAGGGATCCAAAACATATTTTTAAAGTCCTCTACTCCTAGATTTGCACTCTTGATTCCTTTGGATCTCACAGTCATAAAGTCAAAAATAAATTTTATAAGTGAGTTTTGTGGCTTGATAACTTTGATGACAACTTTGACAACTTCATAAAATTGAACTTTTGATCAATATTCAATCCTTCTTTACCTATAAATCTTCAAACACAATGAGAAGGAAAAATTGTTTGTTTTGGTGAATGGTGGTTTTCCTTGGTCAAACCCCATTTTAGTAATTAAACCTTGAAATGAAATGAAACATGAATGGAAGGAATGATGAATAAACAATACTATGTTGCAACTCACCAAACCCTTGAATGGAAACCCTTATAGGCCTGAAGTCTAAAACTTCTCTCCAAGGTCTTGATCTTGCATGAAATGGCTTGATTGGATGTTTGATTTGATAACTTGAATCTTGGCTTGAATGCTTGAAACCTACATCACAATGTTAGCTCCAAAAAGTGCATGAATGAAGATAACTTTGACATGATGCTTGAGATCATGAATGTTGCAACAAATAATTGATAAATCTAATCTTGAACACCTTTGACAATAATATTTTCTATTGGAATTTATCTCTTAAAAATTCTATCTTGCTTCTAGATATCGAATTGATAAAAGACCTTGTATTTATAGGTGTAATGTAGAAAAATGCACTCCTTTACATTTTCACACCATTTTTTGGGTCCCCTCAATTTAAATGGACTTAATTAAGACTCTAATTGGCCCAAAATTGCATTTACAATCCTAATTAATTACAATTTATGAAGGGGAAGTGTGATTTATTATCATTATTAACACCACAAAATTCAAAAATCTTGATAACTTAGGTCAGCACCCATTCACCCACGGGCGAATTCAAATTTTAAATATGTTTTTGGTAGTATTTTCATAATCCCAATTTCATATTCAAATGTTGGCTTGTAATGTTTAATTTTCAAGAAATTAGAATATTGTTTATAAAAGCAAGCTCTTTTTTTATCAATCCAACATCTAGATTTTCAAGATATTTCAAGTGCAATATTGTGATCAAGAGCTTTCAAGAGCAGATTTATTAGTGATTTATTGCAACAATCAAGATATTGAGCATCATCTCAAAGTCTTCTTGCATCAAGGATGTTTTTGGAGCTAACATTATGATGTAGGTTTCAAAGTTGAAGTCAAGCATTAAAAGCCTTAATTCAAGAATCAAGAACCACATCCATTGGAGCCATTTCATGCAAGAAACAAGATCAATATTATAGATTTCCAAAGGTTTATTCAAGGTTTTGGTGAGTTGCAACACTGTATTATTCATTCATCATTTCTTTCACATCTCATTATTTCAATTCAAGGTTTAATTATCCAAATGGGGTTTGACCAAGGAAAATCCCCATTCAAAAAAAAAAAAAACAATTATTCCCCTCTTGAGTTTGTGTTGTAGATCTTAGGTTGAAGAAAGGTTGAAGATCTCTTGAAGGGAAAAATTGGAAAAGTTGTAAAAGTTGTCATCAATTCATGGAAGCTCATTTACAAATTTGATTTTTGACTTTTCTGAAACTGCAACCCAAATCAAATGAAAGGTACAAATTGACATCAAAGGCTCTGAAATATTTTTGAAAAACCTAAGCGGAAACCCATTCACCCATGGGTGAATAAGTCATAGATAGCCTTCTAAAACTACCTTTTGGTGATTGTACATAGTGTTCTTCCCTTCTCATATTTGTAAAAATTTTGTTGTTTCTGTTAGTATTGAACTTTAAATTTTTGTTTCAATTTTGAATGGGCATAATTGAGTAAATTTTCTAGTTTTTATTTTTTCTCCCAAAAGTGTTGTTCAATCTAAAACCCTCATCCTCAAGTATAAGGAAATTCGTAGATTTCCTCATTGAGTTGACTCACTTAAGGGTTGTAAGTCAATTTTTTGTGTGGGTCTCATTTCCTAATGAAATAGTGAGAAATAGGTTTTTCTATTATCATTTTGGTGAACCCCCCTGTCATAACATAAATTGTTTTTTGTTGTTTTAATATATAATTTTTTAATTTCTGAAAAATTAGATATCAAAGGACAACAATTAAAAATTGAATTTGAATCACAGAAATGATTTCAAAAAACATATTAAAAATTGGGGTCCTAAACTTAAGGAGCTAGGACCTAAATCTAGTACACTCCAATTCCAAGGAAATCTAATTAATGTTTTGCAATTGTTTATTACAAGTTTCCCTTTCAGAAAACAAGATTAATTAGGCTTTAAATGCATAATGAGCTAATTAGAGGCTTAATTAAGTTCAATTTATTAAGGGACCCAAACATAGTGTGAAAATGTAAAGGGGTACATTTTCTAACACTACAACTTTGTACATGGGTACCTCACCAGGACTTATAGTCAAGAATCATTTCATTGTATCTATTGCACTTTTTTGGTCCCCCCAAGTATCACTTAAGGGGGGGTATTAGAGTGAATAATTTATCTATTCACTATAGTGAAACTAGGTTATAAAACATCTTGTCTAACTGAATGTGCAACCTTTTAAGCTTTATTAGTTGGTCATTTGGTAAACATCATTTAACTTTTGAGGTTGGAAGAATTTCTATCACACCTCAAAGGTTACTTTTGTAGTCATTCAACACTTGTCACCAAGGTTGATGACTTGGTAAAATAGGTTGTTGGTTTTCACATTCCAAGTGATCCCATGTTTGACACCTATAAAACACTTGTCTACTTACTTGTGCCATATCATGGGGCACTTTTCAATCCACATGATAGGTGAATTTCCTATTTCTTGCATGTATATGCAAGGTTTTCTCATCATTGTATTTTGGGTTGACTAAACACATGATATGTATTGTTTACTTGTGCTTGTTATTTTGTCTCATTAATTTCTAGGTTCTAATAAATAGTTGATGTAATCCACTTTGATGTTTCCCTGATTAGTTTTACCTCTAGAATCATAGGTACAACCTATAAGAGTGTATCATTGGTGAATATTTTTTGGGAAATGGAAATGAGGCTTGTGAAATTGTGATATACTTTTAATTCCAAAGCTCAATTTTTCTGAGAAAATCTACAACTTAGAACATTAGCCATGATGAAAAAAGAGAAAATTGGATAACAAAACTCCTTATCAAATTTCTCTTGATCCTTTAAAGATACCACCAAAAGAACGACTGACTATTATAGAAAATATTTTAGAGGTGATATAGGCATATGTCCACTTTAACCACTTTTAATTAAAACCAAATTATTCTATGATTTTAAAGAGGAATCCCCAACCTACTTTATCATACATCCTACTTATAACCATCTTTAGTATCATGCCTTCGAGTTGCATTTTTGAGAAATGAATTACCTCATGTGATATTAATTTCATTAGATATTTTTTGATTAGATTAAAATGGGAAGATTTCGTACCTATTACAAAATGGCCATAGAGGCCCAACGAGGGGGCTCACAAGAAGTGAGGCACCTAGAAAGAAAAAAGGAAACTACAACTAATAAATTAGCAAGAATAATAAACATAGAGAATAGAAAAAAAATGATAGGGAATTTGACCAATAACTGGTCTCCTAGAAGCCGAAGGCCACTAATGGCATGCCACTCCTTAGCTAGGAAGTGTAGTTTCTTATGAAGGGTTAGGGGATCCTTGTGTGCAATCAAGATCTCCTCAGCACTAGGTGGAGTAGGGATACCCTCCTTCTTACCTTTTTCATTGAATGTTCAACATTGTGACCAACCTCTATTGTCCTTTCACCCTAATTGTTGTGAAATTCTTGTTGAAAAACTTGAATTGTGTCAGTGATTTTCTTGACAATCTCCTTACTATAATCCACAATATCTTGGAGACACTTCAATGTTGTCTTGATTACACTGCATAGTATCAATTTCCTACTATAAATTAACCTCATGATCCTCCATCCCCACTAGAGCTCTGAGCTCATTCACCTCACTCTCAGAGCTTTGAGTATTTTGTCCTAATTTCATTAGATATGTTACATCTATTAACAAATCCTTTTTTTTGGAAGACAAGGGTAGAAAAAAATGGTTAAAGAAAGGAAATATTTATGTTAAACTATTTCTTTAGATTCTTTTAGATTTTCTAGATTATTTAAGCAATTTAAAGATGACACCCATAAAATCTCAACATGACTAAAAATTGATGTGTTTGGGGATTGTTTAAGTGTAATGCTTTGTCTGAGTGTAGATAAAAGATAGAAAACTTGAATTCATCTATGGTAATTATGGATTTGAGGTATGCATTATCCACATCAATGACTAGTTGTGGGAATACTTTCAAAAACTTATTATGAAATAGCTCAAGACAACCATTCCATTAAAAAAGTGATTGAAAGAACTGAACATCTTCTTTCTATATGTTTGCATTATTCATGGGTCTATGATCATTCTTTTAGTATGTGAAATTATATTTTTCCCATGTTTGACATTAGTGGCATTGTACAAAAAAAATGTTAATATCTCTCCCAAGACTTGGAGCACCAGTATCACTTCTCCTCCTAGGTGAGAATTTGGTTGTATTCATATAGTAAGGCTTTGTCCTTGTAGTAGTTCTCTATAGACATGCCTTACTTAATGAACTTTTCATTTAGAGTCTCCATTTCTGGTTCGGTCATTTCCTTCTCGTAGAAAAGGTTTTCAAATGTTTCCTTGTTCTAGATCTTTAAATTTTCCTTTAGGTATCACTATTTATTATAAAATTTAAACATAGTAGAGTATTTTGTCTTACGGGTTAAACCATTAATTCAATAAGAGTTCCATTAGTTCTAGGCTTTTGTACCACAATTTGATGAAGTATAACTAACATTTAATTGGTGGATGATATACTACGAGTCTCTATTCTACTAGGAAGTAGTCCAAAATTGAAATCGTTCTAATTTAGGAAATAATGAGTAGTGAGAATTGAAGCCAATTTTCAGATAGTGCAAAGTGATCTAATCTTTTGGTGATGTTTGTAAAGCAGAATCATCTATTGTTCCATGTTTATATCCCATTTCTTGGGGTTATAACTATGGGGTTGTCGTCATTAATGAATCATGTGAAATATTTGTATAATTGAGATGTTCTTCCCAAATTTTATATTTTTTTAAATGAAAAATTTCTCTGACTGAAATCTCTCTCTGCCTTCTGTAATAGTTTATATTTTTTTAATAATATTTTTAATAAAAAATATTAAAAGTGAAGAGTCTATTTCTATGAATTTATTTATTTATTTTAAATTTCAATTGAATATTTTTCTTAGACTTATGCATTTTTATAATAGAATTAGCATTTATCTTTTCTCTTATATGTGTATATGTCTATTCTTAGCATTCCACATTAGTTATTCTTAAACATAATACATTCAATAGGAACAACTAAACTTGGGCCAATAAAATTAGAATAATTATATGCCTATTATTTGGTGTAGATCTTATTTGCCATTTTACATTTCAATCTGATGATATATAAGTAGAGGTCTTTGATATTAATGATATTAAGTTTTCACAATCTATAATATTCTCTTTCAATAATTTTTGAATTTAATTGTGTGACAATTTTGCATCAATATTTCCAATCACATTCTGTGATCCATCATCAGAATGAAAGAAAAGAGCTTAAGAAAAAAAAGTGATCTGAAACATGAAATTCCACTCTTTTGTACGATGTGTAAATAGCCCTCGTCGAGAGACTATCCATTTCCTGGACAACACAAAGAAAAGCTTTTCTTTACACAGCAATAATCTAAGAACAAAAAATTAAGATATCTTAACGGAGGTGGAGGCGTTCGCGATGGTTGTCGAAGAGGTGCCTTGGAGATATGTGAATAGCCCCCTACTACATACTATCTCTCCGCTGGACAACAAACAGAAGTGCCTATCATTGCGCAGCAGTTATTTCGACAGCATCCTCTGAGGCTGGTGCTAAAGTGGTCGAAGAGGTGATAAACCAGTTGAATATCATGAAGAAATAAATACATAAATGGTAACATAAGTGGATTAAAAACAGAAACTGGAAATTCCAGACTCTTTCGTACAAATGTGTAAATAGCCCTCGTCGAGAGACTATCAATTTCCTGGACAACAAAACGAAATGCTTTTCTTTTCACAGGAATAATATTGACAACAAAATAAGATATCTTAACGGAGATGGCGGCGATGGCGATGGTGGTCGAAGAGATGCAGTAATTTATTTTGTATTTTGTTTAACTTTGTCAAAATCTGTGGACTGTTTTGTGGATATATTTAACTATATCTGCGTTGAACAACAAACGGAAGTGCTTTTCATTGCACAGCAGTTATTTTGACAGCATCCTTTGATGCCGCTGCTACGGTGGTTGAAGAGGTGCCAGCTGTGTAGAATGCCCACCAGGGAGTTTCGCTGGACAGTTCATGAAATACAGATTTAGGGTACAGAACGATAGCTAAATACAAAGTATAATGAAAGTAAAAAATATTTACATACAGGAAGATCCCATGCGGGTGTTCGTTTTACATATCCATAAACTTCTGAGTCTGCATTCCAAACAATTATTTTTAGTTTAAACTAGAAAAATTGTTAAAACGCTTAGGAAAACGTAGAGATTACGTAGATTACAAATACTTAAACATACCCGAACTTTGATAAGCATGTGAAAATGTAGGGATCTTCTGATCTTTTGAGAGATATCGACCTTCACCACCATCACAGAAGAACACCAGCAGTATAAATCCGCATAACACAAGAGAATCCATTTTGAGAGCTATAGTGTTGTTTCAAACTTCATACGAATTTCTAAAACAATTTCTTGCAATTTATAGCGAATGTATTGATTCCACTGACAAAAGGGAACGTTGGGTCTTTGCACTAAAAATAAAAAGCTGCAAAAGTTGAAGGGTTGGAAACGGCTGACCTTGACTAAAGAATCGTATTCACACTGTCTAAGGACTTTTTGCATTGAATATGATCTTCTTCTATTGTTGAATGAATCAAAGAAGGCAACGCACGCGTTTTCTTCCATAATTGTAGAGAAGTATCGTTGTCAAATAAAAGGAATTGACTATTCTGTAGTGAGTTTGTCGTTAGCGCGTTAAAGAAGTTTCAATATGTAGAAAATTGTCATTGCAAATGGCAGTATCAACCATATTCACCATTCATAAGACGAATTTATTTATCATTTCAGTTTGTCGATTAATTTGATAGTGGAATTTAATGTTTTTTAATCGATTTTTAATAGTGATTATAACAAACATACAATAGTAAAAAAAAAACGAGAGATGTACAATTTAGGTATTGTATAATTATGATCATGATGTTAGAATTATCATCTAAAAATTAAAAAATTATATTATATTTATGTTTATGTTAATGTTAGGTTTTTTTAATAGATTCTCAGAAAATGGATAAAATGATACTTGGTTGATAAGCCAAATTTATAGTTTGTTAAATTGAATAAAAAATGTTTTAAGTAGATCTCATTAATTTTCTAGCTAGTATAATAAAAATCAAATATTCTAAAAATATCCATCAATTAAGTAAAGCATCTTAAATGATATTATTCTTTATTTTTTAAAATACAAAATTATTTATTTGGTTGAATGTAAAATTTTGTAGTCTTAATATTCTTCTTATATATTCAATGTGTGTTTTCTTTTTAATTCGCTTATAATGTATATGCAAAATTGATAAATAATTATACTATTTAAAAAAAAAAGGGAAACCCTGTTTGTCGACATTATTGTCTAGTTGTTTAAAGGTAAATAGATTAGATATGTCAAGCCTTCAAAAATAATATTCTATTTGTTTTTCCTCAAAGGACATTTTCTCTAAAATATCCAAATTTTTATTACCTCATATATCTCTTATCTTTATAAAAGTCAAATTATATGTCCAAATTCAACAAATGAATACCTTCCATAGATAATTATACTCAATAATGTTAAGGAACCTATAAGAGAAATGAAGAAAATAAGCATAGATGCATGAATAAATAGGTGTAGTAGAATACATCATATTATCTTCACAATACCACTTTGAGGAACTAACCTCCTAATAGACCATACACTCCGACTAAAACTATCCACAAAACTGTTCACTTGCAAAGTTATCACAATAAAGGGATCCTTGCTAAGGATAACTACTAATATCCAATACATTTTGGATAAGTACTATTATATTAATTTATCACATTCACGAGTTACAAAGAACACATACACATTATTTTTCTAACTAATATATAATACCTATAATAGAATTATGGTTCATATCATTACATCTCCATTAGAAATGAGACAAAGTTTTTTGAGGATAGGCAACTCTCTTACACTTCTAGGGTTTTGCACCTAAAAGGAGAGAGGAATCGCAAAAACCTTAGGTAGTTCACTCAAGATTAATTCAAATATGTTTGAAACCTATCAAAGGAGAATGGCCTAAATGTTTAAAATTGATAAAAGATATTGACTAATGGATGGAAACTAAGGAAACGTAAAGTGTATTAAATGATGTTTAGCTAGATTATTCTACAAAATACACTTAAGTAGGGCCTATAAGTGTATTAAGGGGTCATTTAAACATAATAAAGGGTTAAATTGTTGATGACAAGCCTAGAAAAGCTTGAAAGTTTGTTACACCACTTTGAAATAAGGCTTGGTAAGTGATAAAAAGAGGTTATTTACATGAATTATATTAAAAAGTTCCAAGAAAAGTGTGAAAGTAGGTTACAACACTTCACAACACTTTTACAAGACATCATAGAATTCATATTGATTCACAAGTGTCCAAGACCTAATGTGAATGTGTTGACCACATTACAACATTAATCTAGGAAAAACTAGGCCAACATCCATAAGAAAGACCCAAATGAGCGTGAAAATGTCAAAGGATACATTTTTTTACGCTACAAGAAAATATTTTCCAATAATATTCATAATGTCAGGGATGAGGCTTTCTATCTTCTAGATGACATCCTCAAATGAAGACCATTCTATTAGTCAAAATTCTCCTCAATGGAATGATTTTTCGTATTAATTTTCTTTATTTGTTTGAGTATTAAGATTATTGATGTTTTTTCCTATTACAGACTATGGTTACAATAAGATGGATCCCTTATCATCCAATTTTTTTTATCATTATTTGGATTCTTGTAGCTTGCCCAATCACATTCTTCAATGAGACATGAAAGTTTATACCTTTTTTTAACAAGGGAAAGAGTACAAGTTTGTACAAAATCATATTGATGTACTACATTACTTAATTAAGGCCATACGTGTTGGAAATGTTGTCATTGATGTCAAATGTAAATAATTTTGTTATTGATGTCAAAATGTTTAATGAGAAAATGATGGAAATATTGTCAATTATGTCAAAGGTATAAAAACAATTTAATGTACATCAAATAGTTCATAGAGAAAATATTAATAACAAAAATAGTTTCCATCATTACCATTCATGTCAAATGAAATCAATGTCAAGGAAAAATTAATATCATTTAGATTCAATTGAGAAAATTTTAGTTTAAAAGAGTAGTGATTATGTTTTAATTATATGTAACAAGAAAAATATTAATATGATTGATCACCAAAGCAATACCAAAGATATATTACCAAGAATGTTTCACGGTATATTAATGTGACTACCCATGGGAGAGGTTAATGAAAAAGGAGAAAAATAATTATTTCTAAAAGATAATGATTAATAGTAGCACCAAATAATATGATATGTAGTTATTAATAGAAACTATAATTAAGGTTGAAGTATAGTGATTATGTGGCATAATGAAGGAAGTAAATTATCAATGATTAAAGGTAGTTATCAAAGGCAACAACTATGTAATATGTAGCAAAGGAAATTTTAAAATTTAAAGAACACAAATATTAAAGATCAATAACATTATTAAAAGAAATAATTAAACTAGTTAAGAAAGCATCATATTAAAGATTGAGAGAGGCAAAAAAATAATAAAAGAGGGTGACTAAGACAAAAGGAAGCGATTGAGATCTTGGAAAGGCATTAATTAAATATAATGAAAAGACATACTTTAACAAAGATTTATGTCCAATGAGCGAAGTCACCTCTCTTTAGAAGAAGTGTGAAGAAGAAATAAAGTGATGGAGGATTGGGAATCAAAAGAAATAAGAAAAAAAAACTAAGTTTAAAATTAGATAAAAAAAATAAAGGGGTATAAATGAAGAGTATATTAGATTCATATTAAATAAAATATGTGATTCATATTAAATATTATATGTAGCTTATGTGTGAAAGATAATTGCATATAAATATGATGAATACATGTGAAAAACAAGAGTATATTGTAAAGAGAATTAGAGAATATTGTAAAGCATAAATTTATGTAAAGATAATGCAATGATTATGATCAGTTTCCTATAAATGAACTATAAATGATTTGGATTAGAATTTAAGAGAAGTGTGTGATAATACTTTAAGGGAAAATTGTTATGTGATTATGGATCATATTTTTTTGGACCATATTGGTGTTTTTGGTGAAGAATTTTGTTATATCAACATTCAAGAATTAAAAGGGTTGAAGCTTACAATCAAGTAGAGGTTGGAGCCTCTTGTTGGGCTAGAGCTTAGTTTGTGTGGGGGTTGGAGCCTATCAAGTAGAGGTTGGAGCATATTGTAGAGTTGGAGCTTAGTTTGTGAGGATATTTGAATCTTTAATAGTAGGTTGGAGCCTACAAGAAGAATAAGATTAATCTATAATATATAAGCAATATTATGTCGTGGTTTCTCTTCGAAAAGGGTTTCCATGTAAATTATGTGTTCATATTGTCTTCTTAATCACTAGATATTGAACCATAGAGAAAATAGGCGGGGTTAAGGCACACTTATTCTCCTTCAGTCATTTAATAATGTCCTAGGAGTTCTAATTGGATTGACTATCAACCTCACAAGGTGAGTCAACTCTCAACAAGGAAGAGCAAGGAAGGAGTTATTTAAGATTTTAGGGGTTCACCATCAAGAAAATTCTTGGAAAAGACAAATAAGAATTATGGACAATGATTTTGGCACCTTAATGCTCTCTAGCACTTCTAAGGTTTTTCACCTAAAATGAGAGAGATGGGAAAAAATGGGAAATGTCCTCATTCAAGATTAATGTCAAGAGGGATGTAATATGCTTAAATGAGATGATCTAAATGTAAGAAACTAATGAAAGATATTTATTATTAAGTGAAAATTAGGAAAATGCATGTTGATTGAAAACACATTATCATATGCAAACATGTGATAAATGACCTAGAAATGTAAACAAAACTGAATATAAAGCTATGAAACAAAATGAGTACACCTGGGGGATGAAAAAGGGTGGCATGAAGGTCTAGAATCCTGAAAAAAATTGTTGCAAAAGTCAACTAGGACACTTACACCAGGTTGGGCGACTTAGTCCCATTTTAGGAAAATTGCTCAAAAACTCATTTTGACCAAGTGGGTATCCAAATATACAAAAATCTCCAAAAAATAGGTTCAGTGGGACTAAGTCACCACTACTAGCAACTTAGTCCACTTCTAAATTTCTAAATATTTGAAAGTGGAAACGGAAGCCCTCAGTCTGCACTCTAGTTCCTAACAAGTGCCTACTTCTGAAACTTTGAATTTTGGGCCTAAAAGTGACTTTTTGTTGACATTTTGGCTTGGTCAACAAGGAGATGTCCTAAAAAATTCTTCAACCCAATCTTCAATGATCTTTAAACCCTCAAATTTCCTAAATCTACAAACACACAATGAAAGAGAAAGAAATGTTGAATGTTAGGGCATGGGGGTTTGCCTTGCTCAAACCACTTTTAGGTAATTAAACCAAAATGAAGAAAGAAAGTAATGAATCATGCAACAATGGAGTTAATACCTTTCAATGATATTTGATCTTAATTTTATACAGCAAAACATGACAAATTTTCCCTTGAATGTCTTAGAAAGCTATCTTGATGACTTGGAATGATAAAAGTTCCATAACTTGCTTGACTTGAGAGAGAAAATAGATGATGAATGAAATGATTAGGTTATGAATCAGGTCAAATGAGAGGGAAAGCCCTATATTTATACACAATTATGCCTTAATTCTTGAAAATAGCTCATCACAGGCCAACCTTAGGTGTTAAGCAATAAAAACCCGAAATAAATTTAAATAAATTTTGATTTTTGTGCCACATGGGACTAAGTCACCACTAATGGTGACTTATTCCACTTGGGAAGTTTCAAGTGGATGTCAAGAATCGTGATGATTAAAATAATGTCTTTTGAATTCTTCTTCAAGAAGACACTTAAGTGTGACTTGTAAGGGCATAAAGTGGCCATTTAAAACATAAGAAAGGTGTAAATGTTGATGACAATCCTCTAGGAAAGTTGAAAGCTTGTTACAAGACTTTACAACACTTTGAAATAGGTCTTGGTAAGGTTTTTTAGGTGAATTATGATATTATGGTCTTAGAAAAGTGTGAAGATGTGTTACAACACCTTTACAAGACATCAATAAATGCATTTTATTCAATTTACAAGGGCCAAAGACCTAATGTGGATGTGTAAAAACCCTCACAACACTAAATCAAGGCCTCATTAAGTCTAATTTGTCATCAATTATTCCCATGTCAAGAAAAGTATACAATTTTTGGTGACACATTAAGCCCCCACTTTAGTGAGAGGATGGACTTGCTTCAAACTCATGCTAAAGTAGCTATTCAAGAGGAGTACAATTGTACCAATGTGGACGATAAAGAATGAAAAAGATCAAAGGAGGTTGTGCAAGACCGTAGGTTCCAAGATCCTATGTCAAGCCAACATAAGCATGAAGGGAAACATGCAAGGTGAATGATTTACAACAAGACAAGATACATGATCATACAATGGAATTAACTAGAAGGAAATGAAAATGGGGTGGATCAAGCTTTGACTATTTGTTCAACATGTTGTGGATTAGATCTAGGCTTGTTTTTTTAGAAAATACATACTCTGGGGCAATGGAACTCATGGTTGTCTGCTGGGTGAGAAGGCCCAAGAGGTGAGACACATATGATTGATATGTTCTCGCAAACACATAGGTGGCTATGGGGAAATTTCGTGCCCTAGAATGGGCTTCCTACTCAACCATACCAAAGTTATACCTCCTTATAACTTAATAAGGTGCCAAAAAATGATCTTTAAGCTTTATGAAGTAAGAAAAACTTCGTATTCTTGACACTCATAGACAAAAAGGATGGTACCACAGGCATGCAAGTTGTGTTATGCAAGGGGCAATATGACAATTGTTGTAAATGGTAAAATAGTGCAAGGTCTCGTCTTAGGGAAATTGTGCTTAATGTCTCCAAGAGAGGATGCGTCAAAAGAAGTATCACACTCTTGGAGGGAATCAAGCCCAATGACTCCACCAAGAAAAGGATGCATCACAAGATGAAAGAAATCACACAATGAAATGTGATTTGTGATGTATACCCCCACTTTAAAGCGGTTGTGAACACTAGTATTGTGAGCAATTGCTTTAAAGTAGAAGAGAAAGAAGAAGACATGAGAGCTTACTCGGAAAGCCCTATGCCAAGTCATATGTTTCCGATAAGCTACATCATGAAAAACAGAAGTATGTCACATGTGTGCCAAATTAAGGCATGTTGTCCACATCCCAAGCTTTCTATTTATGTTCATGAAAGGTTAACAACTAGCCAAAAGAGGAAACAAAAAACTTGACATACAAGGAGAAGGCTATGTAACCCCTTGCCCCCACTTAGTGTAGGATAAAGGTGAGCTGAAATGATTAATGAAATGCATGCTAGAGTGAAAATCAATATCAATTAGTGAAATTAGGTTCCCCATGAAAGGAAGAATACCGAACTCCTTAAAATGTTGGATTTTACTACTTAAAGCCTTACATTCATTAGTGGAATGACAATGAACTCTATGATAGGTGCAAAATGAAGTCTTGTAATAGAATTTCTTTTGAGTTATTGGAGGAAGGGTGATAAAGTGATCTTGGGGAAGTCTTGGTAAGATACCTTCTTGATCAATGGGAGAAGGGGTTTCTATAGTGTGCAACAAAGATGCATCTTGCTTAGATGTACAAGATGTCATACCTATGCAAGATTGTGAGATTTTTTCCTTGCCTTTACAGGAGGGTGTAAAATCTAACGAATTCAAATAATTAGTGTTTTGTGTGATGACATTGACATTAAGCGAAGATTTCGTTACTTGTGTCATATTTTGTAAAGGATGGTTTTCAAGACCATTGGTGTCAATGAGTTCAAGATATTTTATAGTTAAAGCTGAATTAGAAGAAAGTTGTGTGAGAGTGTTGATGTTGGGTGAAGGATTGATTACTTTGACCAAAGGCCAATAACCAAAACCATGAGTTGTTTATTGTGAGATAGGATCTATAGGGTTGTGGATATCTTGTTTGTTAGCACCACATCCTTTTCCACTATAGCCAAGTTGTTTCATAAGGTCATAATCTTTTCCATAAAGCTTTTTCATTTCTTTTGAATCAGGTGGTTGTTCGTTGTTGTGTTCATCAAAGGTTTTTGTGTAATTTTTTTCATTTTCTAGAGTAGTTGAGGTGGATGCTTCTGAAGGATCATCCATGAATGGTGTTGTGAAGTCTAAGGAATTCCAATCATCATCTAATAGCTTCGTGACTTGGTCAATGTATTTTTTTTGCACAAGTTCCACTTGTGTGGTTGTTGTTAATGTGTTGCACAAGTTCCACTTGTATGGTTGTTGCTAATGTGTTTAAATTATTCACTTTGTGTTTCTCATTGTTCAGACAACTATTTGGATTAGGGTCAGCTTCAAGTATGTGCACTTTGTTTTTTTGAATGTATTTCATTTTAAAATGAAGAGTGGAAGGCACACCATTCATTTCATGAATCCATAGCCTTCCTAGAGGGAGATTATATGAAAGATTAGGAAGCATGACATGGATTGGTGTTTGAAATGTGGCCACTCTGAATATAATAGGAAAAGTGATCACACCAATCGATTTATGTTCTTCATTGTCAAAAACCTTAATAGATAAAGAATCAGGTTGAATTTTTTATTTGTCCACACGAAGCCTATCCAAGAGGTTTATGCTAGAAAAATTAAGAGTAGAGCCATTGTCAACAAGGGTTCACATTACCCCTATCATATTGTATTGAGAAATGATCATGAAAGCATCATTTTTTTTTTGCACGTCCAAAGGGGGGAGTTCACTTTGTTGGAAAACAATGTTAGCATTCAACCCTTGAATTATGGTTGCTATGTCATTTGGTTATGCATTAGAAGGGATATGAACTTGTTGTAATGCCATTTGAAGCATATTGTGATAGGTAGGTGAATTTTGGAGTAAATCCCATAGGGATATCTTTGCGAGAGTGCTCTTAAATTGTTCAACCATATCATACTCCATTAATTGAGGAGGAGATAAACTAGGAAAAGGTAATGGTGTTGGGGTGGGTTGTTGTGGTTGTGAATTATTTCTAGTGTAGTGTGTGTGAGAAATGTCATAATTCTTAGATGGGTAAAGGGTAAACTTAGGTTTAGGTGGAGGCAGAGGTGTATGCGACAGTGGGTAAAGGATGAGTTTAGGTTGGTGTTGAGTTTTTTGTTTGTGTGAAGGTGCGTAGAGATTTAGAGGGTTCTTAGGATGGACCATGGGGTATCTATGAGGTCCATTGATCAAGGGGGATATAATGGACACTTTCACATTCATAACCTCATTGGTCTTGGTTTGATGTATCTCTAATGAAGGGTAATCTAGAGTCACCTTTTTATCTAAGGAAGACACATTACTATTGTTTTCATTTTCTTGAACCATGATATTCTCCCTAGGAGGAGAGTTTTTAGGAGAACTACAAATTAATTGTTCTTGACATTCATGAATTGGTTTTTCTAAAAGGAATTTATTGTAAGTAGGGGAATAATCAATGTTGAATTGCCTTGCTTAATAAGGGTGTCAATAGGTGAAGGGGGACAATTACGATTATCATGACCTTCATCGATTGTGTTTTCTAACATCAAAGTGTCTTCTTCACAACTATGAGAGATACTATGAGAAGAAAAAATGTTATTGCCATGATTACCTATGGTGGTGTTGTCTTGTTTATTAATTTATTGTCCACCAAGAGAGGTAAGAGGAGAGAAACAACTAGGATTCTCAAAAAATCTCATGAATTTTATCTTTTACCAAAATACCTTCATCACCAAGAGGAGAGATATTAGGAGAAGAACAAATAAGATCGTTAGGAATGTCCAAGGTTGTAGGGTAAAAGCACAAAGTTGTGTCACACTTTTAGCCAACTTCTCAATACAACTTAATTAAGTATTTCTCACTAAAAATTAATTTTGGTCAAACACATGATCTAGTAAGATTCATTCTAGCTAAGTTAGATACTTCCACAACTTCTCAACTAAAATTGTTGGCTAAAAATACATGGAGCACCACTTTGAGTCTAATTTACCAAAAAAATAAAATTATTTGAAAAACTTGAAGTTTCAATAGCTCCTACTAATGTAAATAACATTTTAAAAAAAATATAAAAAATACCCTTTTGTAGATCCATAAGTTTTTTTTTAAATATATTTCTTTTAATAGTTTAATTATTATTTATATTTTATTTTTTAATTTTACTAAAAGTAGGTTATCAGCACAAAATATTAGCTTGATTACCATGCCAAGGAAAAATACTAAAACTTATTTTAAAAAATTGAGAAAAATATGATCTGCTAGATAAAAGAATATATTTCAAGATGGTATTATTTTTTTTCCATTTTATATAAATATTTAATATGAAAGTTGACGTTCAATGGAAACAACTGTTTTTTGATTCACACACATTTTAATATTTACTTTAAAAATATATATTTATAAAAATTGCAAAAAAATATATCCACGTACTAAAGTTTCAAGTTATAAAAATGAAAAAAAAATGAAAGAAAAAAAAAAATTACTATAAAAAGTTTGACATCGAGCATGCAACTTCATTTTTTAGCATTTTATCAGCAACTAAATTATAGTGTTAATTTATTAAAAATTAGTTTAAAATATTTTTAATTTTTTTTAAAAAAAAATACAAACATAAAATATACTAAAAAATACATATTTGACTAGTTTACATCATTTCGAAATTCAAAACATATATGCCACTTTTTAGTGATTCATGTTTAAAAGTTGGATCAGTGTTGGTCATTTCCTTTATAAGGTGTGACACAACTTTGTGCTTTTACCCTATAGTCTCTTTCACTAAAACACTCTCATAGGGAGGAGATAGGAAATTTTTCTTAACGTGTCTAAATATGTAACGTACTAACATTGTTTGAACAAAAATGAAAATCACTTGTAACCATGTCATGCAATGTTTCAACAATATAAATAATGTATATGCAAGGAAGCAAAACATTTTTATCCAATGTATGCAAAGCTTGAAGAATGAAAATAATGTACATGCAATAATGAAAATCACTTTTATCAAACTTATGCAAAGTTTTATGAATAAAAAAAATTTGTATGCAAAAATGAAAAGTACTTTTAGTCACGTGATGCAAAATTTCATAAATGTGAGCATTTTCAGATCTAATGATGCTTGTAAGTGAAATGATTTAAAAAATGACTACCCTAAATTGATGTTTTTGAGCTAGATGCATAAAACAAATGTTCCCAAAACTTTCCAGACTTATAGTATATGATACTAGGAGGCTTAGGAATCACATAAATGAGGTTTTTGATGTTGTATCAAATAGTGAAAAATTAGGACTAGGACTAAGTCACCCAAAGTGGTGTATTAGTCCTAGTTAGGGTGTTTTGAATAATTTTCAAGAATTTTTAGTGGGTTTAGATGTTTTATATGTGGGATGATGTGGACCTAAGATGAAAATGCAAAATTTTTAGAAAATTTTAATGATTTTACATGTAAAAAATGCAACCCAAATGCACTTTTTATGAATGCAAAACTTGAAACCTAGCATGCAAATGAATCCATGCAAATCCTAATGCAAGGTTAAGATGGCCTAGATTTATGACAGAGGAATCCAAATTAGAAAATAAAATTATTCTAAAGTTAGATTCACCAAAATGTGGACAAAGATTTTGACACCCTAATGCTCTTTAGCACTTCTAGGGGCTTTCACCTGAAAGGAGAGATATTGGCAAAAATGGGAAATTTCCTCCTTCAAGATTAATGTCAAGAAGGATGTAATATGCTTAAATTAGATGATATAAATGCAAGACAATAATGAAAGATATTAATTATTAAGTGAAAACTAGGAAAATGCATATTGTTTGAAAACATGTGATATGCAAACATGTGATAAATGACCTGAAAATGTAGAAAAGAAAGAATAGAAAGCTATGAAATAGAATATGTGAAGCTAGGAGCTGAAAAAGGATGGCATGAGGGTTGTAATTGTGACAAAATTATTGCAAAATTCAATTGGGACACTTATGCCAGGCTGGGCGACTTAGTCCCAGTTTCAAGAAAATTGCTCAAAAATCCATTTCGGCCAAATGGGTATCTAAATCTATAAAAATATCCAAAAATAGGTTCAATGGGACTAAGTCGCCAATACTAGCGATTTAGTATACTTTTGAATTTCTAAAAATTTGAAAGTGGAAACGAAGGCCCTTAGTCTGCACTCTGGTTCCTGACAAGTGTTCACTTCTGAAACCCTAATTTTTGGGCCTAAAAGTGACTTTTTGTTGATATTTTGGCTTGGTAAACAAGGAGATGTCTTCAACAAGTCTTCAACCCAATAGTCAATGATCTTCAAACACTCAAAGTGCCCAAATCTGCAAACTCACAATGAAAGAGAAATAAATGATGAATGTTAGGGCATGGGGGTTTTCCTTGGTCAAATTTTTTTTAGGTAATTAAACCAAAATGAAGAAAGAAAGTAATGAAGCATTAAAAAATGAATTTAATACCTTTCGATGAGGCTTGATCTTAATTTTTTACAACAAAACATTAAGAATCTTCCCTTGAATGTCTTAGGAAGCTATCTTGATGACTTGGAATGATAAAACCATAGCTTGCTTGACTTGAGAGAGAAGATAGATGATGAATGAAATGATTACATTATGAATTAGGTAAAATGAGAGGTAAAAATCTATATTTATACATAATTATGCCTTAATTCCCAAAAATACCTCATCATAGGCTGACCTTAGGTCTTAGGGAATAAAAATCTAAAAGAAATTTGAATTAATTTTGATTTTTGTACCACATGGGACTAAGTCGCCACCAATGGTGACTTATTCCACTTGGGAATTTTCAAGTGGATTTCGGGGATTATGATGATTAAAATAATTTCTTTCAAATTATTCTTCAAGAAGACACTTAAGTATGACTTGCAAGGGCATAAAGGGGCCATTTAAATCATACGAAAGGTGTAAATATTGATGAAAAGCCTAGGAAAGTGTTAAATTTTGTTACAAGACTTTACAACACTTTGAAATAGGCATTGGTAAGGTTATTTAGGTGAATTATGATATTATGGTCTTAGAAAAGTTTGAGGATGTGTTACAACACCTTACAACACCTTTACAAGACATTAATAAATGCATTTTATTCAGTTTGCAAGGTCCCAAGACCTAATGTGTATGTAGAAAACACCTCACAACACTAAATCAAGGCCTCATTAAGTCCAATTTTTCATCAATTATTCCCATATCAAGCAAAGTATACACTTTTTGGTGACACAAGAATTCAACCTACAAAACCTATTAATGTAAGTTAAATGATGAGTGCAAATGATGAAATTAATCAACTGTAAGTTATGAGGTATGTACCTGGGAAGTCTAGAAATGTAATGAGGATTCCAAAAATGTAAATATTCTATCAAAAAGTGCTATGGAGGACTAAGACACCTTTACTGTTGTCTTAGTCTCATTTCTATTTTTTGGGGCAAATGTGGAATCTTCAAATGCTAGAACTGAACCTAGGAGATTTTTTTTAAAATAACCTTGGGAGGACTAAGATGCCCTAGGTGGTGACTTAGTCCCATCTAAAATTTTGGGAATCTCTGAATGTGGTCCTAAGTCTTGTTTTCTGCACTTCCTTCTTCTCTGATCTTAGGTTTTGAAACTTTTGGATTTGGCTTATAGGTGAGTTTTCGTGAAGATGAAAAATTTGCAATGTAGCTTTGCAACTTTGCAATGTAGCTTTGCAACTTTGCACTTCAAATTAGCATCAAGTCTTCGGCCTAAATATGCAATCACAAAGATGCAAGAGGAGAAAAACTTGTTGATGTTTAGTGAATAGGGATTTGCCTTGGCCAAACACCTTGTTGGTAATTAAACCTTGAAATGAAATAGAATAATGAAGGGAAATGATGAATGAACAACATGCTATGATACAACTCACCAAACCCTTCTTTTAAATTCTACAAAAAATTGTGAAATGGCCGCAATGGATATGGATCTTGAATCAAAGGAATGTTTAATAGATATGGACTTGAATTTATTTCTTGAATCAAAACCCTACATCACAAATGTTATCTCAAAAACACACATGATGTAAGAAGATCTTTGATATGATGCTTGAATCTTGATGATGGCTCCAAATGCTTGATGAATTTCTCTTGAATGTGAATGCTCGAATGCTTAGAGTGTTTGTAAGCTTGCTTGGTACATCAAAATGAGAGAAGGAACCTTTTATTTATACTTATCTATCCTTGATATCCCTAAATTACACCACAACAAGCTGACACATGAATTCATTAATTAAAAAAGGCTAAATCCTACTAGAATTTGAAATTAAATCCTAAAAATACCTTAAGGGGGACTAAGATGCCCTAGGTGGCATCTTAGTCCTAAGGCATGAAACTCGAGGCACGAATTGAAAAAAGGGAACTATTCAAGTGCTTTCAAAATCAGTGTCCCAAGACCTTTGGGGGACAAACACACCCTAGGTGGTGTCCTAGTCCTAACCCAAAAATTAGGGATAGTCAAATAGAATGATTAAATTATCATGTATTCATTGGAGAATGTCAAGATTAGCTAGAAAAAAAGATATAATTAATAGGGCTTGTGTATGAAAAATAGGACCAATTAAGACATAAATAGGGATAAATAAAGCAAGGTGAGCTCAAACAAGTGTGAAAATGCAAGGGTATGTATTTTGATACACTACATATCTTACTTGAATGTTCTCATTGTTTTCTTAATTGTTAGATATTACTTGAATGTTCTCATTGTGATTAGTTAAGTTTTAAAAAGTAAAATATTTTTACATACTAATTCACCCCCCCTCTAAGTATCATTATGTTCTCATCAATTAGTATCAGAGGGGGTTCCTTCAAATATAGCCTAAAAATTAGAAGGGGAATCTTAAGAGGACATATGGGAATAAGAAGAGGAAATAAGAGAGAACAATACTAACTAGAATGTTGATCAACTAGCACAAATAAAACCAAATAAAAATGATGTGGTGGCAATTGGAATACACATGGAAATAGAAGAATTGATTGCTTGAAAATGAAGATAGCCCTATGAGTAAAAGAAAAGAAAAGTGAATAGGGGATGAAAATGTTGAAATAGATTTAGAAGAATTGATTTCTTGAATTAAAACCCTACATCATAAATATTAGCTCAAAAACACACATGATGCAATAAGATCTTTGATATGATACTTGAATCTTGATGATAGCTCCAAATTCCTAATGAATTTCTCATGAATTTTGGAATGTTTGAATGCTTAGAGTACCTATAATCTTACTTGGTATATCAAAATGATAGAAGGAACCTTATATTTATACTTATCTATGGCTAATATCCCTAAATTACACCAAATCAAGCTGATACATGAATTCATTAATTAAAAAAGGATTAATCCCACCAGAATTTGAAATTAAATCATGAAAAATACCTTAAAAGATATTAAGACACCCTAGGTGGCATCTTAGTCATGAGGCATGAAACTAGGGGCACAAACTACAAAAAGGGACCTATTCTAGTGCTTTCAAAATCAGGGTCCCAAGACCTTTGGGGGACAAAGATGCCCTAGGTCACATCTTAGTCTTGACCCAAAAATCAGGGACACTTAGATAGAATCATTAAATTATCATTTATTCATTGGAGAATGTCAAGATTAGCTAGAAAAAAAGAAATAATTCATAGGGCTTGTGGATGCAAAATAGGACCAATTAAGACACAAATAGGGATAAATAAACCAAGTTGGGCCCAAACATGTATGAAAATGAAAATGTATTCATTTTTATACACTACATATCTTACTTGAATGCTCTCATTGTTTTCTTAATTGCTAGATCTTACTTGAATATTCTCATTGTGATTAGTTAAGTTTTAAAAAGTAAAATATTGTTACATAATAATTCACCACCCCTCTAAGTATCATTGTGTTCTCATCAATTGGTATTAGAGTGGGTTCCTTCAAATATAGCCTAGCCATTAAAAGGGGAATCTTTAGAGCACATATGGGAAGAAGAAGAGGAAAACAGAAAAAAAAATACTAATCAGAATGTTGATCAACTAGCACAAATAAAACCAAATAAAAATTATGTGGTGATAATTGAAATACACATGGAAATAGAAAATAAAAATGATACATTTGAAAAGGAAGATAACCCTATGAGTAAAAGAAAAGAAAAGTGAATAGGGGATGAGAATGTTGAAATGGATTTAGAAGAAGAAAATTATGATGAAAAGGTAGATATGGAGTTAGAAAAAGAGAATTCATCTAAAGAAGAAGGAAAATTTAAGGCATCAAAAGGAATGAAGAATTTAAAGCATGAATCAAGTGATGGCTTGATAAATGAATCATATGTAAAGGAAGCACATGTAGGGGTATGTGCAAGATCATGATGGGCCAAAAAGTGGCAATATGATGGGTATGTGGCTGACGACTATTTTTTTTTCCAAAATTGATGAAATGAAAAATGTTTTTAAAGGAAATTCTAAGCTTTCCACCGATATAAATTATTTTTTACTTTAAATTTAATAAGTAATTACTATTCATTTTCTATTCAAATTATGACTAAAGTCCTGATTGATAGGTTGATTGAAAAACATCTATAACTTTCAAATAATATCACATTTTTTGAATCCAAAACATGCATCACATTCTATTCTTCACATACTATAGGATTAAAAAAGTAAAAATTGAATTTCATGAAGTGTTGAGCAAGTTAAGGTGGTTAGACATACAAGTTTTTTATATATTTTTAAAAGTTGTAATAAAAAAATCATAATTAATTATTTACTTGGAAAAAAATTACAAAAAAATATGCATCACATCAAGGCATGAGTCCTCTACTTATATCTAAAATCTTATAAAAAAATATTATCATTTTATTATGGTTAGGATGGTCAGACAAACACCTACTTCTTATTTTTTCCTTGAAATTTAAGTACCACTGCATTGAAATTTCAAATTTTCACCATATATATATTTTTTTAAACAAACCTAGTAGTTTAGAAACTACATTCAATTTGGTATATATTATATTTATGAAATAATATAGATACCTTTTTCAAATTTTTTATGTCAATTTTCTGAACTCTAATTTTTCTAATTTTTTATCCACTTAAGGGCCTATTTTTTCCATGATGATCCTACACATACCCATAGATAGAAAGCCTAAAGAATAATATAACATATACAAAGGTAAGTATACAGTTTTTAGTTATGATAAAATTGGTTATTATGTTTTTGAAGTGTAGGTCAAAGGTGAATACAAAAGAAAATAAGAAAAAGATTCAATAGAAGAAATACATTTCATGGATATGAAAGAAAAGAGTGATAAAAATGAAGGAGATGAAGAAGAAAATGATGAAGATAAGAAGAATGAGGTTAATGAATAAGTGGATCTTGAAGAAGAAATTTATCTTGTATATGATGAAATTCATTCACTTAAAAGAAGAAATGCATGTCTAAAGTCAAAATTTCAAGAAGAAAGTGAATTTGAGGTGAAAATTTCACAAGCCTTGGGAGAAGCAGAAAGGATGATTGAAGATCTAAAAGTCAAAAATGAAAAAGAAAAGAGGATGAAGGAAGAATTGAGAATTTGAAATTAAATTTAAATGAAAAAGATTGTGAGAATTATGAGTTTGAAATTAGTTACTTCAAGATAAAATTAGAGAAATCAAAGTTTTACCAAGCCAGAAAAGAGTCTCAAGGTTGATAAATGTACCAAAACCATGGATGATAGTATAGCAAGTAAAAATTAATCATGCATAAAGAAAAGTATTTTTCATGATGCAAATGAAGATCAATCTTCAAATGAGCAACAAAATAAAGGAAAAGAGAAAAAAACCAAAATTCTATACAAATGATCTAAAAGGCTCAACTAGTAATGAGAATAATAAGAGGAAGCAAAATAATGTCACACAAAAAATAACATTCCTCATAAATAAAACAAGGAGACACTCAAAAGATCATTTCCTCCAAGGCAAGCACAAATGAAAAAGTCTCAATAGTCATTTAATGGTTCTTGGTACTCCTACATAAATTTGGTAATAACTTGTGGTAGATTGTTGGACACATGAAAGAAATAGTGGTTGGATCAAGAATAAAGGTCCTCATGGGTTGCCAAATGGAAAGGATGATATCATATTTTATAGATGCAACCATCTTGGTCATAAGGCTAGAAGTTGTAAAACACATAAAAGAAATGATGGATGGAGCAAAGATACTTATGAGTTCTCAAGAAGAAGCTATAGATCCTTATATAAGTGAAAAAATTATGACATATGACACGATTATGTAAAAGTGATTTTTTGGAATACCATAAGAAAAATAAGAAATTTGAATCCATGGATAATAATAAGAAATGAATTGAAAAAGTATGAAAAGAAAACAAGAGAAAGATAAAAAGAAGAAAGAATATATTTTTGTGCTTCATGCATAGGAGATATCACTAAGTCCCTAAGAAAATGCATGAGTTCAGGGGGAGCTAACCATTTCTTTATTTTAGCTCCATGGAGAAGACAAATCTAGATAGATTAGCTAAGGCATAATTGTTGAGGGTTAAAACAACACAACAAAATTAAACAAATTATTACTATTCTATTTCTCCTGAAAGAGAGAGATAACCCATGGAGATCTAACTCCCAAGGTCCTGGTAATTGGTTCTCAATTATGTTGATTTCACTCAGTGGTTGATATAACTGTAATGTTCAAGGGGCCTTTGCTGGTAACAAGGAACAAGATTGCACATCATCAAGTAGTCTATGTTTTTGGATGTTTTAAATAAAATAAAAAGATGAAATAGAGATTTATCTCAAAGAAAACATGAATAAAATCCTTACATATCTAGACATGGATATCAGTAATGAGTGTTTATTTTCACCTAACCACAACTATAGCAAGATGCAATCTATAGAATAAACTATTCTACTACATACATCCATAATGCTAATTCAAATATCATCATTATTCACTAAACTTACTTTAAAAAAATCACTCACTCATCATCCCAAACATAGATCAAATGAATACAATAACAATTTAATTCACAGATAATCCAATGATATGATCTTGAATCCAATTCCTTCTATTGATTTTCAGCAAATAAGAAACAATTAACATAGCAAAACCACTGGTCTATGGATTAATAATGTATCATTAACCTTATCAAAATTGATCCAAAATTTAAATCATGACATGAAAAACGTATAAAAACTATAAAATAAACAAGCCTTTTATTAAACTTTTTAGAGTATCTTTATAAAACATTGAAACCTAGATCTAGTTTCTATCTTCTATGCTGATCTTCCTTCAATTAGCAAAACTTTACAAAGTAGATTCTAATCATACATATAGAGTGCCACATGCACGAGTTTATCAATCATCAATCAAGATCCACCATTCATGGAGTTGAAATTGAATAAGTAGACTCAAGAACCCCTATTTTCAAGGTCGATCACTCCATTGTACAAGAAAGGAAATCTGATATTCCAAGAAGGAAGTGAAACTCATGGATCAGACTCAAAGTTGAATTTATGTCAAAATCCACTAAAAGAGGAGAAGAGTAGATGGAGTATGGTAAAAATATTCAATCACTTTTGCACGCTCAAGGATGTACTCATAATAATTGGAGAATATCAATTGAAGAGTACTTAAATCTGGCCCATCTAGCCAATCACTTTCAAATTTAATTCTTTCAAATTTTGTATTTCCTATAACTTGATGAGCTCCTTTCTGGCAACTCTTACCTCTTCTCGGATATCCATAAATTGATCTAGCAATAAATTCTCCCCATCATCTCCCTTTTACATAATCTCCTCAAACCTACCCCTCCATTTCTCCCTTAGTTTATCCAATGACATGCCTTATTTATTAGAGGAAACTAAGTTGATTAAAATGGCCACAACTACCTCTAACTCAACCATCTGTTGATTCAAGTCTTTACTCATTCCTCAGACTTCTTCTTGATGTCCATGCATAGCTCTAGATTTTTATCTTATGATGCTCATAGTCTTTTCCACAAAATATTCATTACCATTCTTAAGAATTGAATATTCTAACAAGGTGGATTTGGGCATTTTGGTGACATCTTCAAGCTTTTTAACATATTCCTTATATTCGTCATCCTACTTGTCTAGATCCTGGGCTTGCTGGTCTAGATCTTCTGCTAATTCAAGAGTAGCTTTATGAATCTCATAACCCTCAACAAGAACATCATCAACCTCCTGGTTGAGCTTATCCAACCATTTATCCATCATTCTTACCTTTCTCTTCATTTGGACCAAATCATTTGCTTCCTTTTTGGTTAACAAAATTGGGGGTTTAGGAAGAGTAGCCTGTTGGGAAATGGGACTTGAGACATCCTTTAAAAACATATGAATCTGATCCAACTGAGTCTTAAGCTCATCCTTCCTTTGTTTATCCTTGATCATCTGGGTTTTGGTTGAAGAGGCCACAATATCAATCAAACTTATTTGCTGGTTTCTTGTATGCTTTCCCAAATTTACCACCCCAAGCTGATAATTAGTAATTTTCATATCATCACAACTCTTCTCCATTATGGGAATGGCACATTCAACAATGATCTCTCCAACATCAGTGAGCCTAATAGAGTGAAGAACTCGAGCCTTCTTCTTAGGTTTCTCTCTCCCAATTTATTTCATCATTTCTTCCCAATTCAATGGTTGTGGTTGAACAACTTGTTTCCTTTCCAAGTCCAGTTTTAGCCAAGTACGAGCAATAGGAGTAGTGACTACCTAAGCTGAAGAAGAAGCAACAATAGTGGAAGACAAAGGTTGTAACAATGTAGGCCTTGGTTGAGAATCAACCTCCTGCACATTTTGTTGATCACTTTGCTCGCTTTCCTATACTAACCCTTTTGCTTCCTCTTTATCCTTCTGTTCTTGCAGCCTTTTAGCCTCTAGCTCCTTCTTTAAACATTCCTCTTACTCTTTCTTCTTTTCTAACATTTTATCCCACTAATTTTTCAATTATTCAACATAGTCCCATGCCTCCTTGGACTTTCTTTCATACTCAACAATCTCAACAACTTCTCTTTTCTTCTTAAAACGTTCTTACTCTTCCCTTTTTCTATAGGCCTCTTCTTGTTCCTTGAGCTTAGCTTCTATAGCCTCTCTTTCTCTTCTTTGTTAGGACTTTTCCTCTTCTAGGTCATGAATCTTCTGCTGCATCATTAACCTATCTCTCTCTTCCTGCATCTCGAGCTCCTGCTCCTTTTGTTGTTGTTGTTGAGCTAGTTCATTAGCCTTGACCTTATCTTCCAATTCCTTCTGCTTGGCCACCAACTTAGATTATGCTCTAGCCTCTTCTTCTTGTAGCTTAGCTGATGCCTCAACTTGTGCCTTAGCATCAACTTCTCTCTTTCCATCCTCAAAGAGTTTCCACTGATCGTCTTCAGTCAATATGTGTCAAGTGCCTACATCATCTGTCATATCCAAAGAAGTTGATACATGATGCTCTTTATCAGAGGGAGTCTTTTTTGAATCCATTTCTATATTATGTATCTCAACCTCATCCTCCATTTTCCTCAAGACTTCTACTTCACCATGGAGAGATCCCTTTGGTGATTCTTGACCTAACTCTTGTGCATCAAAGGGTTGAGTAGGTATCTCTCATGTAGCAGATGTGGAAACACCCACCTCCACAGTTGTTTCATCTTCATGTACCTCTGGAAGGTCTTGATGAACCACCTCCTCTTCTTGTGCACTAGAAGGCATAAACTCTAAAGCTCCTTAGGTTCCATCCTTCTCTTTTACCTTTTATATCCTTGGGCGGTGCCTGCAAGCTTCCTCTTCTTAGATGATGTAGCCTCAGCCTAATTAGTCCTCAAACTCACCCATTGAATACTCCTATCCAACACCGATCTTGCAATCTACTTTATGCCAATTGTATCCAAAACATTCCAATCTATTGGATCAAGATCCTTAGTTCCAATCTTGTTTGCATCATACCTGGGATCCAAAACTATCCCATCATCAGATAATGTATCAGGAATGTATTCTTTTATCCCAAACTCAATCATAAGTGGGATATGTATCCTTTCATAATTCCTCCTCCTAAGGTCATATTCATCTTGCAATTCCTCCCAAAAATCCTCCAATAGACTAAAGTGCTTCTAAAAAACACTAGGGATCAAAGCCCTCATCTTGTGCTTGGGGTCATAGTATTTCCTAGTAGTGTTGACGAGGGAGCAAACCCGAGACACATAAATACACTCGCAAAACAAAGAATAATATTTTATTCATAAATATTGAACTTCTTACATGCAGAGGATCTCAAATCCCCAAGCTCTGTATTACATGCAAATTACAGACTTACAGAAAATTACCTAGATCCCCCTTTCATAGCATGCAAACTTCTTTCCCCAAAAAGTTACCCAAAAATTAGAAACAAGCCCCTAAATAGGCCCATTTCGGTTTGGAACCAAAAACAACCTTCAAGATAAGATTTTTGACGGTTTGGGGCCAAAATTACAATTTGAAATTCAAGTTAAATTCACAGTTGAAAATTAGCACATTTCTAAAATATGCACCAACTTCCGACAGCCATAACTTTTAATCTGACCGTCGGATCTTCAATGATAATACCTTTTCGGAAAGCTCTCGAAAAGACGATTTTTCACAAAGTAGGCCTTTGGCGGACTACGTTGGTGTTTTCGCAAATTTTTAGGCCCATCGGGGATCGTTTGGTGCCTCAAATTGAGCTCGGAAGGTTTTTCAGGGCAAAAAGCAGAAATTGGAACTTGAATAACTCTCAAGTCGTGAATGATCTTGGCCTGATTCTTTCACCAGACTGTGTATTTTTCCATCTTGAACCTTCCCATAAATTTCTGTCTTCCCACGACTTCAAATGCAAACCTGCTAAAAATAGCAGTTGAGCAGAAAAAGCAGAAAAGTAGTTCTGAAAGTTGGAAACTCTTATTTGACCAAAAGGGTATCCATAAATACAAAAACATCTACAAAAAGAAAAAAACAAGAACAAAAATGGAAATAATCTTTTAGGTGATGCAAGATTGCCCTCACACCACTGGATGCTCCTGCATCAGACACCCAGGGTAATTTGAGAAGTGACCCCGTCACGTCTCATATGGTTGAGGAAAATCCAAACGGTCAACCTCTGCCTTAGACAACCAAGAAGAATCTTCCACAGGCCTTCCTTTCTATTTTACCAGATACTCTTCATACTGCCTGTTTCTGGTACTCCTTCCCACACGACTATCTAGGATTTCTTCAATCTCCTCCTTCTCTGAAGTAGGTGCTGGAATGCCAAACTGTTCCATTGTAGGTGTTTCCTCTGCGCCACCTTCATGATACTCTGTCAAATCTGAAATATTGAACACAGGGGAAATGTTGAATCCATCTGGCAACTCTACCTCATATGCATTCCCTGATTCATGCCTCTTCACAATTTTTATAGGGACCGAACTTCTTCATCTTCAATTTGTTACTTATAGGTTCCAGCACAAGAGCCTTTCTTTCCTCAGTGGACCATC
>VDFB02281492.1:239087748-239134514 GCA_007258455.2 Sequoia sempervirens | reverse complement strand
AGGTTGAATTTTTTATTTGTCCACACGAAGCCTATCCAAGAGGTTTATGCTAGAAAAATTAAGAGTAGAGCCATTGTCAACAAGGGTTCACATTACCCCTATCATATTGTATTGAGAAATGATCATGAAAGCATCATTTTTTTTTTGCACGTCCAAAGGGGGGAGTTCACTTTGTTGGAAAACAATGTTAGCATTCAACCCTTGAATTATGGTTGCTATGTCATTTGGTTATGCATTAGAAGGGATATGAACTTGTTGTAATGCCATTTGAAGCATATTGTGATAGGTAGGTGAATTTTGGAGTAAATCCCATAGGGATATCTTTGCGAGAGTGCTCTTAAATTGTTCAACCATATCATACTCCATTAATTGAGGAGGAGATAAACTAGGAAAAGGTAATGGTGTTGGGGTGGGTTGTTGTGGTTGTGAATTATTTCTAGTGTAGTGTGTGTGAGAAATGTCATAATTCTTAGATGGGTAAAGGGTAAACTTAGGTTTAGGTGGAGGCAGAGGTGTATGCGACAGTGGGTAAAGGATGAGTTTAGGTTGGTGTTGAGTTTTTTGTTTGTGTGAAGGTGCGTAGAGATTTAGAGGGTTCTTAGGATGGACCATGGGGTATCTATGAGGTCCATTGATCAAGGGGGATATAATGGACACTTTCACATTCATAACCTCATTGGTCTTGGTTTGATGTATCTCTAATGAAGGGTAATCTAGAGTCACCTTTTTATCTAAGGAAGACACATTACTATTGTTTTCATTTTCTTGAACCATGATATTCTCCCTAGGAGGAGAGTTTTTAGGAGAACTACAAATTAATTGTTCTTGACATTCATGAATTGGTTTTTCTAAAAGGAATTTATTGTAAGTAGGGGAATAATCAATGTTGAATTGCCTTGCTTAATAAGGGTGTCAATAGGTGAAGGGGGACAATTACGATTATCATGACCTTCATCGATTGTGTTTTCTAACATCAAAGTGTCTTCTTCACAACTATGAGAGATACTATGAGAAGAAAAAATGTTATTGCCATGATTACCTATGGTGGTGTTGTCTTGTTTATTAATTTATTGTCCACCAAGAGAGGTAAGAGGAGAGAAACAACTAGGATTCTCAAAAAATCTCATGAATTTTATCTTTTACCAAAATACCTTCATCACCAAGAGGAGAGATATTAGGAGAAGAACAAATAAGATCGTTAGGAATGTCCAAGGTTGTAGGGTAAAAGCACAAAGTTGTGTCACACTTTTAGCCAACTTCTCAATACAACTTAATTAAGTATTTCTCACTAAAAATTAATTTTGGTCAAACACATGATCTAGTAAGATTCATTCTAGCTAAGTTAGATACTTCCACAACTTCTCAACTAAAATTGTTGGCTAAAAATACATGGAGCACCACTTTGAGTCTAATTTACCAAAAAAATAAAATTATTTGAAAAACTTGAAGTTTCAATAGCTCCTACTAATGTAAATAACATTTTAAAAAAAATATAAAAAATACCCTTTTGTAGATCCATAAGTGTTTTGAAATATATTTCTTTTAATAAGGTTTAATTATTATTTATATTTTATTTTTTAATTTTACTAAAGAAGTAGTTTATCAACACAAAATATTAAGCGATTCTGGGTGCCAAAGGAAAAATACTAAAACTTATTTAAGAAAATAGAAAAATATGATCCATTAGATAAAATAATATATTTCAAGAGATGGTATAAAAATTTTTTCCATTTTATATAAATATTTAATATAGAGACGTGTTCAGTGGAAGCAATTGTTTTTGATTCACACATTTTAATATTTATTTAAAAAATATGTTATAAAGTTGTAAAAAATATATCCATGCATAAAGTTTCCAAGTTATAAATACACAAAAATGAAAGAAAAAAAAAAATTACTATAAAAAGTTTGACATCGAGCATGCAACTTCATTTTTTAGCATTTTATCAGCAACTAAATTATAGTGTTAATTTATTAAAAATTAGTTTAAAATATTTTTAATTTTTTTTAAAAAAAAATACAAACATAAAATATACTAAAAAATACATATTTGACTAGTTTACATCATTTCGAAATTCAAAACATATATGCCACTTTTTAGTGATTCATGTTTAAAAGTTGGATCAGTGTTGGTCATTTCCTTTATAAGGTGTGACACAACTTTGTGCTTTTACCCTATAGTCTCTTTCACTAAAACACTCTCATAGGGAGGAGATAGGAAATTTTTCTTAACGTGTCTAAATATGTAACGTACTAACATTGTTTGAACAAAAATGAAAATCACTTGTAACCATGTCATGCAATGTTTCAACAATATAAATAATGTATATGCAAGGAAGCAAAACATTTTTATCCAATGTATGCAAAGCTTGAAGAATGAAAATAATGTACATGCAATAATGAAAATCACTTTTATCAAACTTATGCAAAGTTTTATGAATAAAAAAAATTTGTATGCAAAAATGAAAAGTACTTTTAGTCACGTGATGCAAAATTTCATAAATGTGAGCATTTTCAGATCTAATGATGCTTGTAAGTGAAATGATTTAAAAAATGACTACCCTAAATTGATGTTTTTGAGCTAGATGCATAAAACAAATGTTCCCAAAACTTTCCAGACTTATAGTATATGATACTAGGAGGCTTAGGAATCACATAAATGAGGTTTTTGATGTTGTATCAAATAGTGAAAAATTAGGACTAGGACTAAGTCACCCAAAGTGGTGTATTAGTCCTAGTTAGGGTGTTTTGAATAATTTTCAAGAATTTTTAGTGGGTTTAGATGTTTTATATGTGGGATGATGTGGACCTAAGATGAAAATGCAAAATTTTTAGAAAATTTTAATGATTTTACATGTAAAAAATGCAACCCAAATGCACTTTTTATGAATGCAAAACTTGAAACCTAGCATGCAAATGAATCCATGCAAATCCTAATGCAAGGTTAAGATGGCCTAGATTTATGACAGAGGAATCCAAATTAGAAAATAAAATTATTCTAAAGTTAGATTCACCAAAATGTGGACAAAGATTTTGACACCCTAATGCTCTTTAGCACTTCTAGGGGCTTTCACCTGAAAGGAGAGATATTGGCAAAAATGGGAAATTTCCTCCTTCAAGATTAATGTCAAGAAGGATGTAATATGCTTAAATTAGATGATATAAATGCAAGACAATAATGAAAGATATTAATTATTAAGTGAAAACTAGGAAAATGCATATTGTTTGAAAACATGTGATATGCAAACATGTGATAAATGACCTGAAAATGTAGAAAAGAAAGAATAGAAAGCTATGAAATAGAATATGTGAAGCTAGGAGCTGAAAAAGGATGGCATGAGGGTTGTAATTGTGACAAAATTATTGCAAAATTCAATTGGGACACTTATGCCAGGCTGGGCGACTTAGTCCCAGTTTCAAGAAAATTGCTCAAAAATCCATTTCGGCCAAATGGGTATCTAAATCTATAAAAATATCCAAAAATAGGTTCAATGGGACTAAGTCGCCAATACTAGCGATTTAGTATACTTTTGAATTTCTAAAAATTTGAAAGTGGAAACGAAGGCCCTTAGTCTGCACTCTGGTTCCTGACAAGTGTTCACTTCTGAAACCCTAATTTTTGGGCCTAAAAGTGACTTTTTGTTGATATTTTGGCTTGGTAAACAAGGAGATGTCTTCAACAAGTCTTCAACCCAATAGTCAATGATCTTCAAACACTCAAAGTGCCCAAATCTGCAAACTCACAATGAAAGAGAAATAAATGATGAATGTTAGGGCATGGGGGTTTTCCTTGGTCAAATTTTTTTTAGGTAATTAAACCAAAATGAAGAAAGAAAGTAATGAAGCATTAAAAAATGAATTTAATACCTTTCGATGAGGCTTGATCTTAATTTTTTACAACAAAACATTAAGAATCTTCCCTTGAATGTCTTAGGAAGCTATCTTGATGACTTGGAATGATAAAACCATAGCTTGCTTGACTTGAGAGAGAAGATAGATGATGAATGAAATGATTACATTATGAATTAGGTAAAATGAGAGGTAAAAATCTATATTTATACATAATTATGCCTTAATTCCCAAAAATACCTCATCATAGGCTGACCTTAGGTCTTAGGGAATAAAAATCTAAAAGAAATTTGAATTAATTTTGATTTTTGTACCACATGGGACTAAGTCGCCACCAATGGTGACTTATTCCACTTGGGAATTTTCAAGTGGATTTCGGGGATTATGATGATTAAAATAATTTCTTTCAAATTATTCTTCAAGAAGACACTTAAGTATGACTTGCAAGGGCATAAAGGGGCCATTTAAATCATACGAAAGGTGTAAATATTGATGAAAAGCCTAGGAAAGTGTTAAATTTTGTTACAAGACTTTACAACACTTTGAAATAGGCATTGGTAAGGTTATTTAGGTGAATTATGATATTATGGTCTTAGAAAAGTTTGAGGATGTGTTACAACACCTTACAACACCTTTACAAGACATTAATAAATGCATTTTATTCAGTTTGCAAGGTCCCAAGACCTAATGTGTATGTAGAAAACACCTCACAACACTAAATCAAGGCCTCATTAAGTCCAATTTTTCATCAATTATTCCCATATCAAGCAAAGTATACACTTTTTGGTGACACAAGAATTCAACCTACAAAACCTATTAATGTAAGTTAAATGATGAGTGCAAATGATGAAATTAATCAACTGTAAGTTATGAGGTATGTACCTGGGAAGTCTAGAAATGTAATGAGGATTCCAAAAATGTAAATATTCTATCAAAAAGTGCTATGGAGGACTAAGACACCTTTACTGTTGTCTTAGTCTCATTTCTATTTTTTGGGGCAAATGTGGAATCTTCAAATGCTAGAACTGAACCTAGGAGATTTTTTTTAAAATAACCTTGGGAGGACTAAGATGCCCTAGGTGGTGACTTAGTCCCATCTAAAATTTTGGGAATCTCTGAATGTGGTCCTAAGTCTTGTTTTCTGCACTTCCTTCTTCTCTGATCTTAGGTTTTGAAACTTTTGGATTTGGCTTATAGGTGAGTTTTCGTGAAGATGAAAAATTTGCAATGTAGCTTTGCAACTTTGCAATGTAGCTTTGCAACTTTGCACTTCAAATTAGCATCAAGTCTTCGGCCTAAATATGCAATCACAAAGATGCAAGAGGAGAAAAACTTGTTGATGTTTAGTGAATAGGGATTTGCCTTGGCCAAACACCTTGTTGGTAATTAAACCTTGAAATGAAATAGAATAATGAAGGGAAATGATGAATGAACAACATGCTATGATACAACTCACCAAACCCTTCTTTTAAATTCTACAAAAAATTGTGAAATGGCCGCAATGGATATGGATCTTGAATCAAAGGAATGTTTAATAGATATGGACTTGAATTTATTTCTTGAATCAAAACCCTACATCACAAATGTTATCTCAAAAACACACATGATGTAAGAAGATCTTTGATATGATGCTTGAATCTTGATGATGGCTCCAAATGCTTGATGAATTTCTCTTGAATGTGAATGCTCGAATGCTTAGAGTGTTTGTAAGCTTGCTTGGTACATCAAAATGAGAGAAGGAACCTTTTATTTATACTTATCTATCCTTGATATCCCTAAATTACACCACAACAAGCTGACACATGAATTCATTAATTAAAAAAGGCTAAATCCTACTAGAATTTGAAATTAAATCCTAAAAATACCTTAAGGGGGACTAAGATGCCCTAGGTGGCATCTTAGTCCTAAGGCATGAAACTCGAGGCACGAATTGAAAAAAGGGAACTATTCAAGTGCTTTCAAAATCAGTGTCCCAAGACCTTTGGGGGACAAACACACCCTAGGTGGTGTCCTAGTCCTAACCCAAAAATTAGGGATAGTCAAATAGAATGATTAAATTATCATGTATTCATTGGAGAATGTCAAGATTAGCTAGAAAAAAAGATATAATTAATAGGGCTTGTGTATGAAAAATAGGACCAATTAAGACATAAATAGGGATAAATAAAGCAAGGTGAGCTCAAACAAGTGTGAAAATGCAAGGGTATGTATTTTGATACACTACATATCTTACTTGAATGTTCTCATTGTTTTCTTAATTGTTAGATATTACTTGAATGTTCTCATTGTGATTAGTTAAGTTTTAAAAAGTAAAATATTTTTACATACTAATTCACCCCCCCTCTAAGTATCATTATGTTCTCATCAATTAGTATCAGAGGGGGTTCCTTCAAATATAGCCTAAAAATTAGAAGGGGAATCTTAAGAGGACATATGGGAATAAGAAGAGGAAATAAGAGAGAACAATACTAACTAGAATGTTGATCAACTAGCACAAATAAAACCAAATAAAAATGATGTGGTGGCAATTGGAATACACATGGAAATAGAAGAATTGATTGCTTGAAAATGAAGATAGCCCTATGAGTAAAAGAAAAGAAAAGTGAATAGGGGATGAAAATGTTGAAATAGATTTAGAAGAATTGATTTCTTGAATTAAAACCCTACATCATAAATATTAGCTCAAAAACACACATGATGCAATAAGATCTTTGATATGATACTTGAATCTTGATGATAGCTCCAAATTCCTAATGAATTTCTCATGAATTTTGGAATGTTTGAATGCTTAGAGTACCTATAATCTTACTTGGTATATCAAAATGATAGAAGGAACCTTATATTTATACTTATCTATGGCTAATATCCCTAAATTACACCAAATCAAGCTGATACATGAATTCATTAATTAAAAAAGGATTAATCCCACCAGAATTTGAAATTAAATCATGAAAAATACCTTAAAAGATATTAAGACACCCTAGGTGGCATCTTAGTCATGAGGCATGAAACTAGGGGCACAAACTACAAAAAGGGACCTATTCTAGTGCTTTCAAAATCAGGGTCCCAAGACCTTTGGGGGACAAAGATGCCCTAGGTCACATCTTAGTCTTGACCCAAAAATCAGGGACACTTAGATAGAATCATTAAATTATCATTTATTCATTGGAGAATGTCAAGATTAGCTAGAAAAAAAGAAATAATTCATAGGGCTTGTGGATGCAAAATAGGACCAATTAAGACACAAATAGGGATAAATAAACCAAGTTGGGCCCAAACATGTATGAAAATGAAAATGTATTCATTTTTATACACTACATATCTTACTTGAATGCTCTCATTGTTTTCTTAATTGCTAGATCTTACTTGAATATTCTCATTGTGATTAGTTAAGTTTTAAAAAGTAAAATATTGTTACATAATAATTCACCACCCCTCTAAGTATCATTGTGTTCTCATCAATTGGTATTAGAGTGGGTTCCTTCAAATATAGCCTAGCCATTAAAAGGGGAATCTTTAGAGCACATATGGGAAGAAGAAGAGGAAAACAGAAAAAAAAATACTAATCAGAATGTTGATCAACTAGCACAAATAAAACCAAATAAAAATTATGTGGTGATAATTGAAATACACATGGAAATAGAAAATAAAAATGATACATTTGAAAAGGAAGATAACCCTATGAGTAAAAGAAAAGAAAAGTGAATAGGGGATGAGAATGTTGAAATGGATTTAGAAGAAGAAAATTATGATGAAAAGGTAGATATGGAGTTAGAAAAAGAGAATTCATCTAAAGAAGAAGGAAAATTTAAGGCATCAAAAGGAATGAAGAATTTAAAGCATGAATCAAGTGATGGCTTGATAAATGAATCATATGTAAAGGAAGCACATGTAGGGGTATGTGCAAGATCATGATGGGCCAAAAAGTGGCAATATGATGGGTATGTGGCTGACGACTATTTTTTTTTCCAAAATTGATGAAATGAAAAATGTTTTTAAAGGAAATTCTAAGCTTTCCACCGATATAAATTATTTTTTACTTTAAATTTAATAAGTAATTACTATTCATTTTCTATTCAAATTATGACTAAAGTCCTGATTGATAGGTTGATTGAAAAACATCTATAACTTTCAAATAATATCACATTTTTTGAATCCAAAACATGCATCACATTCTATTCTTCACATACTATAGGATTAAAAAAGTAAAAATTGAATTTCATGAAGTGTTGAGCAAGTTAAGGTGGTTAGACATACAAGTTTTTTATATATTTTTAAAAGTTGTAATAAAAAAATCATAATTAATTATTTACTTGGAAAAAAATTACAAAAAAATATGCATCACATCAAGGCATGAGTCCTCTACTTATATCTAAAATCTTATAAAAAAATATTATCATTTTATTATGGTTAGGATGGTCAGACAAACACCTACTTCTTATTTTTTCCTTGAAATTTAAGTACCACTGCATTGAAATTTCAAATTTTCACCATATATATATTTTTTTAAACAAACCTAGTAGTTTAGAAACTACATTCAATTTGGTATATATTATATTTATGAAATAATATAGATACCTTTTTCAAATTTTTTATGTCAATTTTCTGAACTCTAATTTTTCTAATTTTTTATCCACTTAAGGGCCTATTTTTTCCATGATGATCCTACACATACCCATAGATAGAAAGCCTAAAGAATAATATAACATATACAAAGGTAAGTATACAGTTTTTAGTTATGATAAAATTGGTTATTATGTTTTTGAAGTGTAGGTCAAAGGTGAATACAAAAGAAAATAAGAAAAAGATTCAATAGAAGAAATACATTTCATGGATATGAAAGAAAAGAGTGATAAAAATGAAGGAGATGAAGAAGAAAATGATGAAGATAAGAAGAATGAGGTTAATGAATAAGTGGATCTTGAAGAAGAAATTTATCTTGTATATGATGAAATTCATTCACTTAAAAGAAGAAATGCATGTCTAAAGTCAAAATTTCAAGAAGAAAGTGAATTTGAGGTGAAAATTTCACAAGCCTTGGGAGAAGCAGAAAGGATGATTGAAGATCTAAAAGTCAAAAATGAAAAAGAAAAGAGGATGAAGGAAGAATTGAGAATTTGAAATTAAATTTAAATGAAAAAGATTGTGAGAATTATGAGTTTGAAATTAGTTACTTCAAGATAAAATTAGAGAAATCAAAGTTTTACCAAGCCAGAAAAGAGTCTCAAGGTTGATAAATGTACCAAAACCATGGATGATAGTATAGCAAGTAAAAATTAATCATGCATAAAGAAAAGTATTTTTCATGATGCAAATGAAGATCAATCTTCAAATGAGCAACAAAATAAAGGAAAAGAGAAAAAAACCAAAATTCTATACAAATGATCTAAAAGGCTCAACTAGTAATGAGAATAATAAGAGGAAGCAAAATAATGTCACACAAAAAATAACATTCCTCATAAATAAAACAAGGAGACACTCAAAAGATCATTTCCTCCAAGGCAAGCACAAATGAAAAAGTCTCAATAGTCATTTAATGGTTCTTGGTACTCCTACATAAATTTGGTAATAACTTGTGGTAGATTGTTGGACACATGAAAGAAATAGTGGTTGGATCAAGAATAAAGGTCCTCATGGGTTGCCAAATGGAAAGGATGATATCATATTTTATAGATGCAACCATCTTGGTCATAAGGCTAGAAGTTGTAAAACACATAAAAGAAATGATGGATGGAGCAAAGATACTTATGAGTTCTCAAGAAGAAGCTATAGATCCTTATATAAGTGAAAAAATTATGACATATGACACGATTATGTAAAAGTGATTTTTTGGAATACCATAAGAAAAATAAGAAATTTGAATCCATGGATAATAATAAGAAATGAATTGAAAAAGTATGAAAAGAAAACAAGAGAAAGATAAAAAGAAGAAAGAATATATTTTTGTGCTTCATGCATAGGAGATATCACTAAGTCCCTAAGAAAATGCATGAGTTCAGGGGGAGCTAACCATTTCTTTATTTTAGCTCCATGGAGAAGACAAATCTAGATAGATTAGCTAAGGCATAATTGTTGAGGGTTAAAACAACACAACAAAATTAAACAAATTATTACTATTCTATTTCTCCTGAAAGAGAGAGATAACCCATGGAGATCTAACTCCCAAGGTCCTGGTAATTGGTTCTCAATTATGTTGATTTCACTCAGTGGTTGATATAACTGTAATGTTCAAGGGGCCTTTGCTGGTAACAAGGAACAAGATTGCACATCATCAAGTAGTCTATGTTTTTGGATGTTTTAAATAAAATAAAAAGATGAAATAGAGATTTATCTCAAAGAAAACATGAATAAAATCCTTACATATCTAGACATGGATATCAGTAATGAGTGTTTATTTTCACCTAACCACAACTATAGCAAGATGCAATCTATAGAATAAACTATTCTACTACATACATCCATAATGCTAATTCAAATATCATCATTATTCACTAAACTTACTTTAAAAAAATCACTCACTCATCATCCCAAACATAGATCAAATGAATACAATAACAATTTAATTCACAGATAATCCAATGATATGATCTTGAATCCAATTCCTTCTATTGATTTTCAGCAAATAAGAAACAATTAACATAGCAAAACCACTGGTCTATGGATTAATAATGTATCATTAACCTTATCAAAATTGATCCAAAATTTAAATCATGACATGAAAAACGTATAAAAACTATAAAATAAACAAGCCTTTTATTAAACTTTTTAGAGTATCTTTATAAAACATTGAAACCTAGATCTAGTTTCTATCTTCTATGCTGATCTTCCTTCAATTAGCAAAACTTTACAAAGTAGATTCTAATCATACATATAGAGTGCCACATGCACGAGTTTATCAATCATCAATCAAGATCCACCATTCATGGAGTTGAAATTGAATAAGTAGACTCAAGAACCCCTATTTTCAAGGTCGATCACTCCATTGTACAAGAAAGGAAATCTGATATTCCAAGAAGGAAGTGAAACTCATGGATCAGACTCAAAGTTGAATTTATGTCAAAATCCACTAAAAGAGGAGAAGAGTAGATGGAGTATGGTAAAAATATTCAATCACTTTTGCACGCTCAAGGATGTACTCATAATAATTGGAGAATATCAATTGAAGAGTACTTAAATCTGGCCCATCTAGCCAATCACTTTCAAATTTAATTCTTTCAAATTTTGTATTTCCTATAACTTGATGAGCTCCTTTCTGGCAACTCTTACCTCTTCTCGGATATCCATAAATTGATCTAGCAATAAATTCTCCCCATCATCTCCCTTTTACATAATCTCCTCAAACCTACCCCTCCATTTCTCCCTTAGTTTATCCAATGACATGCCTTATTTATTAGAGGAAACTAAGTTGATTAAAATGGCCACAACTACCTCTAACTCAACCATCTGTTGATTCAAGTCTTTACTCATTCCTCAGACTTCTTCTTGATGTCCATGCATAGCTCTAGATTTTTATCTTATGATGCTCATAGTCTTTTCCACAAAATATTCATTACCATTCTTAAGAATTGAATATTCTAACAAGGTGGATTTGGGCATTTTGGTGACATCTTCAAGCTTTTTAACATATTCCTTATATTCGTCATCCTACTTGTCTAGATCCTGGGCTTGCTGGTCTAGATCTTCTGCTAATTCAAGAGTAGCTTTATGAATCTCATAACCCTCAACAAGAACATCATCAACCTCCTGGTTGAGCTTATCCAACCATTTATCCATCATTCTTACCTTTCTCTTCATTTGGACCAAATCATTTGCTTCCTTTTTGGTTAACAAAATTGGGGGTTTAGGAAGAGTAGCCTGTTGGGAAATGGGACTTGAGACATCCTTTAAAAACATATGAATCTGATCCAACTGAGTCTTAAGCTCATCCTTCCTTTGTTTATCCTTGATCATCTGGGTTTTGGTTGAAGAGGCCACAATATCAATCAAACTTATTTGCTGGTTTCTTGTATGCTTTCCCAAATTTACCACCCCAAGCTGATAATTAGTAATTTTCATATCATCACAACTCTTCTCCATTATGGGAATGGCACATTCAACAATGATCTCTCCAACATCAGTGAGCCTAATAGAGTGAAGAACTCGAGCCTTCTTCTTAGGTTTCTCTCTCCCAATTTATTTCATCATTTCTTCCCAATTCAATGGTTGTGGTTGAACAACTTGTTTCCTTTCCAAGTCCAGTTTTAGCCAAGTACGAGCAATAGGAGTAGTGACTACCTAAGCTGAAGAAGAAGCAACAATAGTGGAAGACAAAGGTTGTAACAATGTAGGCCTTGGTTGAGAATCAACCTCCTGCACATTTTGTTGATCACTTTGCTCGCTTTCCTATACTAACCCTTTTGCTTCCTCTTTATCCTTCTGTTCTTGCAGCCTTTTAGCCTCTAGCTCCTTCTTTAAACATTCCTCTTACTCTTTCTTCTTTTCTAACATTTTATCCCACTAATTTTTCAATTATTCAACATAGTCCCATGCCTCCTTGGACTTTCTTTCATACTCAACAATCTCAACAACTTCTCTTTTCTTCTTAAAACGTTCTTACTCTTCCCTTTTTCTATAGGCCTCTTCTTGTTCCTTGAGCTTAGCTTCTATAGCCTCTCTTTCTCTTCTTTGTTAGGACTTTTCCTCTTCTAGGTCATGAATCTTCTGCTGCATCATTAACCTATCTCTCTCTTCCTGCATCTCGAGCTCCTGCTCCTTTTGTTGTTGTTGTTGAGCTAGTTCATTAGCCTTGACCTTATCTTCCAATTCCTTCTGCTTGGCCACCAACTTAGATTATGCTCTAGCCTCTTCTTCTTGTAGCTTAGCTGATGCCTCAACTTGTGCCTTAGCATCAACTTCTCTCTTTCCATCCTCAAAGAGTTTCCACTGATCGTCTTCAGTCAATATACATGCAAATTACACTTACGTGCCTCCCCTTTCACAGCATGTGAACTTCTTTCCCCAAAAAGTTACCCAAAAATCAGAAACAAGCCCCTAAATAGACCCATTTTGGTTTGGAACCAAAAACAACCTTCGAGATAAGATTTTTGATGGTTTGGCGCCAAAATTACAATTTGAAATTCAAGTTAAATTCACGTTGAAAATTAGCACATTTCTAAAATCTGCACCAACTTCTGGAGCCATAACTTTTAATCCGACCGTTGGATCTTCAATGATAATACATTTTCGGAAAGCTCTCGAAAAGACTTTTCTGCAAGTAGGCCTTTGGTGGACTACTTTGGCGTTTTCGCAAATTTTTAGGCCCATCCGGGATCGTTTGGTGCCTCAAACTGAGCTCGGAAGGTTTTTCAGGGCAAAAAGCAGAAATTGGAACTTGAATAACTCTCAAGTCGTGAATGATCTTGGCCTGATTCTTTCACCAGACTATGTATTTTTCCATTCTGAACCTTCCCATAAATTTCTGTCTTCCCACGACTTCAAATGCAAACCTACTAAAAATAACAGTTGAGCAGAAAAAGCAGAAAAGTAGTTCTGAAAGTTGGAAACTCTTATTTGACCAAAAGGGTATCCAGAAATACAAAAACATCTACAAAAAGAAAACAACAAGAACAAAAATGGAAATCATCTTTTGGGTGATGCAAGATTGCCCTCACACCACTGGATGCTCCTGCATCAAGTGTACAAGCCCAACTTCAAATAAACCAATTCATCACAAACAACCTTAGTTGCCTGAATGTTTGGACAACAAAAGTCTCCTAGCTTCATTGGAAATTTATGGTAACCAGTCTTGTGTTTGTTTCTGAACTGAAAATTAACAGCCAAGGCTTGATAAATAAACTCCATTAGGATGATCCTGTCACCACAACACCTGAGTAGAAAATGAGGGTGACCATCAAAGCCTACTAACTTGAAATAGGTGAATGTGGGGTATTGGATAAACCAATGTCCCCATTCATTCAAAAAAGCCATTGCCTCCTTGCTAAGCCTATACCCATCATCACCATTAAGTTTGTTGATAATGACTTAAAGAAAGGCATTATTTACCCTTCTATAATGTTGCTCTAATGCGTGCAAGGTGAGTTGGTTATAATACTCCCACACTCTCTTCTATCCTTGGGATTCTCCCAATATACCTACTATCTATAGTCTAGGAAAAATCCCCACTCAGGAAGCTACATAAACCACATAGGAGGTCATAAATAAATGCTTGGTTTCTCTCACCTTTATCATCTGATTGTGAATGTTGTCTGATACTATCATTGACTAGTCAAATTGTTGCCTCCCATCCAAAATAGTTTGAATGAAAGGAAACATCCATTCTTTAAATAGTGAAGCATCCCTTTTACCAAACACCCTAGAGAGGAACATGATTATATCTCCAATTTCTTTACTAAAGTTTGCCCTCTTAGGCTTGTCTAGAAGCTTGGTTAGAGATTTCTTCTCCACCCTCATCCAAGTCTTATTCATGTGAAACCTATGAACCTCTCCTTGTTATCATTGTAAAGCTTCAAAGCCTCTGCCTCATTTAATTTCCTAGGATTCTTGGGATTAGGTATATTAAAAAAGAATTTGATAATTGGAGGCGTGAAGTCAATAATGGCATTGCCCTTTACATCCACACACTACCTTGTAGTAGGGTTATATGCTCTAGCTGCTACAAGGATCAACTCTGAACATTGGACAGATAGGGGAAAGAGTGCAACATGTGCCAGTCCTGACTGAATAATCCTTTTTATCCTTCCTGTGACCTACTCCTCATTGAATGTCTCCTCATGCAATTCTTCATAGTTAAAATGACCCAAATTGGTGCGAGTAATATTAGTCCAGTTGGAGTCAATTTTTCTAGCTATGAGGATGGCCTCCCTATGCTTACATCTCAAGGTATATGGGAGTTGTTCCACTTTGATCTTCTTTGGCCTAACTCCTTGCCATGAAGTTTCACCTATCTGGCTCCTTTGAGAGGCCTCATCAAATGCTCCCAACATCTCTTAATACCTGTAGCAATTTCCTATATTAGATGAACAAAACATCTAAGCTAGTCAATCATACAATCACTGCTCCATCCTCCTATGATAACATTCACTTGGTCAAACTATGCCTTTATCAGAAGTGAAACCATTGAAGTATTAGGCATAAACCATATCTCCTATCATGTGGTGGAGCTGGTATCGAAATTGAAAATGGAATAAAATAGTGTCGAAAGTGGGATGGGAACCAGACTAGAACTGAAAAAGGTTCCGAGGTAGGATCGAAATGGGGACAGAACCAAAACATGGTCGGAGGCGAGACATGAATGGGAATTAGAACATAAACAAATGTTAGCTACCAAGTTCAACTTCCTCCCAGATCCTTCCAACCAGTAAAGATAGTCATCACAATAATGAATGGGAGTGGAATAATTCGAGCAAATGAAGAGTATTTAAAACAAGGCGGTCATATGAACACTAAACCCTAGGTCACATGGACCCCAAAGGAAAACTAAAAATAGCCTAGTTTATCCCTCCTACAACTCCTCCATACAAAAGTCATTAAAACCATGGAAAAGGTTATATTGTAAAACCCTAATTCACTCGATACCCTATTTTCAAAAACTAGGGTACAAAAAGAATCCATATGAACAACCCAAAACTAATGTAAGAAAATCAAAACAGGGTCTCAAAATGAAATACATTACCCAAGTAAGGAAACCCCTTCAAATATCGAAACCCTAGTCAAAACCAGAGCACAAAAAAATGGACCTGTCACGAAAGTGACAGTAGAACAAAAAACAAAACCAAGAACAACAAACGATAGACAAAAACCAAAATAGAACATAACAGAAAAGAAAGAAAGAAACACACAAAACCAAAAAGAAAAGAACAAACACCAACAAAGGAAACAAAAAAAAAAGAACAAAACACCTCCCGTGAATGCACCAAAACAACACACTCGAAAGAAGAACAGGCGAAATAAAAACAAAGAGACCTGCCTCAAAATGCTCCTCAGGATTGACTAGAAATTTAGCAAGATTCGCTCCGCAATTCGCCCCCACAATTAAATTGATTATCTTGAGACTTTCCTGGCCATGGTTTTTTAAAAAAATATGAATAATAATCACACTCAGGTAGTTTAAGCATAGTTAAACCTTTAATCATTAATTCATGTGTGCAAATAGGATGCATTAAATGCCATAAATGCGGTAGTTTGGGGACATAGCCAATGATGCGAACAAACAATTAAGTCAAGTCCATGGAACACCAAAAGGTAAGGTGAATGTGGAGCCAAGTCAAAGGAAAGATAAAGAAGCTACACAAAGTTCCCAATTTCACTTCCAACTCCAAGTCTGGACTTGACAAAAAGGGTTGACCAGCAAATGACAAACGAAGACAAGAGTAGAGACAAAAACCAAAATGGAACTTTCACAAAGTTTGAAGTTCCATTATCGTTCCATATCTGAACCTGACCAAAGGGAAAAGAACATAAGAACAAGGGAAGTGGGATAGGAGCAAACACTGGACCTGACCCGAACAACAAAGAGCAAGAAGGAAAAGGAGTGGAGTCAGAGTTGGGATGGGAACAAAAAATGGAGACTTAAAACTTCCCTTTGTGAGTTCTAGTCCCGGATCCACTCCCGTGCAAACCAACAAACAAAAACACAAGGAAATGACCAAAAAATAGGACAGGCCAACCGAAGTGTTAGTCGAAAACAACCAATGATACAAAGGAAAAAAAACAAAAGGGCGGAGTCAGAGTCGGAACAAGATCCGAACTTCAAACCTTGAAAGAGTTCCATGTTTAGATTTGGTTTCAAATCTTCCTTTGAAAAAACAAAAGAAAAAGTTAGGAGAAAAACAAAGAACTCCTAAGACCCAACCAAACAACCAAAGGCAAAAAAACAAAACAAAAAGGGGGACCCATTTTATTCCAACAAAAAATGGGGTGGTTATGCAAGGCATAGCAATAATCTATACAAGAATTTTATTTTCATCGATAAAAGAAGAAGAATTAGTAGAGAATTTTGAATAATAAGATAAAGTAGGAATTGTGAAAACATAGTCATCAAGGTCATAAGAAGTATGACACATTAAGAATGATATGGTAATAGTTATAAAGTTCCCTTATAATAAAGTGAAGGAAAATTGATGAGAAATACTAGAAGGTTTGAGATAATAAAAGAAGAAAGAAACCATGATAAAGATGCTATGAAAGGATGAAAATGATTTGAAGGAGTCCTTGTTTGAAGATTATGATAGAAAAAACAACCATGTATTGGGAAATGAAAAATAAATGGATAGTTGTAGTTTGGATGGTTATAATGACCTTATACTTATGATCAAGTCCCTATTGATGCAATGATGCTATAGAAGATAGAAGATAGAGCTATAATGAATATCTCTTCACCATTAATAAAAGGTAGATATAATTATAGAAAGGTGGAGAGAAATAGTAAAAAGGAGTTATAATAAAATAGAATAGAAGTCAAGATGAATTAGAGAAAGAGGAATATTAGAGTAATGAGGAGCATTAGAAAATATTAGAAGAGAGATAAATAAAGAAAGGGAGATATTGTGTTAATATTTGAACACATTTTTCATATTTTAAGATGCACAGTGAATGATGAAAAACAAAACATGGTCTTGATGTGTTGAACCTAACAAGATCATTCAAATTATTTATTTTAACAACTATAGAGAAAGCATATCACCCCAAGGAACAAAGAGACAAAAGGGATAATTAGAGAAAGGGAGAGCCCATGAAAATGGGAGCCTTATAGACAAGGGGATCTACCCACAACATCATCTTGTAGCTCCATGAAAGATAAAGTTCATAGATAGATGGAAGACCCTTTGCCATTGATGTTAAAGGGCAAGAGGTAGAGTAATGGGGTTAAAAGTTAAAGGAGAGGGTTATGATTCTGTTTGCATCAATTACAATAGAGGACGTTGTTGGAAATATTATCATTGATATCAAAGGTGGATAAGGTCGTTATTGATTCCAAAGCATTTAATGGGAAAATGCTAGAAATATTGTTTTGGTGTCAAAAAATATTATTGTTCACATTTTCACACTTAATTTTGGAATATTTAATGTTAAAATGAACTTAAGGTCACCTTGTTCTAGTGTTGTGATGTGTTTTATAAATTAAGATTAGGTCTTGGGCCCTTTTAAAGCTAAATAAACCTAACTTTTCCTTGATTTAATGTTGTAAAGTGTATTCATTTACACCTTCACATTAAATTTAGGGCCCTTGGACTTAATGTTTCCTTAATCTAGTTTTGTAATGTGATGTACATATTCACATTGGACTTAGGGCCATTTTAAGCTAAATAGACCTAATTTTGCCTTAATTTGATGTTGTAAAGTACGTTTATTTAAAATTTCACATTGTGTTTTGGCCCTCTTACATTTATGACCTTTATGTCATCACTAATAGGCCCCTCAGACCCTATATTATGCATCTCAAGGCATATTTCAACCAAAATCCTGACAAGATTAACAAATAAACTTAATTTCTTCAATCTTCGACATTTTCTCTCTCTAAAAGGCCTATGGGATCCTTATAGAACATGTGGCATATGAGTCCCATTTGGATCCTTTTTTGAGGTTTCAATAATAAATTAGGGTTTTAAATTCAAATTTATGAATGTTGGCCTATGGGATCTAATAAATGGGATATTAGAAGGATTGTCTATATAAATTAGGTTTGAAATCATTATTTCACTAAGCATTCATGATATCAAGTCAAGCACTCAAGAGTTAAGCATTTAAAGAATTTACAATTTGATCATCAAGAGAGCATTCAAGATCATTTCTAAGGAATTCAAGGGAAAATTCTTCATCATTTATTGTAGAAGATCAAGATCCATTGTCATGTCAAAGATATCAACCATCAAGCATGTTATTGAGCTAGTGTTGTGATGTTGTGTTCAAGATCCAAGGTAAAGCATTATTCTACACTTATCTGAAGATCTAGATCTAAATTCTTCATGGAATTTCATGTTAGATTTCCAATTTAGAAGACATCATTCAAGATATAATTATTCATGTTTCATGTCCTTATTTCGTTCTCTCATCATTTGGTTTAATTACCTAAAAGGGGTTTGACCTAGGAAAACCCATATCCTCTAACAAACAAGTCTTTTTTCTCTTTGATGTATTATTATAGGTCTATGTGTCTTGGATATTGAAGATCCCTTGAATATTAGGTTACAAGATTGAAGAAATTTGTTGAAGTTGTCCCCTTATTTCCAAATTTGCTATCTTAACAAAAAGTCATCTATACGTCCAAAATCAAGGTTTCAGGTCCGAAAACAAAGTGTGGTGGAAAGAGAGGAGATTGGAGAGTAGGATTAGAACTTAAAACCTTTAGAAAAAGCACATTGGGACTAATATGCCACCTTGTGCATATGAGTTCCAATATAACCAATTTTCAATGTTTCTAGAGATTGAGAATAAGCACTATCAGATTCTAGTTTTGGTGTAGAAAACCCAGTCTGGGACTAAATCACCCAAATTGGCATATGAGTCCCACTCATCTTTAAAATCAATATTTCCAACATTTCTAGTCCTCATTCATGCTTCTAAAATTTTCCAAGTGTACAATTATGATTTTTACAACTTTCTGTTCATATTTATATGCATTTCTAGGTCATCCATTCAAGTTTATTGCATCACTAGGTTTAAACATTAGATCTTGAATTTTATTAGTCTTTCCAAGCCCTAGCTTGGTGGTGAACCCCTCTTTTAGTTTATAATCAGACCCTAGGACAACCCTATTGTAAGATCTCTTTCTCCTTTTCATACTTAGGATTGAGATCTCTAGGGTTATCCTTGAATGAAAGTGTTTGAGTTTTGTTATTCTATCTGGGTATGTACAAGATCATGATGGACCAAAAAGTGGCCATATGATGGGTATATAGATGACGAATTTTTTTACCCAAAATTGATGAAACGAAAAGGGTTTTTAAAGGAGATTCTCAACTTTCCACCAATATAAATTGTGCTTTAGTTTGAATTTAATAAAAAAATATTATTCATTTTCTATTTGAATTATGACTAAAGTCCTGATTGATAGGCTGATTGAAAAACATCTACAACTTTCAAACGGTATCACATTTTTTGAATCTGAAATATGTGTCACATTCTATGCTTCACATACAATAATATTAAGAAAAAAAATTCAATTTCATGAAGTTTTGACCAAGTTAAAGTGGTCATACATACAATTTTTTATATTTTTTTAAAGTTGTAATAAAAAATTCATAATTAATTATTTACTTGGAAAAAGTATACAAAAAATTATGCATCGCATTGGGACATGAGTCCTCTACTTATATCTAAAATATTTTAAAAAAATATTATCATTTTATTGTTGTTAAGGTGGTTAGACAAACACCTACTTCTTACTTTTTCCTTGAAATTTAAGTACTACTGTATTGAAATTTCAAATTTTCACTGAAGATAGATTTTTTTTAAATAAACCTAGTAGTTTAGAAAGTACATTCAATTTTCTATAGATTCTATTCTTAGATACTTTTGAAATATTATAAATAACTTAGTCAAATTTTTATGTCAGGTTGCCTAACTCTAATTTTTCTAAATTTTTTGCCACTTAAGGGCCTATTTTTTCCATCATGGTCCTGCACATACCCATTTCCCAAGCATAAAACCAACAAAATACAACTTTTAATTTTGGTGAACCTGCATTTAGAACATCATTTTTGGTTTGGAGTGCATTATGATCCTTGATCTACCTTGCATTAACTTTTCATTAAGTTTTGCACTAGTTAATTTGCATCTATGGTTTCAAAATCTTTCAATTAGTGAAAGTGCATATAGATTACATTTTTGCATCTTGTATCATTGAAAATCATATGAAATCTACATTTGCATTTAGTTCAGAAATCATAGAAACCAAAAAGTATAGTAAATACTTGAAATTTCCAAAAAATTGTGAGAGAAAACTGTAACTTGGACTCATACACCCCTCTGGGTGATTTAGTCTTAGTCCAAATTTTAAACTGCCTTTTTTAGCATTAAAAGCCTCATTTTTGTGGTTACTAAGCTTGCTCGTAACATATAGTATCAATCTGGGAAGTTTTAGTAACTTATGTTTTATGTATATAGGTCAAATCATCCATGTAGTGTAGTCATCTTTTTTAAAAGAATTTCAAAAATTCATTTCATTAATAAAAATCTTCAAATATTTGGGACATTTGTTTATATTTTTGAAGAATTGCATAAATTAGATAGTTTACTTTTGCATGTTAGCATGTTTCCTTTTAAGAGATGTGGTTTTGATATGATTAGGAATGGATTGCATAAGTACATCCCCTCTAATGAGTTTAATTTAGAGTACAACAATGAGGTCATTAAGAAACATGTTATTCATCCTTCTACTATCTTTCATAGTTATGAGAACATCTTAGAGAAATCAAATCAAACCATTGACACAGTCCTTAATATTATATTGCCTATTGGTGAGAAAGGTATGATACAAAAAGATACATGCATAGAAAATCATAAAATCCATAATCAAATGGAATTAATTAAGCCTCTAATTGGCCCAAAATTGCACTTACAAGCCTAATTAATTACAATTTCTATTGGGGGAAGTGTGATTTATTATCATTATTAACACCCCAAAATTCTAAAATCTTTATAACTTAGGTCAGCACCCATTCACCCATGGGTTAATGGGTTCCATTTAAGTTGCAAATCCAAATTTCAAATATGCTTTTGGAAGTATTTTCATGATCCCAATTTCATATTAAAGTGGGCATCAACTTGTAATACTTATTTTTTGAGAAATTAGAAAATTGTCTGTAAAAGCAAGGTCTTTTTTATCAATTCAACATCTAGATTTTCAAGAGATTTCAATTGCAAGTTTTGAAAATCTAATATTGTGATCAAGAGCATTCAAGGGCAGATTTATTAGTAATTTATTGCAGCAATCAATATCTCAAGCATCATGTAAAAGTCTTCTTGCATCGTGCATGTTTTTGGAGCTAACATTGTGATGTAGGTTTCAAAGTTCAAGTCAACCATTCAAAGCATCAATTCAAGAATCAAGATCCATATTGATTGAAGCCATTTCATGCGAGATTAAGATAAATATTACAGATTTTCAAAGGTATATTCAAGGGTTTGGTGATTTTCAACATTGTATTGTTCATTCGTCATTCCTTTCACATTTCATTATTTCAATTAAAAGTTTGATTACCCGAATGGAGTTTGACCAAGGAAAACCCCATTCATAAAAAATAAATAATTATCCTCCTCTTGAGTTTGTGTTGTAGGTCTTAGTTTGAAGAAGGAATTAAGATCTTTTGAAGAGCAAGATTGGAAAAGTTGTCAAAGTTGTCATCAATTCACAAAAACTTACCTACAAATCCAATTTTTGACTTTTCAACACAACATCCTGGATCAAATGAAAGTTGCAGATTAACATCAGAGGGTCTCAAAAGTTCATTGAAAACCAAAAAAAGAGATCCATTCACTCATGGGAAAATAAGTACCAAATAGCCTTCTAAAACTTCCTTTTTCTAGCTAGTACACAATGTTTTACCCTTCTCAGATATAATTTTTTTTTATTGTTTATGTTAGTATTAACCTTTAAATTGTTGTTCTAATTTTGAATGGACATAATTGAGTAGAATTTCTATTTCTAGTTTCTCCCAAAGGTGTGTTTTAGGATGAAACCCCTTTCCTCAAGAAAAAGGAAATTAGTAGAATCCCTCATCGAGTTGACTCACCTAAGGGTTGTAAGTCAATTCTTTGTGTGGATATCATTTCCTAATGAAATAGTGAGAAATAGGTTTGTCTATTATCATTTTGGTGAACTCCACTCTCATAACATAACTTATTTTCATTGATTTAGTGTAGAAAAATGTATCCCTTTACATTTTCCAACTTGTTTGGGCCCTCCCTATTATAATTGGGCTTCTTTATGCCTTATTTGGTCCTATTTTGCATCCACAAGCCTTATATTAATGCATTTTTCTGAGGATAATTCTGACATTTAATAAATCATCCAATGTTTGAGGTTGTGTGTTCCTGATCTAGTGATTTGGGACTCATATCACACCTTGGGCATATGGGTCCCACCTATGTTTTGGGGCCTAATTTTAAACATTGCATTAAATAAGACACTTCTTGAAGTTTATGTTCCATGTTTATGGCACTGGTACTCAAACACCCAACTGGCATATGAGTCCCACTTTAACAAGGACCTATTTTGAATCCAAATCTTGGTGGGATTTTATTATCCTAGATTTGATGTTAGCTTGTAGTGTTGTAATTTTGGGAAATTTGGCATAAACAAGTATAAATACAAGGTTATTTCAGATAATTTCACCAAAGATTTCAAGTATTCAGGAATTACAAAAAATTTATGATAAAAAGAGAATTCAAGATCATTCAAGAACTGATTATCAAGAATTTTGGAGCATCAATTCAAGATTCAAGCATCATGTCAAAGTCTTCATGCATCATGTGTGTTTTTGAGTTAACATTTGTGATCTAGGTTTTCATGATTCAAGTAAGCATTACAGATAGATCCTTAAGCATTCAATCAAGAGTCAAGATTCACATCCATTGGAGCCATTTCAAAGAAGATTACAACCTTTGTTTTAAGGGTTTGGTGAGTTGCAACATTACATTTTTTCATTCATCATTCCTTCATGCTATTTCATTTCATTTCAGGGTTTGATTACCAAAATGGGGTTTGACCAAGGAAAAACCTTATTCCCTAACAAAACAACATTTTTTATCTCTTCATATGTGATTGAAAATTTATGTGTTTTGAAGGTTGAAGGTCCTTTCAAGACAAAATTGCAAGATTGAGAAAAGTTTTCAAAGTTGTCAAGAAGTTGTCATCTTCATAGAAACTCAACTATAGACTAAAATTTAGACTTTCGAACTTGGAGATCAGACAAGATTAAAGTTGTAGTAGATCACTAGAGGCTACAAAAGTTTCAGTCAAACCCTAATACTCGAGCTAAATCACCCCTCTGGGCATATGATTCCTAGTATACCTCTTTTTAGCAGTTTTCTATATATCCCGATTTGCCAGCAGAAGATTCTAGATTCTTCCTAGATTCCTATAGTAGGACTAAATTGCCTAGCCTAGCATATGTGTCCCAGTACACTTCAAAAAGTAGAATTTTAGAGTTGCAGACCTTGGTTGGAATCCATCAGCATACCAGGTTCCTTTCTGTCTAATTTTTATTTGTTCATTAGGGGTATGTGTAGGATCATGATGGGCCAAAAAGTGGCAATATGTTGGATATGTGGCCGACAACATTTTTTTAACCCAAAATTGATGAAATGAAAAAGACTTTTAAAGGAGATTCTCATCTTTCCACCAATATAAATTATGCTTCACTTTGAATAATTTAATAAGTAATTATTATCCATTTTCTATTCAAATTATGACTAAATTCCTAATTGATAGACTGATTGAAAAACATCTATAGATTTCAAATGGTGTCACATTTTTTGAATCCAAAACATGTGTCACATTCTATGCTTCGTATACTATAGGATTAAAAAAAGAAAAATCAAATTTCATGAAGTTTTGACTAAGTTAAGATGGTTAGACATATGAGGTTTTTATTTTTTTTTAAATTTGTAATAAAAAATTCATATTTAAATATTTACTTGGAAAAAAATTACAAAAAAATATGCATCACATTAGGACACGAGTCCTCTATTTATATCTAAAATATTATAAAAAAATTATTATCATGTTATTGTGGTTAGGGTGGTCAGACAGACACCTACTTCTTATTTTTTCCCTGAAATTTAAGTACTACTCCATTGAAATTTCAAATTTTCAACAAATAGATATCTTTTTAAATAGACCTAGTAGTTTAGAAACTACATTCAATTTTCTACAGATTCTATTCTTACATATTTTTGAAATATTATAGATAACTTATTCAAATTTTTATGTCAAGTTGCATAACTCTGATTTTTCTTTTTTTTTTGCCACTTAAGGGTATGTTTTTTCCATTATGATCCTGCACATACCCTTAGATTTAATGTTTTTAAGTTTCTAGGGTTTACTGCATTAGAGTTTGTATTTCTCCTTTGAATCTTCATTTTAATGGTGAACCCCTCATTTAATCACACCTAAGGAAGCCCCCTTGTAGTTATCCTTCCCTCAATTGAGTCACTTGGTTGAGAGAATATATAGGTTTTCCTAATGAGCTTAAGAGTGAAATAGGGCCCCAAAGTTGTTTTGTCTCCCAAAAGGTGGAAAACTCCTATTTTCCCTCAGCTTGGTTGTTTAAATAGGTAATTTTCTAATCTCTAAAAAAAATAAACATCAAAGGACAACAATTTCAAATTGAATTTGAATCATAGAAATGTTGTAAAAAACATATTAAAAATTAGGGTCCTAAACTTAATGAGGACCCATTCACCCTTGAATGGGTCCTAGGAGATAAATCTAAGACACTCCAATTCCAAGGAAATTTAATTAATGTTTTACAATTGTTTAATACAAGTTTCCCTTTTGAAAAATGGGATTAATTAGGCTTTTAAATGCATAATTGGACCAATTAGAGGCTTAATTGAGTCCAACTTATTAAGGCACCCAAACATAGTGTGAAAATTTAAAGGGGTACAGTTTCTGACACTACAACATTGTTCATGGGTACCTCACCAAACCTTATAGTTAGGAACCATTTCATTGTATTTATTGCACTTTTGTGATCTCCCCAAGTATCACTTAAGGGGGGTATTAGAGTGAATAATTTATCTATTCACTATAGCTTAAATGTAGTTAGGTTTATTAGGTTAGATAACATCTTGTCTAACTAAATATGCAACCTTTTAAGCCTCATTATTTGGTTATTTGGTAAACCTCATATGTTACCTTTTGCGGTTGGAAGAATTTCTATTACACCTCAAAGGTTACTTTTGTAGTCATTCAACACTTGTCATCAAGGTTCATGAATTGGTCAAATAGGTTGTTGTTTAGCACATTCCACATGATCCCATGTTTGACACATATAAGACACTTGTCTACTTCTTTGTGACATATCATGGGGAACTTGTCAATCCACATTATAAGTGGATTTCTTGTTCCTTGCATATATATGCATGGCTTTCTCATCATTGTATTTTGGGTTGACTAAATACATGATTTGCATTGTTCACTTGTGCTTGTTATTTTGTCTCATTGATTTCTAGGTTTTAATAAACAGATGATGTAATCCACCTTGATTATTTTTAGCTCTAGAATCATAGGTACAACCTATAAGAGTGTATCGTTGGTGAATATATTTTACGAAATGGCAAGGAGGCTTGTGAAATTGTGATACACTTTTAATTCCAAAGATTTATTTTATGAGAAAATCTACAACTTTGAACATTATCCATGAAGAAAAAAGAGAAAATTGGAAACAATACTCCTTATGAAATAGCTCTTGATCCTTTAAAGATACCACCATTTGAAAGAACCAATGACCATTATAGAAAATATTTTAGAGGTGATACAGGCATATGTCCACTTTAACAACTTTTAATTAAAGCCAAATTATTCTATTATTTTAAAGAGGAGTCTCCAACCTACTTTATCATACATCCTACTTATAATCATCTTTAGTATCATGCCTTCGAGGTTGCATTTTTTGAGAAATGAATTGTACCTATGTGATATATTAATTTCAATAGATATTTTTTTATTAGATTAAAATGGGAAAGTCTCATACCTATTACAAAATGACCATAATGGCCCAATGAGGGGGCTTACAAGAAGTGAGGCACCTAGAAAGCAAAAAGGAAACTGCATCTGAAAAACTAGCAAGAACAACAAACATAAAGCATAGAAGAAAATTGATAGGGAACTAGACCAGCAACTGGTCCCCTAGAAGCTGAAGGCCACTAATGGCATGCCACTCCTTAGCCAAGAAGTGGTGTTTCTTATCAAGGGTCAAGGGACCCTTGCATGCAGTTAGGATCTCCTCAGCACTAGGTGGAGTAGAGCTTCCCTCCTTCTTACCTTTTTAATTGAATGTTCTACATCATGACCAACCTTTATTGTCATTTTACCCTGAATTTTGTGTAGTTCTTGTTGAAAAACTTGAATTGTGACTATGGTTTTCTTGACAATCTCCTTACTATAATCTGCAATATCTTTGAAACACTTCAACGTTTGTATTGATTACATTGCATAGTGGCAATTTCCTGCTATAACTTAACCTTATCCCCCTCCATCCCCACCACAACTCTGAGTGCTTTGTCTTGATTTCATTAGATATTTTACATCTGTTAACAAATCCTTTTTTTTTGGAAGACAAAGGTAGGAAAATTTGATTATAGTTTTTGTTCCATTACCTTGGTTATAATCTTGTATATAATGTTACATATGTATATTGTTCTATAGTCTACAAACAATAAATATTCTAGTTTCTTAGGAAGCAAGGAAATATTTATGTTGTTAAAATGTTTTATATTCTTTTAAATTTTCTGGATTATTCAAGCAATTTAAAGATGTTAACATCCATAAAATCTCAACATGACTAAAAACTGATGTGTTCAAGACTTGTTTAAGCCTAGTGCTTTGTCTGAGTGTAGATAAAAGATAGAAAATTTGACTTTTTTCTATGGTAATTATGGATTTGAGGTAAGCATTGTCCACATGAATGACTAGTTGTGGGAATACTTTCAAAAACTTATGGTGAAATAGCTCAAGACAATCATTCCATAAAAAATGTGATTGAAAGAAGTGAACATCTTCTTTCTATATGTTTGTATTATTCATGAGGGGTCTATCATTTTGTTTTTTAGCATGTGAAATTCTATTTTTCCCATGTTTCACATTAGTGGTATTGTACAAAAAAAATGTTAATCTCTCCCAAGACTTGCAACACTAGTATCACTTCTCCTAGGTGAGAATTTGGTTGTATTTAGATAGTAAGGCTTTATCCTTGTAGTAGTTCTCTAGAGACATTCCTTTCTTAATGAACTTTTCATTTAGAGTCTCCATTTCTAGTTCGATCATTTCCTTCTCCTAGAAGAGGTTTTCAAATGCTACCTTGTTCTAGATCTTCAAATTTTCCTTCATGTATCATAGTTTGTTATAAAATTTAAACATTTTAAATCATATTATGTCCTACAGGTCAAGCAATTACTTCACTAAGAGTTCCATTAGTTCTAGGCTGTTGTACCACATTTTGTTGAAGTAGAACTAAAATTTAATTAGTGGATGATATACTATGAGTCTCTATTCTACTAGGAAGTGGTCCACAATTGAAATCATTCTGATTTAGGAAATAATGAGTAGTGAGAATTGAAGCCAATTTTCAGATAGTGAAAAAGTGATCTAAATTTTTTGGTGATGTTTGTAAAGAAAAATCTTCTATTGTTCCATGTTTATATCCCATTTCTTGGGGTTATAACTATGAGGTCGTCATCCTTAATGAATTATCTGAAATATTTGTATGATTGAGATGTTCTTCCCAAATTTTATATTCTTTTTAATTGAAAATTTTCTATGATTTAAATCTCTCTCTCCCTTTTGTAATGGTTTATATTTTTTTTAATAATATTTTTAATAAAATAATTATTAAAAATGAAGAGTGTATTCTTATTTTCACTTCTCTCTCTATCTGCTTATCATCCTAATGATGGATCATGGAGTATGATTAGAAACGTTGATGTAAAAAATTGCACACATTTATTCAAGAAACCTTGATTACATCTATCATGAACTGTGGAAACAAAATGTTATTAGAATAGTGTATTTCTATAGATTTATTTACTTATTTTAAATTTTAATTGAATATTTTTCTTAGACTTATGTTTTTTTATAATAGAGTTGGCATTTATCTTTTCCCTTATGTGCTTATATGGGGCTGGCTTAAGCAGCACATTCTAAGCGTTTACCCGCTTAGGTGGTTGATGTGGGGCCATGTAATCTGTTTCTAAGAAGTCTTGTAAACTGTAATGGTCAGCAGTCAGCCACCCAACTCCCGCCCATAAACAAATTCAAATCACCGTTACCGCGTTGCAGAAGTTCGAACAGATTAAAATAAAGAGAGCCTAGCATGGAATATTGTTATTGCAGTGAAACAGAAGGGAAAACCTCTGATAGACATGTATAGAAAATGTGGAAGCATAGACAAGGCACGTAAACTCTTTGACCGAATGCCTCAAAGATATGCGGTCTCATGGAATGCCATGATTGCAGGATATACGCAAAATTGAATTTGATGAAAAGGCTTCAAGAACTTTCAAGCAAATGCAATGGGCAAGTGTAAAGCCAGACTTCGCAACCTTTGCCTACACAGTCAGGGCCAGACTTTGCAACCTTTGCCGAAATTATTGATGGAAACAATATTGTGAGAGGAGTGATGAGAGATGCCTATTTCTATGTTGGAATTATTTTCCTTAGCCTTATTGTAGGAGTGAGAAATGTACTTGTCATGAGATATATAATAGAGGCCCTAAAATCTTGGATTTTCTTTTGTTTGGATGGGTTCTAAGATGCCTTTCTCATGAAGGCCTATTGATTTTCCTTGATGATGAATGTTTTGAAAGATCTAATTGTTGATGGGATACTTATTACTTTGTAAACAAGAAAAAATTCCATTTTTAGATGGGTAAGGAATAATGGTAGTTGTATTTTTCTTGACAATAACATAATTGGATTGAATAAAAATGTAGGAACCAAGATGGTAGGATTGCCATTCATGAATGGATTTAATAGGCATTATTAGATCTTGAGATGGTAAATAATCATGGAAGGGTTTAGTTGAGATGCTTGGATCATGAATTGGATGTGGACATGCCTGAGCATTGTTTGGAGAAAGCTCTTGATATAGATGGATTGGTTTGGATGATATAATGGGGGAGTGGTGTTTTATGTTACAAGTTAGTGCATGGAGGGACTCTTTGAGTTGTGCACGTGGATGGGAAGGGAAATTTATGTGTATATATGGTGAACTTAATGGATTTGATGGATTTGGGATAAATGATTGCATAATCAATGAGAGATTTGGACAACATGGAATCATGAATATTGTGGGATGGAATAAATTTGTTTTTGATTTGTGACCTGTATGATTCTTTATGAATATCACTTGGTTAAAATCCCCCCACCCCATCGCATCCCACCCCACCCCAAAAAAAAAAGATGAGTTGGATTATGAATTTTTTGAGGATGAAGGATTTGCAGAGGAGGTGGAGGCTACAAGGCATTCACATGAGAGAGTAATTTGAAATATGAATCGGTAAAACATGCTTTTTTTTAGTCAGATCAAATAGTTCACGCCCCTTGTCTATGCTTGCACATTTTACATACAAGTCTACTAGGGTAGTTGCAACTACAAAATCTGACCAAATTTCCATCCTTAATTCCTTGATTGCATACCCTATTACAAAACTCGCATTTTTGCACAGGCAGGGTGGCTGCAGGCAAAGTTTGCAAAGTCTGGCTTTACGCCTGGCCATTGCATTTGCTTGAAAGTTCTTGAAGCCTTTTCAAGAAATCCAACTCTGCGTATATCCTGCAATCATGGCATTCCATGAGATCACATTTCTTTTGACGCATTGGGTCAAAGACTTCACGTGCCTTGTATGTGCTTCTATATTTTGCATACATGTCTATCAGAGAGTTTCCCTTCCGTTTCGCTGCAATAACAATATTCCATGCTAGGCTCTGTTTATTTTAATCTGTTCGAACTTCTGCAGCGCGGCAACGGTGATTTGAATTTGTTTATGCACAGGAGTTGGGTGGGTGACTGCTGACCGTTACAATTTACGGGACTGCTTAGAGAACGGAAACGAGGAGTTGGTGGAAGCAACAGATTACATGACCCCACACCAGCCACCTAAGCAGGTCAACGGTTAGAGTGTGCTGGTTAAGCCAGACCGCTTATATGTCTATTTTCTACCATTCCACATTAGTCATTCTTAAACATTTAATACATTCAATAGGAACATCTAAACTTGGTGCAATAAAATTAGAATAATTATATGTCCATTATTTGGTGTAGATGAAGTATGAGCTTCTTATTTGTCATTTTACATTTGAACCCGATGATATGTAAGTAGAGCTCTTTGATGTGTTGACATCAATTGAATTTCTTCATAAATTAGTTGACTATGAAGAAAAAATTACGTGAATGGTAACATAAGTGGATTAAAAACTGAAGTAGGAAAATTCAGACTCTTTTGTACAGATGTGTAAATAGCCCTCATTGAGAGACTATCCATTTCCTGGATGACACGGAGAAAAGCTTTTGTTTACACAACAATAATATTGACAACAAATTAAGATATTTTAATGGAGGTGGAGGTGGGGGGATGGTTGTCAAAGAGGTACTTGGTGATCCGTAAATGTTGGTCTCACTGTTGCCATTGCATCAAAAAATTGACCTTTTAATGTCTGATATAACCATCAGAGTTAACAGATTCACGGGAGGCAGTTAAGCCATGTCATGAATCCTGAGGCCAACAATCTCCCCCTCAGCATTACCCCAGGAGATTCAAACCTGGCACCTTTGAGTCTGATACCAATTGTTGGCTCCACGGTTGTCGTTGCACCAAAAAAATGACTTGTTAAAGCTCAATACAACCGCCAGAATTAACAGATCCATAGAAAGTGGTTAAACCATGTCACGAATCCCAAAAGAAATACTGACCATTTGCCATCAGTGAAGCTCCCCCTACTACATACTATTTCTCTGCTGGACAGCAAACATAAGTGCCCTTCATTGCACAACAGTTATTTCGACAGCATCCTCTGAGGCTGGTGCTAAAGTGGTCGAAGAGGTGATAAACCAGTTGAATATGAACTAAATACATAAATGGTAACATAAGTGGATTAAAAACAGAAACTGGAAATCCCAGACTCCTTTGTACAGATGTGTAAATAACCCTCGTCGAGAGACTATCAATTTCCTGGACAACAAAACGAAATGCTTTTCTTTACACAGCAATAATATTGACAACAAAATAAGATATCTTAAAACGTAGGAAGCGGCGGTGGCGACGGTGGTCGAAGAGGTGAAATAATTTATTCTGTATTTTATTTAACTTTGTGGAAATCTGTCGACTGTTTTGTGGATATATTTAACTATATCTGCGTTGAACAACAAACGGAACTGCTTTTCATTGCACAGCAGTTATTTTGACAGCATCCTCTGAGGCTGCTGCTACGGTGGTTGAAGAGGTGCCAGCTGTGTAGAGTGCCAACCAGGGCGTTTCGCTGCACAGTTCATGAAATACAGATTTAGGGTACAAAACGATAGCTAAATACAAAGTATAATGAAAGTAAGGAATATTTACATACAGGAAGATCCCATGCGGGTGTTCGTTTTACATATCCATAGAGTTCTGAGTCTGCATTCCAAACAATTATTTAGTTTAAACTAGGAAAAATGTTAGAACGCTTAGGAAAACGTAGAGATTACAGATAGTTAAACATACCCGAACTTTGATAGCCATTTGAAAATGTAGGGATCTTCTGGTCTTCTGAGAGATATCGACCTTCACCACCATCACAGAAGAACACCAGCAGTATAAATCCGCATAACACAAGAGAATCCATTTTGAGAGCCATGGTGTTGTTTCAAACTTCATATGAACTTCTAAAACAATTTCTTGCAATTTATAGCGAATGTATTGATTCCACTGACAAAGGGGAACGTTCGGTCTTTGCACTAAATTTTATAAAAGCTGTTTTTAATAGATATTTTATTAAAGATACTCTTTAGTGGCGGGTGACATACACTTAGTGGTGCAAAAGTTGAACGGCTAGAAACGGCTGACCTTGACTAAAGAATCGTGTTCACACTTTCTAAGGACTTTTTGCATTGAATATGATGTTCATTGTTGAATGAATCCAAGAAGGCAATGCACGTGTTTAATATGATGAAAGAAATTTTCTTTCTTTTCCTAAATTCTAATCGACCTTGCACTAGCTTCCATGATTATAGAGAAGTATCATTGTCAAATAAATGGAATTGACTATTCTATAGTGACTTGGTCATAGCGCGTTAAAGAAGTTTTAATATATATCGAAAATTGTCATTGCATATGGCAGTATCAACCATATTCACCATTCATAAGAGAAAGAATTTATTTATCATTGCAGTTTGTCGATTCATTTGATAATGGAATTTAATGTTTTTTTTTTATCGATTTCTAATAGTGATTATTATAGATGCAAAAAAACTCTCATGAAACTGTTGCAACAACAATTAATATGGATTGTGGAAATTTGATATCATTAACGAGAGAAGATGTCAAATTTAGTTAGAGAGATATGAATTACAAGGGTTTTTTTGTCAAATGTAAATAATCACAATCTTAGAATTATCATCCACAAATAATATTAAAGTATATTTATGTTTATGTTAATGTTAGGTTTTTTTTAATAGATTCTCATAAAATGGAAAGAATGACACTTTGTTGATAAGCCAAATTTACAGTTTGCTAAATTGAATAAAAAATATTTTAAGTAGATCTCATTAATTTTCCAGCTAGTATAATAAAAATCAAACATTCTAAAAATATTCATCAATTAAGTAAAGCATCTTAAATCATATTATTCTTAATGTTTTAAAATACAAACATATCTGTTTGGTTGAATGTAAAATTTTGTAGTCATAATATTCTTCTTATGTATTCAATGTGTGTTTTTTCTTTCTAATCCCCTTATAATGCATATGCAAAATCGATAAATAATTATACTATTTAAAAAAAAAGGAAAGCCTACTTGTTGATGTTATTGTCTAGATATTAAAAGGTAAATAGAATAGATATGTCAAACCTTGAAAAATAATATTCTATTTGTTTTACCTCAAAGGATATTTTATCTAAAATACCAAAAAAAATTATTACCTCATATATCTCTTATTTTAAATTATATGTCCAAATTCAACAAATGAATACTTTCCATACAGAATTATAATCTGTAATGTTAAGGAACCTATAAGAGAAATGAAGAAAATAAACATAGATACATGAATAAATAGGTGCAGTAGAATATGTCATATTATCTTCACAATACCACTTTGAGGAACCACCTCCCAATAGACCACACACTCCAACTAAAACTATCCACCAAACCTTTCACTTGCAAAGTTACTAAAATAAAGGGAGCCTTGCTAGGGATAACTATTAATATCCAATACATTTTGGATAAGTACTATTATATTAATTTATCACATTCACTAGTTACAAATAACATATGTACACATTATTTTTCTAACTAATATACAATACCTATAATAGAATTATGGTTCATATCATTGCATCCCCATTAGAAAATATTTTCCAACAATATTCATAAAGTCGGGATGATGCTTTCTATCTACTATATGGCATCCTCATATGGAGACCATTCTATTAGTCTAGATTCTTCTCAATGGAATGATTTTTCTTATTAATATTCTTGATGTGTTTGCTTATTAAGATTATTGATATTTTTGTCTATTAGAGACTATGGTTACTGCTAGTGTATTCTATTCTAGTTAGGCTAACTTAAACCTAGTTAGGTGTTGCAGTTGAACCTTAATTCATTCCCCATGAGGTGTCAAGGTTGTTGAGGTGACTTGAGAGGTGTCCAATCCCTCTCAACACCTCTCCCTTGCACAGAGGAGAGTAACTTGCCACCATTGCAGAGTGGGGAGTCCTCTCCTCAATCCATGGAATGTGATTGCCTATTCTTGTGGCATGAGTTTGTTCATCCTCATTATATAGTTTGAACTCATTGTTAATTTCGTCAGCTAAATGCAATCTTATGCATTGTTCATGTGCTTGTTTCTAATCTCCTAGATCTTCCTAGTTTCTAATATGGTAGTTTCAGACTGTTAGTTGAACAATTTTATTATTTTTAATTCAAATCAACCCCAACCCTGCTGTGCTTGAAGGCTACGTTCTTCCATTGTGGAGGCACGAATTGGCTTTGTGAGATCTAGCATCAAATCTTGTTTGCTCGTTGTGCAAATCGGGTTTGCATCTCTGCGTTTTTTCTTTGTTTCGGTTGTGTTATTATTTGACATTTCTGTGTGTATATTGTTTGCTTCGAACGCCTACAGAAGGCAGTGTTTGGACGCGAAAGCAAGGACACCATCGGCTCATTGCTTGCAAGCAACGAATCTGCAATTGTGGAACGTCGTGGACGGAGTTCCTCTGCACACAGAGGACGTTTTGGACATTGCCAGCCTTGCCATACTGCTGACTGCCCATACAAGGCGTAATCGGCCTGTCTACTGAGCACTGAAGCCTTTCTTCCAACGCTAACGGCTGCAGGTCGAAGCTCGACCCCTGCCAAAGCCTCACACAGCGGCACTTTGGCCTCTTCTCTGCCACATCGACCTCACGAAGTCGCCTCACTTGTTTTCAGTGCCACACGGCGCCCAGCCCGCCCAAGGAAAAATTATTTTTAGCAAGAGTTTGTGTGTAGGTTCGTGAGATTTTGAGGTGGGAATAGGAGGCAGAAATCGTAGATCTAGGGACGCCCATGGACTGCCGAGAGGCACGATTTCCAGATCCATGGATTTGCTTTCCGTTATTAATCACTGCTCAAGATTTTGAACGGTGGCGTGAAGATCTGCAGGCCGCACACCATTTGCTCAAACTTGTGCATAGTAGGAAGGAGGAATTTGTGGCAAAGGCATGGGTTGGGTCCAGTAATCTTGCCGATTTGTCATTTTGTAGGCTGCTAAAATACAGTTTAGAGCGCCATATTTGGTGGGAAGCTGCTACCATTCGGACTCTTCACCAAAGCAAATACCAGCAACAGATCATATGTGCCTTCCACCCGCGATTATTCATTCCTGCTGATAGGCACGATTTGCAGCCAGTTTGGCATGATTTGCGGGCTCACCTAGGGCATGATTTTGAGATTGGAGGCCCGATTTGTGACTATATCTACATCTTATTTGTGTGGGGTGTGATTTGAGGGATAAGGGTGTTTGTAGGATTGACCTATGTTTGATTACAACCTAGTTGCATCGAAATTAGTGGGTCAAGTCAATCACTGCCAGTTTGGCTTTTGCATGTAATTATTTTCTCTTCTTTTATAGGCATTTTTTAAAACTGTAAGTGCAAGTGAACAATATTTGTTTTTCACAATGATAAAGTGCCAAAAATCAAGGGGGATTTAGTAGAAATTCATGCACTCAATTTATAAAGTGTTGCTTTTTTGTATTTTTCTTTGCAGGATTATGCAGGGCATTTTATAATTAATGAACTAAAATAAAGTTCCAAAGGGGGTAATTATCTAGTTTGAAAATGTGAATTAGAAATCATCCATCTGTCATTAGTTTGGGAGAAAGAAACTGTAAGTCCTGGCATGATGGAATTCTAAAGCATTACTGATGAATTTATTTATTGCCACATTTGTTTGTAATTATTCCTGAACCTACTGCATATTGGCAAAAATTTGTATGGGAAAGTATAAATGATCATGTCTTAAGATTAATCGGTTTAAGTGTTGGGGACCACACATCATGGGCTCTATCACACATTGAGTGGCCTTGCACTCTTTGGACCAATCTATGGGAAATATATGGAGATCCCACTGAACCTCCATTCCTAGATAATCTTGCTATAGACATGCTTTTCTCCCATGATAATGAGGATGATCCTTTGTATAATGATGATACAAAAGAGGAACTTGATTATTGGAACAGTCTTGATTGTCTTGATGACACTGAGACATCTCTTTCTATTTCTCCTCTTTCTACACCTCATATATTGGCTACTATTTAGTCTCCTCCACCTGCTATTTCAACAAAGACTTTGGCTTCTTTGAAGGCTACTTCAAATTCTCTTCTGTAGGTTCACTCTTGTCCTCTTGATCAGTGAGATGCCATCCTATTAGACATTCATCATTTATTTGCAGAGTCTCTCCTTCTTGATCATGACAAAAGCATTGAGGACATTTGTCTTCTTTTTGATGTCAACTTCATTGAAGTCGCACCAACCTTGTCTTCTTCAGATATTCTTGCTCTTGCCTTGCCTACTTAAGCTTCTATAGTGATAGTATCATATTCTTATGGTTCTAGTTATCATCATACACCTATGATCCCTGTGGTCCTTTTTCTCGAATCTTTGTCACAAATCATCTTTGGCTTGGAGATCATTGAGCATTCTATGAAGACATTATGGGAATCATCAATGTCTTTGGATCTTGTGCATAATTCAGAGACCTTTATACTTCTTTCTGCATGTTCCTATCAAGAATGGGAACATTATTTGCACACTTTTTTAGTCCACCTTCTTCCTAAGGGGAGAAATGTGGTTCAACATTCATGGATTCTCTTTAGCATACTTCATCGAACATCTATGCACACTACAACATATCTTATCGGGGGCTTCCAAGTCTCTCTCTTTCTCTCCTATGGGCAGAATATCTCTTGTACTTTTGTGATAGAAGTAGTTCTTGGGGGGTCTTAAGTCCTCCTTCTATCTCCCTTCTTTCACTTGTACAGTTTTTTTGCTTTCTCTCTTTTTGGAGTATAGTTTTTTCCCACAGGGTTTTCTATCTTTCTCCATTTTTGAGATTTTTTCATTGTGCATGGGTACCTCTTCTAGCGAGTAGCCCAGACCCATTTCTACATACCCACCTAAGTTATGCTTAAGGGGGGGTGTTAGTGTATTCTACTCTAGTTAGGTTAACTTAAGTCTAGTTAGGTGTTGGAGTTGAACCCTGACTCATTCCCATGAGGTGTCAAGGTTGTTGAGGTGACTTGAGAGGTGTCCAATCCCTCTCAACACCTCTCCCTTGCATAGAGTGTTGGATGAGGAGTCCTCTCAATCCATGACATGTGATTTCCTATTCTTGTGGCATGAGTTTTCTCATCCTCAATCTTTATAATGAGGGTTTGAGCTCAATGTTAATTCAGCTAGCTAAATACAATCTTATGCATAGTGTTCATGTGCTTGTTTCTAATCTCCTAGATCTTCCTAGTTTCTAATAGTTACAATAAGATGGATCCCTTATGATCTAGTTCTTTTATCATTATTTGCATTCTTGTAGCATGTCCAACCACTTTCTTCAATGAGACATGAAACACTATAATTTTTTCAACACAGGATGGATTACAAGTTTGTACAAAATCAAATTGGTGCAATTACACTACTTAATTAGGCTCATAAGTGTTGGAAATGTTGTCATTAATGCCAAAGTGTTTAATGAGAAAATGCTACAAATATTGTGAATGATGTCAAAGGTATAAAAAAATTTAATGTTTGATGTCAACGAGTTCATAGAGAAAATATTAATAGAAAAAACAATTACCATCATTATCATTGATGTCAAATGAGATCAATGTCAAAGAATAATTAATATCATTTAGATTCAATGAGAGAATTTAAAATTTACAAGAGTAGCGATTTTGTTTTAATTATATGTAAAAATAAAAATATTAATATGATTGACCACCAAAGTAATACCAAAGATAGCCAACCAAGTATGTTCCATGGTATATTAATGTGACTGCCCATGGAAGAGGTTAATGAAAAAGCAGAAAATTAATTATTTATAAAAGATAGCAATTAACATAAGCATCAAATATATGATATGCAATTATTATTAGAAACAATAATTAAGGTTGGAGTATATCAATTATGTGGTATATTGAAGGGAGTGAATTATTCATGATTAAATGAAGTTATCAAAGGCAACAATATGTAACATGTAGAAAAGGAAATTTCCAAATTTAAAGAACACATATTAAAGATCAATAACATTATTAAAAGAAACAATTAAATTAGCTAAGGAAGCGATGCATTTAAGATTGAGAGAGGTAAAAAATAATAAAAGAGGTTGATTAATGCAAAAGGAAGTGATTAAGATCTTGGAAAGGAATTAATTAAATATAATGAAAAGACATATTTTAACAAAGATTTATTTCCAATGAGTGAATTCTCCTCTCTTTAGAAGAGGTGTGAAGAAGATATAAAGTGATGGAGGATTGGGAATCAAAACAAATAAGAAAAAAATTAATATTTTATGAGTTTAAAAATAGATAAAAAAAAGGGGCATAAATGAATAGTATATCAAATTCATATTAACTAATATATGTAGCTTATGTGTGAAAGACAATTGCAAATAAATATAACTAATACATGTGAAAAACAAGAGAAGATTGTAAAGAGAATTAGAGAATAATGTAAGGAAGAAATTTATGTAATGCCATGATTATGATCAGTTTTGTATAAATGAACATGATTTGGATTAGACTTGAAGGGAAGTGTGATTATATTTGAAGTGAAGATTGTTATTGATTATGGATCATATTTATGTGGACTAGACTTGTGTTTTTGATGAAGTATTTTGTTATCAACATTGAAGAATTAAAAGGATTGAAGCTTATTAAGTACAAGTTAGAGCCTCTTGTTAGGCTGGAGCTTAGTTTGTGTCGGGGTTGGAGCCTGCAATAGGTTGGAGTCTATCAAGTAGAGATTGGAGCCTATTACAAAGTTGGGGCTTAGTTTGTGAAGAGATTGGAGTTTGTAATAGTAGGTTGGAGCCTACAAGAAGAAGAAGATTAATCTATAATATATAAGCATAATTATGTCATGGTTTTTCTTTGCAAATAGTTTCCATGTAAATCATGTGTTCACATTGTTTTCTTAATTTCTAGATATTACTTGAATGTTCTCAATATGTTCTTAATTGCTAGATCTTACTTGAATGTTCTCATTGTTATTGGTTAAGTTTTGAAATGTAAGAGATTGTTATATAATAATTCACCTCCCCCCTCTAAGTATCATCATATTGTCATCAATTGGTATTATAGAGGGTTCTTTCAAAAATAGGCTAACCATTAGAAGGGGAATCTTAAGAGCATATATGGGATGAAGAAGAGGAAATAAGAGAAAAATAAATACTAAGTAGAATGTTGATCAACTAGCACAAATAAAACCAAATTAAAATGATGTGGTGGTAGTTGGAATACACATGGAAATAGAAAATAAAGATGATACATTTGAGAAGGAAGATAACCCTATGAGTAAAAGAAAAGAAAAGTGAATAGGGGATGAAAATATTGAAATAGATTTAGAAGAATAAAATTATGATGAAAAGGTAGATATGGAGTTAGAAAAAGAGAATTCATCTAAACAAGAAGGGACATTTAAGGCATAAAAAGGGATGAATAATTCAAAACATGAATCAAGTGATAGCTCGAGATATGAATCATATGTAAAGGAAGACCATGTTGATAAAAAGGCTAAAGAAGAATCTGACATGTATACAAAGGTAAGTATAAATTTTTTAGTTGTGATAAAAATGGTTATTATGTTTTTGAAGTGCAGGTCAAAGGTGAAGAAAAAAGAAAAGAAGAAAAAGATTCAATAAAAGAAATACCTTTCATGGATATAAAAAGAAAAAGGTGATAAAAATGAAGGAGATGAAGAAGAACATGTCGAAGAAAAGAAGAATGAGGTTAGTGAAAAAGTGGATCTTGAGGAAGGAATTTATCTTGCATATGATGATATTCATTCAATTAAAAGAAGAAAGTGAATCTGAGGCGAAAGTTTCACAAGACCTTGGAGAAGCAAAAAGGATGATTGAATATCTAAAAGTCAAAATTGAAGAAGCAAAGAGGATCAAGGAAGAATTGAGAATTCAATTGAAGTTAAAAGAAAAAGATTGTGAGGATTATGAGTTTAAATTAGTTACTTCAAGCTAAAATTATAGAAATCAAATTCCAAGCAAGAAAAGAGCCTCAAGGTTGATAAATATGCTGAAACAGTGGATGATAGAATAGTGTGATATAAGAGGGATTCACTGCAAACAAGTATCTTTGTTCTCAATGGATAACTAGGGAATGAATTTCCCTTATACACCTCAACAATAGCAAGTAAAAGAAAATGTATAGAAGTATACTCGAGTAGTGTTTCAAAGAAAGCTACTTTAGATCTTGAGAGAGTGAAACCCTGAGATTTCTACCTTAGATGAGCGATCTCTCAGCCAAAGAACAACAACACAGTTTTAGGATCACAATGTAGTATGTTGGCATCCTACGCAACAAAGGGCTCAGGAGCTCAAGAATACGGAACTAGGTTTCACTTCTAAGCTCATATCTAAGACGTACTAAGAAAAATAAATGAATAGGAATCTAGAAACTATAACAAACACAAGGGGACTTGGAGAGAGCTTACCTTTTACTAGATGTTCAACTCTTCACCAAGCTCCACTTTGCACCTACACATAGAAGAACAAGGGGAAAAGGTTGGGGCTGTATAGGGGCTTGCCTCAGTAAGACCCCCATTTTGGTGTTCCCACCTCCATGAGCAACCAAGTTGGAAAGGAATGCAAATGAAGTAAACAAAGAGTGTGGTGAAAGCAAAACCCGCTACAGGAATAAAACCCACACCACAAGATAGTAGATAAACAAGTGGGAAAGGAAAGTGAGAGAGAGAGCATTACCCATAGGCCTAGACCCTCTTCAAAGTACAAGGAAACACCATTGTGTGCTTGCTTGAGAGATGTTGCTGCTAGAATGACCTCAATCCAGCATGGCTTTGCTTGTGAGAGTGCTCCTATCAAGGATGAAGAGAGCTCAAAGATGGAGCAAGTAGTAAGAGAGCTTGAATAAATGACTTCCAACCCAAAAATAGAGCAAGAAAGGTGTTTTGAATGCATGCAAGGGTGGTAAAGATCCATTATGTTTGAAATCCAACTACTAGGACACATGTTGAGAGAGTCAAGATTCTAGATTCCCTGTTTCAAACTCAAAAAACCACTAGGACACTAGCACACTGCATAAAAATCTATGTGTTGTGCAAGCGTCCAAGGCCTAAATTTTCAAGAAATGTGTCATCAAGCTTCTATTGCTTTGCCACAAGTCCACATGGAGTTAGAATCACAAAATTTTGATTCATGCAATTTTTGTCACTAATGCTCTAAGGTGACATAAATGCTAGGAAAAACTACAAAAATGTGGAATTGCCCCTGGGTGCAATTCTATGACATTTCATTTTGTCCCCACTTTAGTGGGCTCAATTTTGGAAAAAAATAACCTTACTAAAGTAGAGAAGAAAAAATCCACCTTAATTTTGAATTTTATAGATTTGTGTGCCAAGAAAAGGGGCCTCAGAGGCCATCGAAGTAGAGCTAATCAGTATTGAAGGTGCCCCCAACATCTAATCTCAACAAACAACCACAAAATAGTCATGAAAATTTGTTCAAGACTTTAACATGCAATTTAACTCTAATTTTGGGTTTGCCTAAAAAAATCAAAAGAAGCTACAACAAATAGAAGAATGATCAAGAAAAAGTCGTTGATTAAGAAGAAAAATATGATCAAGAGGTGACTATATGCCCCCTCTTGAGTTTTCCCCTAGCTTGGTGGGGTAAATTTAGGAGAAATTGGGGAGCCACAAGCTCTAGGAAAAATGGGCCCCTGGGGCCCTATATATACCTAGATGGGCCCCTAGAAGGGTCATTTTCACTATTCACTGTGAGCAAATTGTTGACTTTTGTGAGAGAAAAGTTAGAAAAAGGCCTAGTAGGAGGGAGTACGAGGTGTTGAGGTTGGAGAAGTTGCACAATGACATTGTTGAGTGTCACATAGTGGTCCAGATGAGCCTCTAAGCATTTTTTTTCATGAATTTAAGCTCATTTTTAGCATTTTTTTATTTGGTGAGGTGTACATGCATCTTTTTTGGGCACATGCATCCAAAAAATGTGTTATCATCCAGAGTCTATGCCAAGGTCCTAAATTTGCACTATCATCTTAGGGATGTGTTAGCATCCTCAAGGTGACTATGGGGGATAGAGATGCATGCACAACACACAGATGTCTGCATGGTGCACATAAGTCTTAAAAAATTATTTGTTTTCATAATGAAATTCAATGTTCTAACTTAAAAATTTTCACTTTTGCAAGAGTTTCCATAGATTCGTGAGCATCTACGAGGGCAAGCATTCTGACTCATTTCTAAGCATAGGGACCATCTTACAGATGACAAGGTTACACATCTGGAGTGGGTTAGTCTTTAGCATGTGTTCACCATGCCAGAGATGCATTATCATGAGAGGATGCTCAAAAAATTGATGGAGTAGTGGGATTCCACCATGCCATCTTTCTAGCTTCCTTGTGGGGAGATGACTATCATGCTCGATGATGTTTAGTGGATCCTCAGACTACCCATTTGTGGATGGCGGGTGGCTCTAGATGATACCCAATCAACATAAAAGTAGAGGGAGAGAGTCCTCTACTAGACTTAGGGTGGATAGACGATGATGAGAACACAAGCCACATATACACACACTGGTACGACCAGGTGAGGACCATTGTAACACTACTGCACTGGGATATGGTCATGACTATCGCTTTCTAGATCATGATAGATGGGCAAGGGTCACACCTACATGGGGACCCTTTCCATATGATCAGAGAGATGGTTGAGCATAAGATAGTTTTTTCCTAGGGGTGCAACATGTTAGCACACCTCTACTAGAAGTTAGGCTGGTATATGCACTATGAGTACCATAGCCTCAGTTCATGGACACTTTTGTAGGTGTGGACCTTTTCCCACATCTTGTGCACTTAGTCGGTCAGTTTTCCCTAGCAATGGTCATATCACATCCCCATGGCCCATTGGTATGACATGCACGGCTAGTGGAGATTCAATGATTTACAGTTTTGGCTATAGTTTGGCACTCTTACTATGGATGGGGTCCAATGAAGACCTTACAATTTTTCAGATGGGTGGATGATAGCAGGCATTTGAGGAACCTATAGTGGGACCATTTTTTGTTGGGTCATTGTGACTATATCATAGTGCCATACTATTGGAGTCGAGTCATGTGACAACATGGTCATCATCAGATGATTCTACCAGACATGTCCACATATACTAGGTTCTATAGGAGTGTAGTGAGGGTAAGGGATCACCCTCACCCTATCATCACCAATTTTGTTCCCTTTGATGATGATGAGCCTGACTAGGATTAGTCTCCCATAGCAGTGGCATATAATGTCTAGGGTGTTATAGATTATGTGAGGTGGTGAGAGAGGCACCATCCTGCTCTTATGTTTGGTAAGGGTGCCCTAAGAGGGGGCCCTAGTCTATAGGGAGACCTACCACCCTAGTCTCCATAGGGTAGATGAAAAGGGTGCTAGTACGCGAGCGAGGAGGAGAGGGAACAAGAGGAGGAGGCGACACCTTAGAGATTGAAAGGCGATGGAGGAGATTAGACCCCCTACCGGCTACCCCTATCTTGTTGGTACCATTAAATCGCACTGTTCCAATAATAGTGGCCCTGACATCACTAGGAGTGGCTACCAATGCCAGCAACATGGGATCCAACACCACTCCTCACCCTGACCCCACATGGTAGCCAAGGGCTCTAGGTATACGAAGATATTTGATTTTTAGTGCAATCATGACACACAAGTCAACAATAAGAGATTTGTACTCAACGATGTTATTGGTGCAAGGAAAATATAATTGGGAGGACAAAGGGACCACTTTACCTTTGAGGGATATCAAGAACACACTTGCTTCAGAACTAGTTTGACACCTTGATCCATCGAAATACATCTTCCATTCAAAGTTGTAATTAATTGTGAAAATATTCTCATTAGGAAACAGATCCAACCTTTGGAAGGAACAGGATGAGGGAGCGTCTACCATTTGATCGACAACCACTTGACCCTTTATTGATTTCTAAGTAATTAATTTTATATCAAACTCAGAAAGCAACACAGTCCATTTTTCTAATCTCCCAACAAGGTTAGTGCTAGAGAATAGATGCTTTAAGAGATGTGTTCTTACTATGACGTGTGATAGGAGGCTGTGAACAATCAAAGATTCTTGCACGAAGTGTAGGAATCAATCACACTGTTTGTGATGTTGCAGGAAGCAATCACAGTTTCCTGTGCTAGGCCTTGGCATAGACCTCCTTGGTGAAATTTTTGTTCCACCCTAACCTATAGGAACTCAATCTTGTCTAAGTTCCCCTGGTTCTCCTGCCAACCTCACTATCTTGTCAAGTTTGCAACTACCAAGCCAAATCTTGGTGCTATGACTCCTTTCTTCCTTAGCCTTTTATGCATCCAAAAGACTAATCCTCCCTCAATACATGAATGGATCTTTAGGGGTGAGGGAATGTTTTCCAAAGCTCCAAAACAACCTCCTAGGGTTCCTGAAACTTCACTTAGACTCCATCTTACCAACACTTGCATGAAGCCTATTCCATAGGTTTGACCCTTGAGCCACTATTTGGTCTCTGAACAGGGGTAAATTGCTTTTCCCTCCTAAACCCACCAAAGAAACATGGTTCTTGGCTTAGGAAATGTGTTTCCCCTACCTACACCTTCAATATTTCTAGGGTCTTGGCTCTGTCCAGGCCGTACTCTGCCCTCATGCAAACACTGCCCAGAAAACTAGGGTTTCTAACTGTTCAGAACCAGTTTTAGGACTGGTGAAAAGTTCTCCTCCTAAATGGATTGCTGGGCTCTCCTCCTTGGACCATACATGGCCAAGACCTTCCCCTAAATTCTCCAAAAATAATTTTTTGAAAATCTTTTCTCCCCTGCAAGTTATCAACGTTGTTCTGCAGCCTTTCCTAGCCGGGCTCTTCACTGGCTCGCCTAGGGCAAGGCTTTTCTCATAGCTCCTGCAACCAAAGAAAACCTAACACCTACCACTAAAATATGTATAGAGATGGAGCCTGACCACATTCCCAACAATTCCATACTTCCTGGTACGGAGGGAATGCAGCCTAGAACTCCATTTTTACATAGTTCCAGTCAAAACAAAAATAAGGAAAGAAAAACACAGAATTTACAAGAATGGATGAAAGTGATGGAATAGATATCAAATGTGCCAAAAAAAACTTCTAGAGGCCTCTCTACATGCTAAAAAAACCTACAAAATTCCTCTTTTAATTCATTTAGTTGCTGTCACGCAAACAAGAACAGAAAATAAGACAAGAACGCTGTTTTCTTCAACTTCTGGAAAACACAATCCGTACAAAAACTTCTAACCCCCCAAAAAGGTCGTGGTATGCCTTAAATATGCTTCTACAACAATTTAGGTTCTTGGGTCGAGGCTTAGATGACCTAAAAATGCATTTTTGTAAAACTCGCTATGTTTACAAACACTTAGGCAATTTTTACAACTTAGCCAAAATGAAGAGTTAAAACTACTTAACTCTTGTTAACCTCCTTTCCAAAGTTAAAAGACAACCAAAGCACCTAAAACAATGGTCAACATGACCTTATGAAAGCACAACAAAATTTAGACTTCCTACAAAAACTTCAATTAAGCTGAACTTTGCCAGGTGCTCCTGCACCATTCTCCCCCTCTCAGCCCAAACAACTAAGGAGAGGAAGGAGAGATTAGAGACATATCAATGCCTTTCTTCTTAAAATCTACTTCTTCTACCCAGGTAGCTTCAGATTCATGCTTATCCTTCCATTTTACAAGATGCTCCATGTACACCTTGTGCCTTGTAGTCTTTTTCACTCTTGACTCCAAGATCTTCTCTGCTTGAAGCTTGTCTTGTTGAGGAAGGGTCACATTACTGATGTCCTTGAAGATTTCCTTGCTGTTATAACCCTCATCATTGATTGATCCCTTGTACTTGATCAAGTCATCTACATTGAACACTGGAGAGATGCCCAAATCTGATGGTAACTCCACCTTATATGCATTCTTGCTATATTTGGCCAACACCTTGCATGGACCCACTCTTTTCATCTGTAACTTGGTTTCCATTCCCTTTTGCAATCTAGATTTGTTGAGGTGGACCATAACATAGTCCCCAACTACAAATTGTACATCCTTCCTTGACAAATCAACATTCTCCTTCAACTTTTGTGTTGTTGTTGTAACTGTTTGCTTAACCTGCTCATGAATCTCTTTCATGGTCTAAGTGAAGTCTTCTGCATGTCCACTCCTGTTCTCCATAGATCCAAGGTCTCTGAGTTCACAAATACCTCTTGGGTGCA